>JANHMN010000001.1:93024472-93029472 GCA_030674055.1 Rhabdomys pumilio
GAGAGAGAGAGAGAGAGAGAGAGAGAGAGAGAGAGAGAGAGAGAGAGAGAGTCAGTCTTCTCCAGGGTTGAGCACCCTTATAGGTTATCCAGTCCCAATGGCTCAACACATGTCCACACACAGAAGCAACATTAAATGGACCTACTACAATGTGTGTGACTCATGAATTTAAGAAAGAATGGAGAGACATGGAAGGATTCAGAGTTAACAAGATAGTGAGGTGGAAACAATGTATCCATTTTTTAAAAAATTAAGAGATTAATTTTTTTCTTCTAATTTTCAGGGCATGTGTTACCATTATTATTGTTTTGTACTAAATCTTTTAATTGAAGTACAGTGACTATATAAAAAACCACTTGGCCATAAGTGAGTGGCCATTTCTAAACTGAATACAGCAATGAACACTATACGCAAATTAAAACACAGGTGTTTCCAACACCCCAAAAGCAATGCCAGCTCCCTGCTGCTCACTACTTGATGGTAATTTCTTCAAGTTTTTAATGGCAGTCACATGTGAAGGCTGTATCTGGACAATATGGTGTTATACTAAGTTACCAATCATTGAGTTATCTTTGAGAGCGTTCTCCTGTAGGTGAAGCGCTTGAAGTCCCAGAAGTTTAACTGAGTGTTTAGAAATGTCCTTTGCAATAAAAACATACATTGCGAATGCCAGTGTTAGCAATTATGTTGAAATCACTGACTTGGTGAGTAAGCCTGGTCTCCACCTCCCCCCTCTTTAGTCCACTTTTTGAATGCAAACCTAAGCAGCATACTCTGTGCACGCTCTTACTAAGCAACATACTCTGTGCACGCTCTCACGTAGCCATGCTCTTGCAGCTCATGGACTCTTAACAGACTATAACTCAGAGTCCCTTATATGATGGCCATTCATGTCCAGCACAGTGACTGGGTTTCATCAGTTTTCTAGTCCCAAGTGGATGACCGGCCTGGGAGGTTTATAGTTTGGTTTGGATGCTCTTTCATTCCAGAATCTGTGCTTGTCTGCTTCCCAAGCTGGTCAAGTCAGAGAGCAAATCCTCCCGAGACTGTGCACATGTGGATGCTATTTGCAAAGGCTCTCACAGCTAATGGATGTGAAAACCACAACAGACTCTCAGCTTGGGAGCTGCCCTCCTCCAGGGATGTCAGTTTCAATCCAGTGATTGCTTCTCTGCATTTCTCTCCATCCCTCTGAAAGCCCAGCATTTTCAGAACTGGAAAACAACCATACACTATTTGAAATCGCGATTCTCAAACTTCAGATTCATAAAGGACAATTGGTGTAATTATTCTAATTTTGAAAATGTATTTAATTATTATATTTGGTGAGTTGAAAGAAAGACAGATATGGTACTGATTACAAACAGAAAAATGTCCTTTTTTTAAATAGAAGCTTGTTTTATTTGGCAGCTCCTGGTCTATGAAGTCGTGTGGAGGAAGATGGCCTGCATATACATAAATAAGAAAATTTAAGAACAGAGTCACCTTGTGCATACTGAAAGGAAAGACCTTCAAATAGCACAGTTTTTAGAAGACCAACACTGGAAATACATTTAATATGTTATTTTTAATTATTTATATTATTTTGTGTGTGTGAGTGTTTTTCTGCATGTGTGTATACACGTACTATATGTGTACAGTGCCCACAAAGTCCAGGAGAAGGATTAATGTTCTCTGCAACTGAGCCACCAACTATGTGCTGGGAACTAAATCTTAGTCTTCTGCAAGAGCAACAAGTACTTTCAACCAATGTGCCATTACTCTAGCCCCTTGCATATGTAGTTCTTGATGTAAAAGATGGATTGATAGGTTTATTCATACACAATACATACATACATACATACATACATACGTACATACATACATACTCCCCTTTCAATGATATGCATTGTTTATATTTACTATGTATAGCATACTAATTTGATATATGGGGACTGCGTGGAATGATCAAAGCAGAACTGTTAGCATCTCCATAAGCTTAAATATGCTTTATTGCTCCTTGTTGGGACCCTTCAGACTCTGCTATTTTAGTCGCTTTGAAAGGTGTCATAAACTATTTTAGATTGTGGTAACCTCAACTGTGCTATACTCTTTAAAATAATGTAGGAATTGCTATGGTTAGGAAGCAGCTTCACTTTTTACCCATATGGCCATTTGTTCTCTTTATTTTATGGCAGGTGTATTCATTGACACTGTTAAACGTGTTTTGGATGAAGAAGACAAAACACCCTGTGCTGTGTAACTTGGAACTCTGAGAACAAACCTAAATCCCCTGCAGTGAAATGTTTTGGCCTTTCTTTTGAAATTGCCTTCTTTCTGCTTCATCTCCTTTATCATTCATTGTTAATCTTTGTTCCCCCTCCTTCCTGACTGTAAATTAATGTCTCCTGATGTTGCCCTTCCTGTTCTAGGACTGATAGAACCAAGATGTTGGAAATGCAGTGGAGAAGCCAGTATTTGAACTCATAGCAGGTCTTTGTCTTGTCACAAATGGTGTCAGAATCCACACACAGTGGTCAGTGTATCAATCACATGGTTTATTGTGTCCTTCCCAGCCTTGAGCAGGCCAAATAGACTTTGTATACCACAGTTCCTTAACGACCCAGGTGGAGTCATCTGCCCTGGCTGCATGTGCAACTTCCTACAGGAACTTAGAAGAATAGACTGCCCACTGAGCTTGCTTTGCGACATAATCCAGCTGAAACAAAGGATGGGTTTGGTGGGCGTCCCTAATATAAATGCAGTGCTGAATAATTACACTTTGAGCCTTGATCAGAAACTTGTCTTGGCTTCATGCTTCTCCAGCCCCCTATCCTTTACATTTCCAGCCCCTCTTTCAGGTGAACCCAGTTCATCCATGGATGCTGGACAGCTACAGTGTATCTTTCTCTATAGATATTCTAATGCACAATGAAATGGCTAGTATTTTTATGTCCCATGGGCTTTGTTCTGGATTTTTCTACAGTGAATCTTCAGTATTGTTTTAGATGGTTTAAGTTCTTTTTTTTATAAGAAACAAATTTCCTTTTTTCCCCCCAAATAGCTACTTTTTAAAAATTGGATATTTTATTTACATTTCAGATGTTATCCCATTTCCCCATATTCCCCCACTCAGAAACCCCCTATTCCATTCCCCCTCCTCCTGCTTCTATGATGATGTGCCCCCACCCACCTACCCACTCCCACCTACCCACCCACAAATTCCCCCACACTGGGCGTCCAACCTTCACTGGACCAAGGACCTTCTCTCTCACCTATGCCTGCCAATGCCATCCTCCCCTTGGTACTGTTGCTCTCCCCATGGGGCTGCAAACCCTTTCAGCTCCTTCAGTCTTCTTTCTAACTTCTCCATTGGGAACCTCATGATTAGTTCAGTGGTTAGCTGTGAGCATCTGCCTCTGTATATGTCAGGCTCTGGCAGACGTCTAAAAAGACAGCTATATTAGTCTCCTGTCAGCATGCACTTCCTGACATCCACATCAGTGTCTGCCTTTGGTGACTGCACATGGGATGGATACCCAGGTGGAACAGTCTCCAGAGGACCCCTCCTTCAGTTTCTGTCCCACACTTTGTTTCCATATTCGCTCCAGTGTGTATTTTGTTACTCCCTCTAACAAGGACCGTTTGTTTAAGAGGTCTGACTTATTTATATCTGATGAAATAGTTCTGTGGCGGCTATGTCACCGGCAGAGCTGCCTCAGTGGTTAAGAGCACTGGCTGCTCTTCCAGAGGACCTGGTTCAGTTCCTAGTACCCATGTTGCTGCTCACAGTTCCAGGGGATCTTATGCCCTTGCCTGGTCTTCTTGGGCACTAGGGATGCAAGTGGCACACAGACATACATGACAGCAAGGCACTCATACATATACAAGTAAATAAATCTTACAAAAGATAATTCACTAATCAAAAATGATAACACTATAGTTTAAGCCCCATCCTCCCACTTGTTAGCCCTGGGTCTCAGTTTGCTCTCCTCAAGGCCTCTTTTATCTGGCTTCTTTCAGCTCTACAGAGTTCGCTTTACTTTTCTATTACGATTAATTTTCACGTTCCCACATTATCTCTTCCTCCTGCTGTCTCAGTCACTTACATGGAAACACTACATCTTTCTCTTCCTCTTGGCAGTCAGTGAGCTGATGGGAAGTCAAGCACCCTTTCAGCTTGTTGCCAGCATCAATAGATGATCTCATTTGCATTTGGGGACCCTCAAGGAGGGAGGGAGGGCACCAAAAATGTCCTATTCCATTGCAGCCATCATCGTGTACAAATGGTTTTAGAAGGGGTAAGTTAGCACAAATTAATAGTACAGAGTAAGAGCTGCACATGTTCCAATGCCTTCTCTCCTGGCACTCGCTGCCCCAACTCTCAGAGACTTTTG
Organism: Rhabdomys pumilio; assembly: GCA_030674055.1. NCBI lineage: Eukaryota > Metazoa > Chordata > Mammalia > Rodentia > Muridae > Rhabdomys > Rhabdomys pumilio. The sequence continues at coordinate 93,028,849 of JANHMN010000001.1, forward strand.
CTGACTGTGCAGGCAAACTAATGATTGGGCTAAGGACCGACAAAATTTCTGGGGGCAGAGGAAGCTAAAGTAGCAATTTTAGTGGTTGTGTTGGCCTAGAGCAACAGATTGGAAACTTGAATCTGTTATTCAGGAGTGTTTGCTGACTCTGGGCTTCTCTAGAAGACCAGAGAGTTGGAATTTCCCCTCTAGAAAGGCAGAGTGAAAACTCTGACAATTTTATGTAGTCTGAGAGGCCACCCTTACTAGTGGTAGGACACTATCTGAATTTTACTGTTAATATCCACATCAGGTCACTCGACAGAATTTATAGTTGGGATTTGGCTGGGGAGCTGAGCTGAGAACTATTGATGTTCCAAACTCTTTCCAATGTGGTTTTGAATATTGATGAGCTATAACCTATTGCATTTTCTATCTAAAGCAAAATAGTGTGTCAAGAACAGCTAGACTGGTCAAATCAAACTACATGTAAAGGAGTCCAGAATCAGCTTCTCCTAAGGCTCAGCTGATAGGATTGGAACTGGAAAAAAAAAAAAAGAATGATGCATTTAATAAAAGTTCCATACAAAGACATGAAAGGATTGGAGGCAAATAATGCTGATGAATTAAATGCTCAAGCTCTAG
>JANHMN010000001.1:93034472-93046726 GCA_030674055.1 Rhabdomys pumilio
TTTCAGGAACTAGCCATTTAATGACTATATGGCCATGGTGCCTGATTCTAACAATGATTAGATTTACAAACACATGAACTTCCAGAAACAGTAGAGCAAGAGGTAGGTACTACCTCTGCTTCCTCTTGCTTACATGGCACTTGGGTGAATCTGCAGCAGGCAGATGTGACCCTACATTTATCTGAAGAAAAGCACAGGTCTGTAGATGAAAACAGGAAAGCGCTTTGTTAAGCTGGGGTCAGCAGATTGTAAGTTCTACCGGTGCTCAATCAATCCCAAGATATACATGCAAGACCATCCCAAAGAAGTTCTAATTTTTATCCTTATGTACTATTTAATGGATAAAGCCTTTTGTCCCATGTTCCTTTTAGTTTTAGTAAGGAAATCAATTACTTGGACTAGGAAGCCATATGGAGGTAACAGTTTTCTTCAAAAAATTTGCAGCTTGTTTTGAAGAAAATATGGTTAACATTAATGCTAGTTTTTGTTTCCCTCCAATGTTCTATCTGGTTCAAGTAGTGAATATAAATTTTTTTTTGTTTGGTAAGTTTATTTCAGCTGTGCCAAAACCTGACATCTGCAGTTCTAAGTATATGCTAAGCTAAGAAAAACAAAGTGTTCTTTTAATTAAGGGTGACTTCAGACCTATAAACACAGCAGTGAAGTCAGTTTTCCCATGCTTCCCAGGAATGGATGCTCACTCAAGCCAGTAGTTCACGAGTTAGTATGTGAGAACTGGGATTTCCTGGGTACCCTCCAGAATTTCTAAATCTCTTTTATTCCGCCTCACTTCCCTCCAGATAGTTTTAGCTCTCTTATGCTAAGCATTGTAGGAAGGCATGACTCTCTATTCATATAGATAAGGGTCAGGAAGCATTATTCTTTCCCTAAATAAATCTTGTGCCTTCCAGCTGTGATATGAAAATAGGAGAGAAGATGGGTAAAATGTACGATTGGATCAAGAACATGAAATACATTCATGGCTGATGAAGGCATACTGGAGAAAGAGGCTGACACAGAGAAGAGAAGCTAGCCGGGCTTACAGGGGTAGGCTCTCTGTGAGGCGTGTTGATAGGGTGGGTGTGAGGCTGGAAACTGTTGAACAGCATTGCCCAAGTGAGTGTTCAATCTAAGCATAATATAGAAAAGCAGGAGGCAAACAATATGCTGAGCATTTCCTTGTAGTTTGGGAAGAACCAACCCAATGAGTGGAATTGAAAAATTTTAAAGTGGTAGGGCTGATGAGGAAGAGCTAAGTTTGGCTTGGAAGTTGTGGGGTGACTTTAATAACATACGGATAATTTCTTAAAAAGATATTGATGGCATGGTACAGAAGACAAAGATATGGGATGCATATAATAATTCATGTAAGAAATCATGGTGAAAAAAATATGAGGTAATGAACAACTGATAGAACAAAATATTAAATACGTGTTTATCCCACCTGGTGACCCGGAAGATTTTGCATGTAATTTTGCATGTTTAAGCTCCTTGCCTTCCAGAACACTTTCACTGACAGTTGGTGACATGAGATACATTGTTTCATGTAACATGTTCACCCAAGCATCCCGGCAAACAAACTTAGTCCTTGAACTCTTCATTTAACCCAGGCATCCATTCTTGGTGTCTGTTCTTAGTGTCCCCACTGGACGTCACCACGATCTCCGTGCTGGAGTCCTCAGTGAGTGCTCTTCTGCCACCACCATTGTTCCTCTCTCAGCACACCCAACCTCTGTGCTCCCCTTGAGCATGTGCACACCTCTCAGCTGTCATCTCTAGCTATGGTACCTCCACCTCTGTCCCATTTCATCCTTTCTTAGCCACTCTCCAGCCTCCTAAGTTCACCAGGGTGCACATTCTCCCTTCGTCTGTCTAATGCACCTGCTAAGTTGATTCACCTTATCATTTTATAAAGAATTCTTGTGGCAATATACATAAAGGACATCTTATACTCTAATTGAAATACTTTCTTATATCCTCCTGTGTCCAAAGGTTCATCTGATGGATCTATCTGCACAATTATAAATATTCAAGAGTTTGTAATAGCATGAGTCCTCCTGATGATGACACAATTCTCACAAGCTAACTGCCTTCTCAGGGTCTTCAATGTCATCCCACTGGATATTGAATTTATATATGAATTTGGGACAAAAACATTCAAAGAACAATAGTGTCCTATATAGGTACATGATTGTGTACATCCCAACTTATGACAATATAGGTTTTTCAGTTTGGAAAGGTACATTTGGTTGAGAATTAAAATTTCCTGTTGTTAGCAATGTTTCCTTCTTTGGGGATATATATATATATATATATATATATATATATATATATATATATATATTTTCCATTAGTGGTTTATATTTGAAAAAATAAATTAAGATGATAAGAGTGGTTTTACATCACCTAGGAATAGGTACAGACACCTAGAAGTAAAAATCAATCTATAAGGTTTTGGTTATTTTTTTATACTTTGTATGTATTTTTATATAGTTCAATATTTATGAGACGAGTTCTAGGAGATTAAGTTGTTATAATAAACAATACCATGACTCAGGTAAAGATGAGACCCTACCTGGATCAGGGATATCTGCTTACAAATTAAAGGAAGGGGAGGAAGAGAGGGATGATCATTGTGCAAGTCGGGAACAGCTCTGCAGAACTGCGGGGCTACAGAAGTTCCAGTGATTTCATCTCCTGATTTCAGAAAATGTTTGAACTTTTAACCCAGTGGAGAGCTAGTGACTTTACATTAATATCTATAATGACATAGTCTCACACTAGTGATAAGCCTGCTTGTGGCTCCTCCAAACCTCCCGACTTCCTGTCTCCATGAAGCATAGGCTGTCCTGGTTAAGCTTCCATATTGCCTTGCTTACTCTGTAAGAGTCCTCAACAGGCTCGAAGCTACTGTACAGTATGAACGCTGCTTCAGAAGGGCTGACTGTGAATAATCTCACCTCCACAGTGTTCTGTAGGCAGTGATTGGTTCAAAGAGCATACACACAACTCACAGACAACCAATTACTTTTTCCCTAGAATTCTCTTTCTGGTTCCCTTCTGCTTGTGTTTATAGATTATCAATAGCCATTATCCATACTATGTAAACATCCAAAAGTTGAATACAATCTTCCACTGAAATCCCAAAACAACAATTGCACAACCAATACAGCAGAAAAGAGCTTTTCGTTTAGTCCTGAGCCACACCCCCAAATTTCTGGTTTGTGTTAATTCTTGAAATGTAAAAGTTACTTGATATATATGCTAGTATTTAAACAAAAAAAAATTAAATTACTCTCTTCCTCAGATTAATAAAGTTTAGTTTTGTGTTGTTTGTAGGCTAATGGAGTCTGGCTACTAAACACCACATGAATAGAGAAACAGGAAAATGTGGCTAAAAATAATGAGTCAGAGTCAGTCATTTGGTGTGAGCGCATAACATTTTAAATGAGTATTTTCTCTATCTATCCTATTCCCAGTTACTTATTAAGTTGGGAGAAATGGCATCCCAAGTTACGTTGTAGCATTCTGCACTCTGTGTCTGTATTCTGCATGGATCTGGCAAACATTTATTCCTCTGATTAAGGAGAAATGACAGTTGCCATATTTAGATAATAAAACCTAGCAGGTTTATGAGTTATCAGTGGCCTGTCTTTGTAAGTGGAGCTGGCCTAGTGAAGTCAACTACACAACGGGGCAAGCCTTTTGCCAAGCACACTTGTTCATTAGGAGCATTCCACAGAGAGCCAAATACTCCATTGGAATGACAAAGTGGGGGAGAAACCTGCAGTGATTTCTACTCTACATACTTGTGGGAGAGAAGGTCATGAGGAATACTTAGAACCACAGTTAACCTGATGTATGTCATTATGGCAGGAAGCAGAGTCTGTATTAATTACCCTTATTATCTTTTTTTTTTTTAAACAAAATAACTGGCAAATGCAACTTCCTTCAGGGAGGAAGGATTTAGGCTGGCTAGTTCTTTCTGAGGGCTGTGGTTGGTTCTAGTGGGAAGGTGGAACAAAGTAGCTAGATCCATAAAGTTGGCACACATGGCTATCATTATTACATCCTGGTAGATTCAGAGTTGGGCATAGCCTCAAAAGTCCCCAACATTAGTAATCTACCACCATCTGGGTCACCTCCTAAAGGTGTCACAGCCTTTAAAATCAAACATGGGGAAAGAATTTTTTTTAAACTTGCGTCTATGGAAGTCATTTGCCATTCAGACGATGGCCGGGCTAGTGTCGCCAGGATCTAAAAATGTTTGGCAGACATGGAGAAACTCTGAAGGAGAACTTAAGCAAAACTTGTTAACTCTCAGGCATTTTCCTGTGACTAATAACCACCAACAGATGTGTACAGATGAACAGCAGCCTGGGAGGTTTCTCAAGCCATCTTTTTCTCAACACTGTGTTGTTTACAGCCGTATTGTTCAGGAATGACTACTGAAGATGGCGAGAAACCTTATTGCCAAACAACTGGAAGTGGCTATTTTGATTTGGGGGAAAATAATTTAGAGTGTTTAACAAGCTTTTTGGAGAAACAAATGAACTTATTTTAACCACCTTTAGTTAAATGCAATTTAGCTGAACTATATTTTGTCTGGCTTCAGCGTGTTGTAAGAAGGCTGCCTCCAAAACACTTTGTTGAGTAAGATGAGTGTGAGACAGAAGTTGTAAATTCAAGAAAGATAACAGTGGGAAGATTGAGAGTAGGAAAGGAACATGGTAACCATTGCCTTGGGGCACACACAGGACATTGGGGGTGATTTAAGTTTTTCAGTGGGTGAGGAGGTCCTTGGTTCCATGAAGGCTGGATGCCCCAGTGTGGGAGAATTCGAGGTGGGAGTGTGGGAGTGGTAGGAATGGGTGGATGGGTGGGGGCACACCCTCATAGAAGGAGGAGGAGGGGGGATGGGATAAGGGGTTTCCATGGGGGAGAGGAATGAGAAAGGGGGTTACATCTGAAATGTAGATAAATAAAGTATCCAATAATAAAACAACAACAAAAAAATCAAACAAAAAAACAGATAATCGAACTGGCTATTGCAGTTGAACATTTGAGACTTTTTGGCAGCAATTTAATATTACCCATATTTCTGGGATTCCTCATAATTGTCAAGGACAAGGGACTGTAGAAGGGGCCCATGGAATTTAAAGCAATGTCTTCATAAAATAAAAAAGGGGAGGTATGTCCCCATATACCACAAATTTATGTAAATCATGTTCTTTTTATTTTAAATTTTTAAAAAAAAAATTTGGATGCTAAGGAACTTTCTGCTGAGTGTCTATGGCACTATACAACTAGGCATACTTATGCATAGGCAAAAGGGAAAGATCCACTTACTGGCGTATGGCATGATCTTGATCAGGTATTTAATATGGGAAAGAGGGCATGTTTGTGTTTTTTCTGCAGAATGCTGAAGGAGCATGGTGGCTGCCAGAGCGAGACATGCTGATGCCAGCACAAAGAATGATGCTGACCTGTGAGCTTGCTGAGTGCCCTGACAATGGTGACTGGGGAGCTGTATTGGACATATGTTCCTGACTCACCTTTGCTTACCTATAGCCCTGATGGGACAAACAGCCTTGCCTCAAGTTTTTAAACCTTGTGGAACAGAAAATCAAAAAGAGAAGTTATGACTCTTGTATTTTTCTCAAGTGTGACTAGTTGTTTGGACTCAATCGTGGACTGGTCTAGAAATCAATATAATATTGGAAATAACAGTCTTCGTTTGAAAAGCTGGTTCTGGACAATTTCAGAGACATATTTGGAAATTAGCTGCAGTTCTCTATGATGTTATGTTAGCAAGAGATAAAGTTGGGACAGGATCTGGATTTCAAACAAGTGTTAGTACATGTGTTAAGGGTCTTTTAATTGTCATGTTAAAATTGCTTTTGTTTCTTCTACAGTATTTAATATAAGTTGCATTGATTGTACATTTTCTAATTTCGTTAGTGTGTTGAAACCTGGCATGTCAGTTACAGAGGTCTATCAACCAGCTTTTGTTTTATTGCCCTGAATATCACAGAATCTTGGTCTTCTGAAAAAAGCTTGCAAGAACTGGAAGAAGTGAGTTAGGCTTTAAGCAGAAGCAAGAGGGTAGTGGGCTTGATTATTGCTGGTATAACAGCTTTAATTACATTAATTGCTAGCACCACTGCTTCTGCAATTGCTTTGAAACAAGAAGTTAAGACAGCTACTTTCGTTAAACATTTAGCAAAATATGTTCCTAATGTGTTGAATATACAGGAGGATTCAGATAGGCATTTGGACCAATAGATTGATGCTCTTTATCCTATTCAAATTATTGGGAATACATTCAGAGTTTAAGAGTAAGGAATCTCAAGTGTCATCCCAAATATAATTGGATTCATGTTAGTTTTAAAATTTACAGTGGTAGTCATTACAATTAGGAAAAAGTTTAAAGACACTTTCAGTATATTTGGCATAATTCTAACACCTCTCTGGATATTTTAATTTTGCATAGTGAGCTTATGAATTTAAAGAATTCTGCTCTACTGAGTGTTGCTGTGTTAAATACTGCTGATAAAATTACCCATGACCTGTGGTCAGTATTTCTGTTTTGGCCAAGCTTCAAGAATGGCATATATAGCTTGATCATGCTAGCCCTTTTTGTCCTGGGAATACTTTTATTCCTGCCCATGGTGTTAAAGCTTTTCTTTAATAACATCAACATGTTAGCAGCCAAAGTGCATGACTTGAAATTGAAAATGGACCCCCCCAGACAGTGTTATTAAATTAACAGGCTGGCAAGCCAAGGACAGGTAAGATTCTGCACAGAACCTTACCAACCTAAGACAGAAAGAAATACATTGCTTTTGATAATGCATATTTCATAATGAATAAGGAAGGCATTCTTAACAGGAATGACCTAATACAGGCTTAATCTTGTTCATGAAATAAAAAAGGGGGAGAGGCAGAGAGATCTGGGGGCTGCTTGGCAAGAATCTGACATGGGTCAAGGACAAGGAAATGGGCTGCTTGGCAGGAATATGACATTGGCCAAGGACAAGGAAGTGGGCTTCAGGCAGGAATCTGACATTAGGCTAGAAAAAAGAAGTAATGTCAGGCAGGAATCTAAATCTTTGGCTAAAACAAGGAAGTAGGCTTCAGATATGAAAAATGACTTTGCGCTAGGAGAAGGAAGTTGGCTCAAATATTTTGGTCATCTTGATAAGCCCTTAGAAACAGTAATCACAGAGGCAGGCGGATTTCTGAGTTCGAGGCCAGCCTGGTCTACAGAGTGTGTTCCAGGACAGCCAGAGCTACACAGAGAAACCCTGTCTCGAAAAACAAAAAACAAAACAAAACAAAACAGAAAAAAAAACCCAAAAAAACAACAAAAAAAGAAAGAAACAGTGATCACGTGAGCGTTCATGGAATTTTGTTTATATGCCTTGCTTGTTCTTTGACTATTTGTGTTTATTGTTTTGCTTGTTCCTTGACTATTTCCATCTAATGTATTGCTAGTTCCTCTACCTAGAGTTGATCTTAATACTTGTATGTCATTAAAATGGTATAAAAGCAAAAAGGAGGAGGGGGAATAGAATAGGGGTTTTCTAGGGAGGGGAAATGGGGAAAGGGGATGACGTCTGAATTGTAAATAAATAAAATATCCAATAAAAAATTAAAAAAAAAAAAAGGTTTGTGTCCAAGGGATCTCTGGAGACTTAAAGTAAGGTTAGTTTAAAAACCACAAATATCCAAAGCACTAAGAGCACTAAGGAAGGAGATTAAGCCTGCTGTAGATATTGAGAAGACAGATCCAAGCCTTTTTCAGAGGCCCCACTGAAAGTACAAAGGAGCCTAGTTAGTTCTGTGTCTTTGCCTAGGAGCAAACTTAGTAAGGCCTGTCTGGGGCTAGAGCCAGGACATCAGAGGAAGTAAGTTCCTGGGAACTTAGCTTTTTCTTGTGAAGAGGCTGAGGTTATCAGTCCCATTGCTGCCATGTGCTTGGTCAGTAATTGTCTCAAGATATTCTGTGTTCCCGTAGTGCAAGATTGCTTGACTGGTCTACTGTGAACTCTGTCTCATTTCTTCCTTGGAAATAGTGCATATGCTGCTGTCCTTCTTAAAAAAGCTTGCTTGGCATAAGACAGCTTATGCAGGACCTCCTGATCCAAAAATTTTCTATCTCTTTACCTTCTGACCTGATCTTCTCTCTCAAGACCTGTCCCTGAAGAATGGCCTGCTTCTCCAAGTCAAGGAATGCAAAAAGCCTTTGTCATTAATGGTACCCATATGTTCATCACCATGCCAGACTTGTCAGCCATGTTCCTCCTAGAAAGAACATTAGGTAAAACATATTAATAGTGAATATGTAGGTAAACCAACATTCATCCACTAGAATAAGACAAATTAAAAATATATTTCTTTCTTTCATATTGTTAATTGTCTCATCGATGTCACACAAACTATAAAGATCCATGAAAATAGATGCATAGGGTGTCATAAAAATTACCAGTAAGGCCATTCACTTTAAAATGTTATTTGTGTAAACAGCTGTGCTTGACACGATGAAATTCTTGAAGAGTGTAACTGAGTGAAGCTCTTGGTTTTGCTTTTCTTATCCACAGGAATTGTTTTATTTCCATATCTCCAGCAGCTGATCTTATTTGCACAAAACAGAGATGAGTTTGCATTTTACAGAACTGCTTCCTGCTCCAGATGCCCCAAGACTGCTTCTCATTAGCCAGTCTGCACTAGTTCATATGACAACAGTTGCATTTGATACAAGTCCATGATGCTCCATGGGGCAAATCAATGCTGGAGCAAAATCTCCTGTGCTTCTGAGACAAAGTCACATAAATATGGAAATCTTTGTAGTGTGCTTTCATTTTCAAATTAACACATGAGGAAATATATAATCCAGTAGAGTGTCTTTCCTGTTCAGATTCTTCCGTTTTGCCACAGCAGTGAGGATACCTCTTCCAACCCACTGGATAACTTCGGTTGTCATAATCTGTTCTCCATTGCTCAAAGCATCACTTTTTGGTGTTTGCATATCAATTAAGAGCTCAAACTCCAAAGCCATACCATGGGTATTCAAATTCTGATTCAGTCCTTTTGCAATCTGAAAAAAAATACCTCTGACAATTTCCTCTCCTCACAAATGCAGATTGAAATTGCGCACATGCCTTTAAACTCAGCACCCAGGAGGCAGGGGCAGGGGAATCTCTGTGAGTTCCAGACCAGCCTGGTCTACAGAGCACATTTCTGGACAGTCAGTGCTACACAGATAAACCTGTCTCAAAAAACCATACTGAACGAAGCCAAACAATGTAATATCTGTCCATTAGTTGCCATCTCTTCTGTGTTGGGACGTCTGTCTGGGTTGCACAAATATGAGATGAGCCGAGTGAAGATGATGGTGTGGGACAGGGAGTCACACAAACTCTAGCTTCACTAGAGCAACAGTCAAACCTTCAAGCAATGTGCCAGGAGGCTGCCAATCCTGGGTGACAAAATAGGAAGACCACTGTGTGTGAATAGCCAGAGGACTCAGAAAAATGAAACTGATTTTTTTCCTATGGCAAATAGTATGTAGGGGCTTTGGGACAAGAAATCCAAGAATTATAGGCAGACTTGAAATAGTACCCTCTTTGAACTCCCAGTGAGCAAAGGCATGGTAGCTTTCTTTTTCATACAACATATTCTGACCACTTTCTCCTGCACCCACCCATTCCTCCTAGCTCCACCCCTACCTCCCCTCTCCCTCAAAACCACTCCCCCTACATTTTCTCTTCAGAAAAGAGCAGGCCTCCAAGAAATGACAGCCAAACTGGACAAAACAAGATACACTAATACAAGGCAAAGCTTTCATATCAAGGCTGGATAAGGCAACCATGCTCTGCTGACCCCCACCCCCAGCTCTTTACCTAACCACTCTAGGTCTCGGATTATAGCTTGATTAGCATTTACTTAACAGCCAGCATCCATTATTGTTTGTTCCAGACAGTGCCAGGGTCTGGATAAAGAATAGATTTCAATCCTGGGCTTTCTTTATTGGGAAACTTTTACTATGGTGTCAATTTTATTGATTATTATGCATATATGTAAATTGCTTATACATTCCTTTTTTTTTTTGTTTTTTTTTTTTTTTTTCTTTTTTTTTTTTTTTTTTTCCGAGACAGGGTTTCTCTGTGTAGTCCTGGCTGTCCTGGAACTCACTCTGTAGACCAGGCTGACCTTGAACTCAGAAATCCGCCTGCCTCTGTCTCCCGAGTGCTGGGATTAAAGGCGTGAGCCACCACCACCCGGCTGCTTATACATTCTTGATTTAATTTTGATAAGACATATATGCCTTGGAATTTATCAATCTCATCTGCATTTTTCAATTTTTTTGTAGCAGTAGTTCTTAACCCCATATACAATAGTTTTACAGGGGTTGCCAAGACCATGGGAAAGCACAGATATTTACATTATGATTCATAACAGTAGCAAAATTACAGTTATGAAGTAACAATAAAAATAATTTTATGATTGGGGGTCACTACTACATGGGTAACTGTATTAAAGGGTCTCAGCATTAGGAAGGTTGAGAAGCACTGTTTTAGAGCATATGTTTCCAAAGTGCTACCTAATGATTCTCTGTATTTTATTAGAATTTGTATTAAGTGCCTATTTTATCTCTTTACTTTGATAACCTGACTAGAGATTTGTCAATCTTGTTCATTTTAAAAAAAAAACTAGAAGAAAAAGAAAACATATTCGCGTTATCCAGTTAGCCCTCCATTCCCCTTAATCTCTTGCTGATATTTGACAATTCTTCCTGCTTCCTGCATTGGGTCTTGACTTGTTTTCTTTACCTATGACTTTGTGGTGCATTGTTTTTCATTTGGGGAATCTCTGATTATTAGAAACACTTATAGCTTTTGAACGTTCCTCTCAGAACCACGTTGGCAATATCCCAGAAGTATTTCTTTTCATTCTTTCTATTTAAGACCTTTTTAAATTCCCTCTCTAATTTCCTCAGTGACCCATATCCTGTCATATTTATTCTCTAGACCTCAGAATAGTTTCTGTGGAATTTTGTGGGGTTTTTTTATTCCTGTTTTGTTGTACTATGATTTATTAAAAATAAAGGAAAACAGTTTGATGATTTTGATGTATTGTTATGATACATTAAGAAAAATGCTGGATTAATTTTTAATTTTATTTTTTTTAAAGTTTTATAATTTATATCTATGAATGTTTGCCTGCATGTATGTATATGCACAATGTGCATGCCCTGACAATGGAGGAGGTCAGAAGAGGGCTTAAATTGTGAACTAAAGTCACTGGTTGTGGGCCACCATGTGTGTGTGCGGGTGCTAGGGCTCTTAACCATTGAATCATCCCTCAAGGATTTTTTTTTTTTTTTTTTTTTTTTTTGGTAAGGAAAACCAAACCAAACCAGAAAACCTAATGACCAGTTTTAAAAGTTTAAACAATTTAAAGTGACACTATTTTCAGTAATAATTAAATCAGAAAGCACTTTCCTGTGAGCTGATCATTAAAATACATATTGATGATAGATTTTTCGTCCTCTCCGGTACTGGTTTGTTTTGCTTTGTCCTTATGGGCTATTCTTAATACTTTGAAGTCTTCCATGTTGCTTAGCCCCTGCCTCTCAACACCTGAAGATTGTTATGTGGAATTGTCCTCTCTTCATGAAGTTTCTTGGCTCTTTCAGAAATTTCTGTTTTTATAACTCTTTGTGAAACTTCATAAAAGCGTAGGCTCTGAGGTAGTTAATTGTTTCATTGTTAAATGTAAAAGCCACCTAGCAGCCTGCCTCACATATGGCCTAGTTTTCCAAGTGTTGTTTTTGGAATCTAGGTTGGGAAAAAAAAATCACCAGACTTTTCTTACCATTTGGAGGCCTCCCCCATCAATGAAGATCATTGTGCATTGTCTCAGACTTTACAGACACCAGACAGCAATGGCCCTATTTCTAAAAGGAATAACTGGTTATGATTTCAGAAACTATTTTCCAGGATTTACGAAGGAGAGGTGATCCTTCTTCCAATGGTCACACGAGGGTCTAGAGTGACTAAAGAATAGGTCTAAGTACATCTTTCTTCTTCATCACTTTTTCGTATGGAGGAGGGGTTCTGGGTGTGCACACTATGCATCACTGACTGTAGGAAGGGTGCTGGGTGGTGTGTGTGTGCTTGTATACACCACACATACACACATACACACACACACACACACACACACACACACACACACACACACACACA
>JANHMN010000001.1:93046736-93076555 GCA_030674055.1 Rhabdomys pumilio
CACACACACACACACACACACACACACACACACACACACACACACACGGTTAAAATTTTCAAAAAAAAACCCCCAACCCCCTTTTTTTTTTTCCAATACTGGCAATGTAATGGATGGCAATGGTGCCCAAAATCTGAGGACAAAAAGGTGACATGAGCCGGGCGATGGTGGCGCATGCCTTTAATCCCAGCACTTGGGAGGCAGAGGCAGGCAGATTTCTGAGTTCGAGGCCAGCCTGGTCTACAGAGTGAGTTCCAGGACAGCACAGCCAGGGCTACACAGAGAAACCCTGCCTCAAAAAACCAAAAAAAAAAAAAAAAAAAAAGGTGACATGAAAGTGAGACTGCACTTTCTGTCCTGTGTGACTCTCACATTGACATTCTATAAGAATCTAGGTGAGCTCTAGCAGAAATGATTTGGAGATAAGGGTCAAAGGTGACCAAGGCTCAAGTTCATAGATCAGAGCACTACTGAGGAGAGAGTACTCACAAAGACTGCTAGGATCTGCTACTGGACAGGGTTAAACTCTGATCAGTAAACTAAAACCTTCTTTTATTCTAACCAGACTTCCTCACCCCTGTCATTTCTCACTTGAAGAGCCATCGCAGGGGACACTTTTCAGCTCCCACAGTGGTACCTTGGGGCTGAGCTCAGTTTCCTGAGCCACGTTGACCAGTTAGGATGAAGTGTGGGGTTTCACTCTACACTCTTTCAGTTTTGGTGTCTTCAGTGACTGATGTATAGGACAGTGTTTGATTCCAACACACTATTGCCTACTTTGTTCCCATTATGTTGCTGATTGGACCTGGTTTTTCAGCCAGTCTAACCTACAGATGATTCTCATTAGTGTCTGAGAGTAAAAGCCAATCTAATTTTGGATAAACCAATTAATTCCTTTTCTTTGACACACAGTAAGCACTCTGGCTATTTTAAGTCTTACTGAAGGGCATCTATGATTCGAATTACCCTGAGCCCAAGAATAATTAGTTGATGTCTTGTATACTATGACATGTTTATTTCATGAAAGCCTATGGTACATTATGAATAACTTGCTGGCCTTTTGCCTTTTGAGGAGAGTAACTTTCTTAATATGAACACCTTAACACAGTTCCATGGTTATATTAGACACATTATTGATAATTCTGATACCCCATCATGTAATGAAACTTTGAGCAACATTTATTTTATTCAGTTTCCTTTATTGAGTACTTGTTAACAATAAAAAAAGGTATGAAGTCCTATTCCAAAGTCTAAACTCACTTTTAACTTAAACCTTGAGTTTTCTGAATTACCAAGTCTGAAGTAATTCTCTTTATACCTGAAGGATGGTTTTATTGAAATATTTTAGAGAAAACATTTTGTATTGCAAGAAGCATATGACAGTCATCTTGAGGATATAAACCAAGTGTAAAAAATAGCAAAATTTAGCAGGAAGCCCTCATTGCATGAGGAATATATGACATCACTATTTGTAATTTGGTAGGTTGGTTTGTTTGTGGTATAACTGAACACCACTTTTGATAGCTTAGCCTCCTGTGGAAAGGTATCATGGAATGGTGTACTTTGGTTTTTTTTCCAGCCTCCTCTTGAGGAGGAAAGTGTTCACTGAGCAAAGACTTAGCTGTATGGATCCAGTCACAATGATGCTCTTTGGTGGATTCCTAATTTAATCAGAACTTTTCTCATTGAGATAAAATCCCTGTGTGGTCCTATATTTCCTTCAGTTCCTACCCCACAGAAGACTAACTATCGTTTTCCTATGTTTCTCATTCAGAAACAAAGACATTAACTCTGTGTTCAGACTTGCTTGAAGATTGGCTTCTGTTTGTTGTCATTTCAGATTCTGAAGTCAATGTGGCTCTTACAATTTCTCTTCAAATCAGATTGTCGATTTAGGATTATATAAACTCTGTTGTCTGGCCTTTGGATTTTCACTGAGAACGGCCTTCTCTTGATCGTCTTCTAGATCCTGAGGAAAAGGAAATGAGAGTAGTTAGATGTGAATGAGACAACACCTCACGAGTAAGAACAGGGCTGTGCACAATGTATCTGTCCAAAGCGATCATGGTTCCTTGTGATTAGATTTACTTAGATCATGTTGTCTGAATACTATCTTTAGGGTGAGAAAGACTGAATGCCTTAATTAAAGGTGTATTAAAATATAATTTAGATGTTTTTGAGTCTCTAGAAATTTGAAGTAGTTTTTTGTGCCCATAAGAAATTCTTGATAAATCTTTTAATTAAAAACATATATAACCGGCTACTTAACGTCAACATTCTATATACTGGGTTGGCTCAAGGTCAGATCTTCATATACTGTATTTATGAATCTTCTGAGTTCTTTTTATCATTAGTGTGCAATTATCTCAAGAATTAGAAACTTTAAACTCAAAGTTTGTAAGCCCTACAAAGAAAATTTTTGCTCTTTCAGTACATTGATATGTTTACTTACTTACGAGAAGATAATAGAAAATTGGCATAAATGAAGGAAATTATATTATAAACATCATATATGAAATAGCGAATTAAGTTGTATAAGTACTTATTTGAATATTAATTGGCTTCTGTCTCAAATGCAGCCCCAGCATTTCTTTCTGATTTAACTCAGTAGTTCAGTACATTTAACCAGATATAAAAGTCTATCTGCCATCCTTTTAAGATTTGTTCAACTTAAGTCAAGTAATAAAGGAGAACATATGCAGTTTACTTCTTGACACTTCTCAGAGCAAACTTTGCATCAAATCTTACTAAATCTTCTGTCTGTCCAAATCCAAAACTCAACAAACTGCATTTAACACCCCTCTCTACAACTTATATCGTAGAAAATATATCAAACACGCATTGATATAGTTGGTTCACCTACCTTGAACCCTTCTGTTGGCTTGTATCTTCTTTGCAGGTGTGTCTAAAATTAAAAATGTGTAGTTAGAAGTGCTTTGGGATTCCAGGTAAAATAAGGAGGCCATTGCCAAGCAAAAAGTATAAAGTATATGTAAGCATTGCTTCAATGTGTAGTTGTTTGAGTAGTAAACTTACTGGTCCTTAGATTTTCACTTACTGACAAGCCATCTACTTCCCACACCTCATAGTGAATGTTCACCAAAATACCATGTTTCATTGTGTCTTTTGGAGCCCCTGAATTTGTGCTGTTTTTGCATGGAATACATGACTTTTCTATTGTTGATGTTTTGGTAAATTGTAATACTACATTCCAAGAGAGCTACCCATATTTCAGTTATTGTATGCATTATGTGTGTCTCTGTAAAATTCACATTATAGACCATGAGTAATTTAGAAGTATGCCTGTGTCCATTCCCCTAATTCCACTGCCTATCCCATAAAATCACTGACAAATTAGCTAGCTATATAAATAATGGAACTCTTCACTTTTCTTTAAATTTTCTTTATGCTTAGGGAATGTTTACATGCACATATGTCTGTGCACCACACGTATGCCTAATGTCTGCAGAGCACAGCAGTGTAGAGCTCATTGTTACAGACAGATGTGAGTTGCCATGTGAGAGCTTGGACTCAAACCTAGATCCTTTGGAATAGCAGTCAGTGCTCTTAACCATTGAGCCATCTCTCCAGTCCTAATGTTTTTCATATTTCTAAGTCACGTGTGTTCATATGATTTGTCCTTTTATGGTTAGAAAACAATTTTCTAATCCCTCTAATCTAACTCCTGGCATGACCACCTAGTATGCCTAAGTTCACGTTTTATCACCATTTTGAGGATATTTGGGATTTAAGATTGATTGGTTCTTATGTTGGTTTCATTTTCATATTGCCTTAATGTTATTTTCCTTTAAACTTTACTTGATTGGTGTATATCATCAGTACTCAACAATAAAACCACTTTTCTTCATTGGTATTTCTTTTTCAATTTTGTACATTTGAAACCTAAGTATAGTGTAAGATGTACAAAAGAAAGCAAATGAAAAAAAAAACCCACTACATTTTAAAGAATTTATAAGCTTTGTTCCAGTCTTAACACATTTTCAACCTGTCAATTCTCAATAAGGTATGTAACTATTTGCCATTCATGTTATCACTGTAGTTAGACACAGAACCATAGAAACCCCTTTGAGATTGTCTAATAAGAAGAAAATGTCCTTGAATTAGAAAGTCTAAGTTAAAACATATCAAATAAACATTTTCTTCATCTACAAGTTTATTAGAAAATAAAATAATGGTTTATAAAGTATCATGACAATGAGATAGATGATGTAACCTTAAATATTGAATAAAGGTATGGTTTTATAGTGAGCTTATTAAATTCTATTTAATTGCAAAATTGATATTGTGTTCAAAAAGAATCTTCTAAATTCCTCCCTTCAAATGAACAACTGCTTTCAGATTTCCTTACATAAATTTGGTAGAGTCTGACAATGAGCTTTTACCAAATATTATTATTCTGCTATGAAAGCATCCAAGTTAGAAATGTTGAATGAAGCTCAGAAACATCTCAGAATAAAATTCTAATAAAACTCAGAGTCTGAGTTTACTCTCCTGGCTCTCAGATATCTCAAAATGAAAGAATGTTAGGAAGTGACTCTTTGGTAGATGTGGGAGAAGAAATGTTTAGAGAGCTAGAAAGAGAAAGCTAAGTGTCTAGCTCAGGCCCAGATGCTAGTAACTATATTGTACACACTAGTAAATATAGTGCATCTTTTAAAAGACTTTTTTAAAATTTATTATGCGTGTGTATGTGTGGGTGCATATATGTGAGTTTATATGCATCATGTGTGTGCAGTAGCTGTAGAGACCAGAAAAGGGTGTCAGAAGCCCTGGAACTGGAGTTACAGGCAGTCCAGGCTGCTCTGTGGAAAACAAAGCCCCTTTCTCTGAGAGAGCAGTTAGTGTTTTTGACCTCAGAGCCATCTCTACAGCCTACACCCTCCTTTTTACGAAAAGAAAAATTCTTAGAAGTAGTTTGCTGAACTTTCTAAAGTGGCACTCTTGGAACCCATTTCTCCTAGATCTACGAACAAATCACATCCACAGAAGTAAAGGAAACTGAGAACAACAAAAATTAAAATAACTCCATTAATTAAAGAGAAAGCACCATTTTTTAAATGTACATATATTCTGGGATGGGGAGTCAGTTCTTTAATATTTAAGTGCCATTCCAAAAAAGACTTTCAGAGTCTTATTAATTAAAGAGGGAAAACATACTTACCCATCATTTATGCCTATAGGGATGAAACAATATAAGTAGGGACAAGCTATAATTAATACTCTAAGAAGCACAGCCATTCCACAAAGCTGCTGACTATGGCAAGGGTTAAAAAGAAAAACCAAGGATTCAAATTAAATTCCACAATGTGTTCACTCTTCCTTTAAGGTCTGCTATATTTTTATGGCAGGGAGGAACTTGGTGGGTTCCTTGCTGCATTGTCAAGAAGCCACTGGTTTCATTACGGCTGAGGATGTGCCATAGGCTCCCTGGAGTCTGAAAGGAAGTCTAATGTTTTCTTCATATATGAGAATACTTAAAGAAAAATACAGTGATGGCTGAATGAAAAAATTACTTCACAAATCCAGAATCATGCTTCCAGAAATATACAAGATTTAAGGTGTAAGAGAAGTTATATTTTCTTAGACATAGTTATACAACTTTTAAAATTATAAACCAAAAGCCATCTGAACTGGATTTTAGATAAACATCAGATTTCATCTGTCTTTCTTGATCCATAATATACTGTAAAGAACGTATTTGTTGTAGATATCTACTTGCTTATACTCTGAATACCTTTTAGTCTGGCATTTTGTTGTTAGTAAATTGAACTAAAAATACATTTATTAGCTGTCAATGATCCAAATAATTTTCACATATTTCCTATTTTTGAATAACTATCACTGAGAGTTTATGTATTTTGAATCCTTTTTTTTCTTTTGAAAGTAAGTCAATTTAATGCCACAGAGAACATTTCATATTTCAAAGATTAATTTTATATGCTAAAGATTTTGTAATCCTGAGTATAGATTATCACTCAAACAGTAAGAAGGAACACATACTCACTTGTAAGAATGTAGTTTTTGAATGCAAGTTGCTAAAAGCACTTTTGTATGCACCTACAAACCCCCAAACATGCCTGCCTTTGTAATGGGGACAGTGAATACCTTTTTTTTTTTTTGATATATGAAAAACTTTTTAAATTTAAACTTATCTCCCAGATAGCAAAGTCATTTCTCTTTTATATATTCAAAATATCTGCTCCATTTTCTGAGTCAAGGCAAAAAAGTATTCACTGCTTCCCGGTTTTATACCATAAAACTTTTTAAAGACTGTTTAAACAGTAATGACTTTCTGGACTGACCACTTACACACACCAGTTAATGTTCCGAAGACAGCAGACAGTGCTGTCTTTTTAATCTAATTAAAGGGACAGCCTACACGTCCAGTCTTTAAAAAGCCGAAGCACTCTTCCAACGCCTGTTAAGGGGGTTAGTTTTCAATGTTTACTAACCTCCCTGAAGCAGTCTTTTAATCTCCTCATCTTCAAATAAGTGACCATCACCACCTTCAATGAACTTTGTGACCTTGGAGACCTCTGAGAGGACACATGTTCACAGCAGAAATTGGGTCACACAATAAAAAGGAATTTGACACAATGCACACTGCCACCTGCTCAGTAAAGAATTCCAGACACTTCTCAGCTCCTCCTAAGTGTTTAGTGCTGGTGTTTGGTATACTGGTTCCATCAGCTGTTAATCAGTATACAGGCAATATAAGGCAGCTGCCATTGCTATACCAGCAAACAATCTGTGTGGGTACCACATCTGGCCTCGTCCCTATTTTTGGACGACCCCTTATGCTGGTGTGGAATATGAATACTGGAGCAAGGTGGCATAAGACATGTTCTTGGCCTCCAAGCTGATGTCAGATATGGGTCAGGTGGCTGCATGCCAAACTCTTCCTTTTCCAGGCATACTGACCTTTTTGCAAGAATTTCTGCAAGGTCTCTTCTGTTTCTCCCCCTCCGGTGGAGATCCTGGTATATTTTATCTCAGGACCTAAAGGAAAGAGGGCTTTAGACTATGTGGACCACATGTCTGTGCTGCGACCATTCAGCTCCTCAGAGTAAGTGTAGCTGTAGGCACTGTACCAGTGATGAGCACTTCTGTGCCCCAGAAAAACTTATCGCAAAATATGAGGCACAGGCTGTATTTGCAGCCTTCTTTAAATTAAATATATAGAATACTGAATTTAGAATTTTAGATTAATCCATAGATGTAAGTTTACATACAAAGTTCACTAAATTTGTCAGCTGTTTTAGACAGACTCATATATACTTTGCTATGTAGATGTATAGATTTTAACATTAATAGTTAAAAC
This sequence comes from Rhabdomys pumilio, assembly GCA_030674055.1. Taxonomy (NCBI): domain Eukaryota; kingdom Metazoa; phylum Chordata; class Mammalia; order Rodentia; family Muridae; genus Rhabdomys; species Rhabdomys pumilio. Next base: position 93,054,079 of record JANHMN010000001.1, read on the forward strand.
TTCCCCAAAGGAAGTTTCTCTTAGTATTCAGTAACTCAGCACGCTGTAAATGAAAGGCAGAATATCATAAAGCATGTATGTGTATACAGAGTAAAAATACTTGTTTATAGACTTGTCTACAAAAATGTCTTAGAGTAAGACAGGGGTAACATATTTTGTACATTATCTTTTTTTTTCTGCAAAAGCAAAGTGAGAAATGGAGAAACTTTAATAGTCACCATGACAAAGACTAGGTTTGTGTAATGCACACATCTTAGGGTTACTATAACGTGTTTACAGTCTGAGTACAGCTCATATATGGAATTAAAAATTACCTGTAATGATTCGTTCTTCCCGGGTCTGTTTTTCAGTTATTTCAACAGGAACCCCATCTATGATTTTGGTGTACTTTTTAATGACTGGCTCTAAAAGAAGAGGAAGAATACCAGATGTGATTTACCTTCTCACAGTGTCTATAGAATCTACAGAGCTTGAGATTCTAATCAAGGATGTGTTTCTTATAACACTTTTGTCTAAGAGACAGTCCTAGCCATTGTTGGAACAGACTATGAATAAATTCCAGCAGTCTGAGTAACTCTTGTGTGTCAGGTGAACAGGAGGGTTAACTGGCAAGCTGAGTTGTCAATGGAAAGGGAACCTTCCTATAAAACCCAGTGCTGGTTTGTTAGTACACTCTCTAAAAGGTCTATTGCAATGTTATTTTACTTAGAGGTGTGTGTGTGTGTGTGTGTGTGTGTGTGTGTGTGTGTGTGTGTGTGTTTGTGTGTAAGCTATGGTGTACCTGTGGAGGTCAAAAGACAACTTAATTCTTTTGCCGTTTGGGACCCAGGGATCTAACACAGGCTTGGAAGAAGGTGTCTTTTTCTACTGACCCATCTCACTGGCTGTATTACCAGAGTCTTACACAAAAACCATCAACTCTTCTGAGAACAATATGTCTTTGTGTGTTGACATCATTGTGATCATTATACTTCATGACTGCCATTTTTGCACATTCATAAGAAGTGGTCCAGGAGCTTAATCCTTTATTATTGAACACACTTAAAAACAAGCTACACTGTATTCTTGATATAGCTAGGAAGAACTCACACTTAGTAAACAAAATCTTTCAACTTGTGTAAAATTAAAATCAAGATAAGATTTGTTGTTTAATAATTCTAAATCAACACTATTTTAAAAACGTTCCGAGGATGCTACCCCGGCATGATAAAGGTCACAAGGCATAAAGTACCTCCATGAATCACTTCTGTCACTGTTTCACCTTCTTTAATCAATCTGAAGTCAGGTTCACCTTCAATGTGGATCTTCGTCATTGCAGGTCCTGAGACATTATTTTAGGAGACAGATTAGTGCATTGAAGCAGCCCCTTAAAATTTCCCAAACAAGAATTTTATTCCACATTTCTTGTTATCAGACTTCAGTGTTTCTGGTTTTATGAAACCAGTTTTAAACATTTCCTGCTGTTTTCAGGTTAGACAATATTTAGGAAGACAAAGGATTCAGTTATGCTGCAGCCTCCCCACCCCCTGCTTTAGCATTTACAGTGATGCACGAGCAAACCGTGTACACCGTCATCCCTCGTTAGTGGCTGTAAGGTATGACTACAGAGAGCACTTTATGTGGCTTTCTCTGGGAATCAACATTTACAGATTGGAGACACTCAAGTGGCACTGGTTCAAATCACACTTTGCCAGAGGACATCACCTGGCAATCTTTGCTAACATATTTTTATTGAATGCTTTTTATTGTTCATGATCTTATATTCTTATGAGCATTGCACTGGACATAAAGAAATCTAATATACTTACCTTGAAGGTGCTACATTTTAGGCCTTAGAGGAAAACTGACTTGCCTACTTACCTGGACTAGAAGGATGTAAATTTCAGCATCAGCTCACTAACAGTTATACAACTTTTCAAATGCACAGTAGGTTGCATTTGACTTTGATTTTGTTCCCAGAGAAATGAGTTTGAATGTTAGGAAGCTTCCTGCTACATTAGTTGATCAGGAATGTTTTATGGAGGAGTGAGAATTATTCAGTTCAGTACATTTAACTTGTACTCTTCAATGGCTGAATGGAGTTATAACTGATCATCTTGAAAGGATTGATTTGTTTGTTGAGTATCAAAGTACACTATTACCCAGAACTAGGTAATAAATGACAAATAATGTAAGACAAAGAACTGTTCTTTAAATCCTTAAGGATTTGAGGACATGATATTTTTTATGTGATCCCAATAGGGATGGTTAACCTAAAGGTATGAATAGCTTTTAACATGTAATAGCCCTCAAAAGGAAGAATGCATGCCCAATAACTCAAGACAAAGAAATGAGTTAGCACTGTGACTAAGGTGTTTTTTTTTTCTTTAAAAAAGCCAAGTTAAAATTCTGGAACCATCTATTATCATCAAATATTACAAAAAAAGAAATTTTACTAAACATTTCATATACGTATATATGAAATATACATTTAATCTGTTAAGTTTTAGCTGACTTCTTTTTAATTCTGAATTTCGATTTAGTGTATTTTTTGACAAAAAAAATTGTATCTTTTTGACCAAAAACTGTAAAATTACATCTTGTACTCTGACATGTTTAGTAAAAAACCCAAAATCATCAGTAAATTCACAAAGTTTAAACTCTAAAAGGGGAATGAGAGTCATGGGTATGATCTGTGGATGTATCTCTCTCTCGACATGGGACAACACAGAGGTGGTGCTTTCTTCTCCTACACTACAGATGAGATGACCCCAGCTACCTCTAGATCATTATGAGGAAGAACCCTAGGTAGACTGATACTCAAGAATGTGCCCAACTGAAGAGTGATGCACAGACTTCTGTTGACAGACTGGGAGGACATGAGTTAAATGAAGAAGTGTGGAAGGAGAAAAGTCTTTGAAAATGGGAACATGGCACTTGTGGGTGACTTTAGTTTTGGACGGTGTGATATGGTTATAGCAAATTTTATTGATTATGATTTTAAAAACATCCAATATTTATGTCTACAATTTGTTGATCATTTTTCACTAACGTAATCAAATATATATTGTCAGCAAAAAACACTTTAAATTTAATTTCCACTTAAAACCCCATTTTTAAATTCATCAATAAATAAAAAGCAATGGAATGATTAAAATTCTTTTTTTTTTTTTTTTAAAAAAAAAGCTAAGCATAAATTTTAAAGGATAACTCAACTGGAGACTCAAGAATGAAGGATACACATAACTAGCCAGGCAGAGAATCAACCTTATGTTTTCAATGAGTTTAAGTTAAGGTTGCCTAAAGAGAAGAGACACATGTATTTTGAGTTGGCATCTCATGCCACAGAATGAAAAACAAGCACAAAGAAATCCAAAAATAAAAAATCCAAGGATAATTAGAATAACAGTGGCCCTCCGATTCAATAAAGCATAAGCTGCTCCTCTTTTGAAAGATTGTGTTGCAATTGGGACATAGTGTGGATTAAAAAATATAGACAGGAAAAAGAAAAAAGACTGCATCTTTTTCATGGAAGAAAGGTGACAACAGATGGGTTTTCTGTGGCAAATTCTCACTGCAACAAGCATGAACGTGGACATTGTTGCTAAAGTTTGAGCTCAGAGATAATAAAAATGTGTGAAATCATGGTGATATCCAAGAAGTTGACATCAGTTAACATAGTGAGTCTAGAAGGAAAATATTTCACATTTGAAATATGAGAGGCATATAAAGTATGTTCAGAGATGAAATGTAGGATCTAGAGTTTGACCTCATAAACAACACTATTTTCTGCTTTTTAATCTAAGTTTTAAAGTATTCATTAATTGTAATTTTTAAAGCCTTCATTAATATATACTTTCTATACCCTTTTAGAATGCTCACTGGAAAGGATGCCTGTGTAGTTTTAAACAATGTTCTTTCGGTGGTATAAAGAGAATGTGTGATTGTGACAAGAGGGTGGAAATAAAGTTATAGAAAGAGTATATTTTCTGAAGGAATCTACGGTAAAAAAATTCATCATTAATTTGTTAAGTGATTATCTGGGTACCAGTGTTGAAACAACCTCAATTAGATTAAAATAAATACAAGCAAATGTACTGAAAATATTAGGGATGCACCATCTACTTTGCTAAAAAAAAAAAAAAATATTGCTCTCCACAATCTGCAATTATGCAAGCATGCCTTTTATAAAGAAACTTTTAGCATATTAGTTTAAAAAAAGAATGTAGGTACATTTAGAGAGATAAGTTGATTACATGACATGTTTTTCCAGAATGGAAGGAACCATGGAGAATGTTGGTTTTTACCTTCTGTTTTGATAAAAGGCTGAAGACTGCCTTGAACGACTTTAATTTTTGGTTCCACGAATTTGGTTATAATTTTAGTTGCTGAAAACATAGAAAGTGGAGCATGAACGAAGTTTAACTAGAACCCACTAGGATAAAGTTGTCCCTTTTGGTCTCTATAGGCTGTTAATTTATCAGCTATGGTGCTAGGGTCAGGCAGTCACATGAAATTAATGTCTTCTTGTGTCCGGATGCTGAATCCTGCAGGCCAGTGACTTGGCTATGTTCCAGAGGGGAAGAAATCCTAACTAAATGCTGCATCCCATCTAGAAATCTACCACTCTCAACTGCATCACTAATGCTCTGACTTCCCTTTGTGCTTCTTGAGAACATTGGCTGCATAGCAACAGAAGACAAACAAACATGATTAATTTCATGCAGTTCATAATATCTTAAATTGCTTTGTCAGCTTTTTTCTCTATTAAAAGAAGGATATGGGAAGAAAAGACCCATGAAATACTCCCATGCATTTGGTATAGAAAAGAAAATATGGAAACGAATTCACAATTCGAGATGAGGATAAATTTCAGCCAGGAAGTCATGAGCTTTTTGCAATAGATGTGAGGTGGTCAGCATTTAATTTTCAGCCTTTTTATGATAATTTTAAGGTACTTTTCCAAGTAAAGGTTTTTATGATGAGTGTATATCACCTCTCAAGTGAGGTTATCGTGGGTTTATGCTGGGCAGATGGTTTTTGTTGTTTGTTTTGTTCTCTTGTTTGTTTTTATTTTATTTTATTTTATTTTATTTTAATCGTTTAAGAGCTAGGTCACCAGATCTACTTAGGTCTCCTCACACCTAAGTAAAAGCCTTAAATGATGACTCCAGTAGAAAGGTGTCAACTTTAGTCCCATGTGTGACAAAGAGTCAGTAGCACACTGTGGCTTTCTGCTAGTCTCTGCTCCTGCTCTCACATGCTGAGCTGTGTCAACCTTTTGAATGTGTGTAGGCTATGCCTTTATGGGAATTACCTCTCAACCAGGGAGCATTTCTTGAAAACTCAGATTATAAAGCTCTAAAATAGGTCAAATCTGCATTTTCAATTCTTGATCCCACAGTAGTTCTGCCACAGAGAACTCTGTCCCTGGAGCAACACAGAGATCTGTTGATATTGTTCAAGTGGAATAATTAATCACTTTTCAGGTTTTACGTGCTGTGGAATTTGAACTCCAGGGTCTTGATTGGCAGTTTTGCTTTTGTGAAGGCTTAAGTCATTTGAACAGCTCTAAAGATTTCCTAACCTTTGTCCTCTGTGTAAAATATTTTGTATTTGACAACTTATAACAAAGTGTGCTCCCAACAAAAATTAAAAATATGTGGTAATTTGTGGGGGACAAGAAAAATAGGCACCAACAAAACAGAATAAATATTAGAGACAAATTAACAAGTGATTTTGAAAATGGAATCTTTTCTTTATTTGGCCTGTACCTCTATTTGAAACAGCCAGCACAGGGATATAAACCCCAGAGTTCCTTAAGGCCTCTGAGTAGGCTGGCAAGCTACTAGATTTGCATAATTTTGCAAACATAATTTATGTAATACTATAATAGTATTTTGGTTTATTATAAGCAAAGTTGCCGTGTACAGCCAATAGTAGGACTGATGTAGAAAAATGAGAATGATAAATAATATTTTCATAAAGATTTATGGGAAGAGGGAGAAGGATGGTGTCATATGTATCTGATTAATGGAGGTCATGAGGACTTTTTTTTTTATTTATTACAAGATATACTTTTCCATGGCTGGAATTTAGAAAAATGCTAAATCATCATGATTCCAGTGGAATCCCTACGACAGCTCTGGGGGCCTGGCACCAGGATTGCAGAGGTTATATCAAGTAGAGAAGCAGACATTTTGTTTTGCTCCATACATTGGCTTTTCTCCTTTTCATGTCCAGCATTAATTTGAAGGAAAATGCTCATAATTAAATATCTGGATCTTCATGATATTGAGCAGAATAGTTTTCTAGTTAGAATAAAGGGGAGTAATGTAACATTTTAGCATATTTGACTATTTTGTGGTAGAGCCAAAACAAAATGAAAAGACCTTCAGCTTTAAAAGCCACAGTAAAAGAAGTGGGGTGGGGTAGGAGGTAGGAACGAGAAACCATCAGGAGGAAGCTATTTGATGATTGACAGCAGCATTTATGATGAGAGAGAAATATTCTTTGCCATGGTTAAGTAATTGAACTTTGATCTTGATAATCTGGTAGCATAGGGGCTTAAAACAATTGCTTAGCAGATTTGGGGGTTCTCTGCCCAGTTTTGGATGTGATAATTTTTGAACCAGCATCTCATAAGAATTAGGAGATGTACCTAGTCCTTCAGTGACTTGAAGTGCCAGGGTGGGTTGATTCCCCAGGAGGGACCTCCCAGGTTCTCAGAGGTGAAGGAGGAGGGAGAGGGAGGGGTCATGTGAGGCAGGGACTGGGAGGTGATGGGCTGTAATGGGAATGTAAAGTAAATAAATGAATTAATGGAAAAACAGAATTAGTATTCTTCTGCACATCTTCCTATGTACAGTTCAGGCCCAAGGCAGGATGAATGACAGCCCTCTGCTGTGCTTCTGTCTTTGTTTCCACTCATTAACATCTCCAGATTGTTCTGGGGTGTCTTCTAGTATCCTGCCCTTTTAACTGAGTTCCCCTTACTCTAGTGCATGTTTTTACTCTCTGATAATGTGTCACTCTGTTTCCAGTGAGAAGAGAATCGAGAAGTGGTTTAGTGGACTTGGAGGGTGTGGCTAAGCCTATGAGGCTTCTTTCAGATCGCAGTCCCTGTTTGAAGGACAATGAGTTTCAGGGAATTTGGAATTCTAAATACCAGATTATCAGCAGATTTCCTATACGCAAAGAGAAGTTATTTGCATATCATCTCTATTTGTAGCCAAAACCGTTCATATACTTACTATAGACAGTCATGGGAATTTCTTTGAAGGTGCTGCCACGGACAAACTGAAAATAAATATTTACATTTAGTAATGCAAAGTGTACTGCACAGCAAGAACAACTGTAATTCTAAGTAAAATAAAGTAGTTACGGTGACTCAATAGAAATGAGGTCAGATCAGGTGCCATAAAACCCACAAGTCTGTTACTAAGAGTTTTAAGATTATAAAATAATTAACCCACTGTTAAGTATATGTAATATCCTATATTTTTCCTATTTTCTACTTCATACCAATGCTATACTAGGAATACATTCTAATAATTTCCAGTCTTTTATATTAACCCTACAATACCTTTTGGATAAATTAGAAATAAAATCTGCTAGCATTCTGTACCTTGATTTGGATGTATTTTATCAGTTTGTTCAGTAATTCCAAGAGCTGATCATTTCCAACTGGGATGTCTATGGAGATAAATATTCAGTGAATATGGTAAGAAAATGTGTGATTGAAAAAAAAAAAAAAAAACAACCCAAGTTCATTTTGAGCAGTCTGAGTCCATCAATGTGTTTAATCTTTACAGACCTGCTGGATAGAGGAGTTTGTCCACGACGTGAATAACACCATTTGTGGTCATGATGTCAGATTCTTTGGACTTCAACTCATTCACCAGAAGTGTCTCATTTACCTTTCAAAATAAGGGGTGATGGTAAGGAGAAACCATATGTAGACCACTTAACGATCATAAGTACTTTATAAATTCTTTCTAGCAACTTACTCCTTTCAGATAGATTTTGCTTCCCTGTGTGGTCTTCAGGATATTAGTGACTCCGGGTTCAAATCCCTTTCCAATATAAACCCCTGGGGTCAGGTGATAAAGAATGATGTTTTGGAGAGCATTTTTATCGCCTGCAGAAAAGACAGATAATGGTTTAATAATACGTTGCTTCTATGATATTTTGATACAAAATCTAAGAAATAAAACATTACACCGTCTCTTTTTCTCTTCTGTTTTTTCACAAGGTCAACATTTTCTCACCGATGCCAATGCTTTATCAAAACATTAGTCTATCAGTTCAAACTATGCCAATTAGTCTTGAAATTATGACAGTTCCCTTTTATATTATAGAATTGTGTGTTTTCAATAAATTCGTTTGACAGTAAGCAGTTTTTGAATAAATATTAATGAACGGCTCTCCTCACATCCCAAGTAGGATAAAGTAAACCTAAGCCAGTTAAGGAAACCGTTGTCATTCACTGCCCCCCACCAATCAGAATCTGCCATTCACTGGAACTCACCAATCAGAATCTCCCTTTCTTCATTAGTCATTCCCTTGAAGGCATCATTGGTTGGTGCAAACAAGGTCCAGTCTCCAGGCTGTGTCAGGAGATCTTTCAAATCTGCAGCTTCAAGGAGGCTGAGGAAGATGCTAAGCACAGAGAATGTGCGTTTAGTTTGACATAAGAGTTAGATTTTGATTCATGTACAGAGCAGGGTGGAATCTATGTATTATTGAAACAGTGAGAAACCACCTGACACATTTTTGTGTAAGAGCAATTTCTCTGTTAAGAAAGATTTATAATGGGGAAAGGATTGAAATATATAATTTATAAATTTCTCTACCTTTGCTTTTCTTATAAAAGCATCAAAGTTGCATTTTGTGTGACACAAAACATTTGTTTCATTTCATGTCTTATTGAAAAGTCTTTTTTATATTACCATGTAGACAATTATAAGAAAAATCTCAAGGAGTACATCAGACTATTAGATTTTTTTTTCACCTGTCAAATCATACTATGATACATCAGGTACAAACCAAACAGCACTGAAAACGTGTGTTAATTTAAAAATATTTGCATGATTCTTTCAATTTAGTTTTTAATATTTATTTAGAATTACATTAATGAGTACTGTACTTCCATCATTTCCAACCCTCATCTCCCCTCTCACTCCTCCCATGTTTCCATCCCCACTCTTCAAATTCATGACCTTCTGTTTGTTAATTACTGTGACACACACACACACACACACACACACACACACACACACACACAGAGCTTAACGAGTCCATTTACTCTGATATGTGTATGTGTTTAGGGCTGGCATGGGGTTAGATATCCTGATAGGGAGCTCCTGACTGGAGGAGACTAATTCTTCCTCTCTCACCAGCCATTAATTGTCTGTAGTTCCCAGTCTAGGAAGGCTGTCTTGTGAACTTTTTTTCTCATTCACCCTGATGTGTCAACCGGTGTTGTTGCCACTGTGAAGGTCTTGTTTAGGGACCACATTGTTATTATGGGTGTGTTTCCCTGTCATATATAGAAGACATTGTTTCACAGCCAACATCTGGGTCCACCTCTTACAGTCTTTCCTTTACCCTTCAATGATGTACCCTGCAGGGTTCTTCAGTGTCAGGGTCGTGTTGTGGGCGTATCATTGGAGTTAGCAATGCAATACATTGGATGCTTCTTGGGAGGCAACAGTGGCACTTCTTTTGTGCAGGTACAGGTGGCAGACTTACCTAAAGCGCTTGTCTTGCCGCAGCTTGTCATGCAGGGATTTCTCTGCTGGTTGGATGATCTCTCGGAATATGTGAATGGCGCCATTCCTTCCCTGCTTGCTTCCTCTCACCATGCAGGAGTTTTCTATGCAGATAGCCTGGCAGTGGGAGGAAAGACCCATGATGCCCTTTTGTGTGTTTAATGGGAGGTAGCCCTTCCAGGAGGTCACTAGAGTGACAAGGCTGGAGAAGGCAGTTCCTCTCTTGTTTGTAATGTCTTGTACATTTGACTGTACATTTCTCATCTCTTCCTGCCACCAGTCCAGACACATTATGCTTCAGGCTTCTGTATTCTGTCAGCAGACTGTGCATAGAATTCTAATTGTTTCTCCCCCTCTCTCGCCATCCTGTTCCATGTTTAGCTACTCTTTATGTTAATATTAGCTATAAATATTCCAGAATTCAGTGAGTCATGTAATATTCACATTGACTAAATTTTCTTGGCTGTAAGACTAATCAGTTATATGTCTAATCCTTAATTTAATTCTACTTTTAAGAATTGATGTATGCATATGCTTTATTTAACATGTGCACATGTATAATTTAATGAATTCAGATATATAATATAATGTATAATGAAGTACATGTATGTGTTACTGTATTCATATGTATAATTCAGTGTGTGTGCATATGTTGTTTAATATATACATGTATAATTTAATATATGTACATGTATAATTTAATATATGTACATGTATAATTGAAAGTGAAGCTAACTTTCTGAATTATTTGAAACGTGATCTTTGCCATCGTGGAGCCTTAGTAAAGAGTCTGCACATGCCACTTCCACTTGTAGGTAATGCTTCCCTCCCCATGAAGACTGTTAATGTTTCTAGGAATTTCCTGTAGGAAATAATACTTCCAGAAATTTGTATGGGCCTTTACAAATTTACCTTAAAAATCACTCAAAAGAATTGCTGAATGGGAAGGGGTGGATACCACAGGGGAAAAAAAAACCCTGCATGTTTCACTCAACATAAAATATGTCCTGTAAAGTACAATGTATTTATTCTAAAAGGCAAATGCTTATGTTATGGGCAATCTTCTGGGATTTACATGAGTATTTCAAGACATAGTTACTTGTGAATTGGAACAAATGCTACTTATCTGTGATTCACAGCCCATTGGTATCTTCTCTTAAGTTCCTTCTGCCAAACTGTTTTCATCTCTGATCATATGAACAATTAATTTTACAGTCACATTTGCATGTGTGTGAGGAACATTTGCAGTGACAATTGTTTGACCAGCATATACTATGTAACTTTCAGGCTAGTGTAGATGGGTGTTAGATTTGGGTCTGATTCACCTACCGTCCGATATACAAAGACACGGAGTTGTTTGCCTCCAATGGTCTCCAGTATCTGTCCATTGTAGAGGTCGCTAAGGCCAACTTTTACTTTCAATATGTGATTTTGCAGGATTAGTTTAAGAAGGCGCTGATCCATGCTCAGAGTGTCATCTGTGAATAAATTTATTAGGGAGGGACATTATCGCCTATGAACAATATGGCAGGAGAAAAAGCCTGGATGTTTCTAATGCTATTCAAATGCACCTGCTCACTCACATCATAAAAGAGTCAGCTAAACGCCCAAGGCTAGCAAGGCTATCTGCCAATACAAACTGACCTATCATCCCAACCTATGTCCATCAAGTTCTTATTGGGCAAACAGTAGCTTCATCTACATAAGGACCATTTACTTTCATGATGATCACTGGCAAAATCTAAACCTTTATAGTGGACCAATTTTTTTTTCTGACAATTAGGTGTTCATTAGTCACATAGGTGACTCTTGGTAAGTCATTTGTAATGTGGCGTAGTACCACAACATATGCTCACTATTATCCTAAGGGAAATACTGTATTTCTAGAAGGTCTAATTTCTCTAATTAATAATTTTATATATTACAACTTAGTATTTTAAAACCTTAAAAATTAATTTTTGCTCATTAAACTTTTCCTCATCATCCCCCTGTGAAATAAGTTTTTAGAACCAGATCTCAGCATATCTCCTAAATATTGTCAGTGAGTACCAATAACTAGATGACACAAACATACTTCACATTATGATTCAAAGGAACTGTCCCTTGACTTTCTATATTTATAACTTGACACCGGTATCTTCTAGATTGCCAAATCTAATCAATATTTTCTAAAACATCTATTATTTCTTATTGAGAATAATCATGGGGAAGAAAGGAAGAAGGAGTTGGGAACGGAACCCAGCACATACCAGAGAACGCATTGTTCACAGGTGCTAACAAGGTGTATTCTCCATCTGGCTTCAGAGAAGATGCCAAGCCTAATTGGGCTACCAGATCTGTGAAAGTGGTTTGCTGTTTCCCAGCCAGCTCAATAACTTGTTTGGCTGTAAAATAAACAATTTCCATCTCAACAATGTCCTCATTGTTATGATTCCTATCCCAGGGTTCATAAATCAGTAACTGGCTTTTTTTTCTACTTTTGTAAGCTATTTACTTGAGTGTCAACCCAGTAAAACATCCCACCCTTCTTTAGCGTGAAGGTTCTAGTTTCCACGTGAGGGGTTTGACCAGTACAAATCATTTTAGAGGATATTTCTCTCTCTGTTGTCCTAGTATACTTTTCTTGAACATTACTCAACTTTCAGCCTGGTCTATACTGTGAGTGACAAGCCCCCCCCCCTTTTTTTATTGAACGTTTACTATCAGTATGTATCTTTCTGTTGCCAAGTAACACACTAGCAGTATGAAAATCCTTTATAAATGCTAGATGCTGAGCCAAGGTCCTGCATGGGCTGTGCATAACTGCACAGGCTTTGGAGTCAGCACTCAGTGAGCACACAGACAGTTTGATGTTTGTGCTTCGTGGGGGTTACGCGTTAGCTATTTGTGGACTTGCTCTTCAGGTATCTTAACTTGTAAAGGAAATGGTGGTGGGGCTCTGCTTACCAGAGTCAGGGATGAGGACTTCATCAATCAGGTGGATGACGCCATTCTTAGTCACAATGTCTTTCTTGTTCACCATCTTGATTCCATTAATGGAGATGCTATCCCCCTCACACCCTATCTCAATGGTGTTTCCTTCCATGGTCTCAAAAACGGCTCCTCCTGTGATAGCTTCAGAGCACTGGAGGGTATTTAGGATGTGGTACTTCAGGAGAGCTGGGAAGAGAAATGGGCAGAAAAATCAAACTTCAAGTCAAGGGAAATCACGTAAGTTACACATTTCATGGTAGAACTAAATTCACCAAGGAACAATGACACAGATTGAGATATTAAAACCTTAATATACATGTTCTAGGAAAGTAGGTGTTTTAAATCAATGCTTCAGCAGAAAGAGCTTAGCTTGGAAGCAAGAAAGGAAGAGAACATTAACTCTCCAAATTATGTTTTGCAACACCAGAAGAAAAAAAAAAGAACAAAAAGAGAAAAAGAAAAAACCTTTAGGCAGTTTATGAAATTACCTGTTAGCCATGACTATTATAAAATACTCAAACAGAATGTTGCATTAATAACTTCCAAAAGACTATTCATGATTGGTAATGTAGTTCTAGAACCTGAGAGCAAGGCAAGCCGTTTCCCCCGGACAACTCTTAGAAAACGCAGACAGTTTCATGAAAAGCATCTGGGGGATCTATCTGACCCTTGATGTTATATCAAGACTTACCTCTTCAACATTTGTCAGCTTAATTTGGAGACTGAGTATATAAAATTAGTTAGCACAAGGTAAAGACAATTTGGCCAATGAAAGGGAGGCTGGAAAGGATCCAAGCACATTTGAGAATCTATATGTAGCGGCTAAAAAACCATGTAACTTTCTCAGTTCTGCATAAATTTAGAGCTGGAAGTATTGTATAATATGCATTCCATATTAAAATCACTCCTAAAAGTACTCTCCCACACTTGGTTAATTTTTCTTCTTGATTTTTAAAGAGATTTATTTATTTTGTTTTAGAAGTGTGGGCGCTTGTCTGAATGTATGTTCATGCACCATATGTATGCCTGGTGCCTACAGAAGAGGAAATCCTATTCCCTGGAATCCTGTGGGGTGCTGGGAATAGATCGCAGGTCCTCAGCAGGAGCAGCCGTCACTCTTAACTGCTGAGCCATCCCTCTGGCTTCTATTAACCCTTCATAACATCTGTAACTTATTTGCTTGGAAACAACATAAATGGCCCCAACCTCACAGCTGTTTTTTTTACTAACAATGATGCTTGCCTATTCTTCCAACCCTTTACGTGATGATTTCTAGAGCACCTCACACTGAATGCTTCCGGTCTTGCTTATCACCACTCCCATCATTGGCAATGATTAGCCTTTGTCCATTGCCTCCATCCTAGGTCTCCGGGAGAATTCTGGGAGAAGAAGACATTTTCTTACCTTCAGAAGCCACTTTGTCTCCCATGATCCTTTCTAGGACTCCTCGTGGGAGTTTCTCAAAAGCCTCATTGGTGGGAGCAAAGAGTGTGAAGTGGCCATCTCTTCCAAGGGACTCCAAAAGGTCAGAGGTGATGGCGGCCGCCTGAAACACAAAGGACTTTCAGAGGATGTTATGGCAAATCCTAAGGAAACTGGTCACACACTTGGCCTAGTGTGTCGGAAGGGAGTTCACAGCTTCAGCAGAGACATCTGTTCTTGTTAGATGGTTAAAATAATACTTTTTTTTTGGCCCAACCAATTAAGCTTTTCCAAATTTTCCTCAAACCATTGGCTAGAATGGAACGTCTGCCAGTGTTTATCTGCCTGTAGCAAAATCCAACAACGTGCATAGTCACTGAATCAACGTGTTCTGAAGATTCCAATCATAGTACAGTCACACAAAGGGCCTTTCTTTATCAGTCGTGTTCAAACATATATTATTTCTATATATGGGATGGTCTCTCCTTTGTAAAATGGAAATGACCATTTTATTGAATATATTGGTGCAGTTTGCCAGATTTGTTGAATAGCATTTTTTTTTAGCAGGCTACAGATCTCACTAGGGGAAGGAAGGATTTCAGTGACTCAGGATTCTTACTCTGAATGATGAAAGGTCATCTTCTGCTTCAAGGAAGTCTTGGATGGAGGTACCAATTTGTGTCAGGACACGGTCAATGACATGGACAACACCATTTGTGGCAATCTGGTTCCCGTGGATGACCCGAGCACAATTCACAGTAACAACCTGCAATCATTTGAAAGAAATCACATCTAGTCATTGACTGCTAAGCCTGTAAGGCGATTACCACCTCCCCATTTGTACTAGTAGGTATGATTTAAGGCACTACGTGCTGAGAGCCTAGGCTGGGGATCTAGTAGGTATCAGGTAGGAAGCCTACATGCTGAGTGCTGATGCTATGGATTAAGACTTGAATATTGTCAAAGAGAAAGCAGAACTATTTAGAACCCCAGTCAATCAAAAGCATTTCTGGAGATCCAAGGCAAATAGTTTCCTTCATTTGAGTTATTTATTTTTACTTTTATTCTTTCATATCAACAGTGACAGACTATTTCTGATATAGAGCAGAGTATTGTGTAAAGAATTCAAGTTAGCTCTGAAATGAATTCTGAGAGAGGAATAAGAATCACTACTACAACACTGTCATAAGGTCTACTGAACAATAAATAGTACTGCCTCCTCTCTAAAAAATTTTTTCCATCTCTGGAAATTTTAATGTTAAAAAAAAAAAAAACCCTAAGGCCCTCCTGGCAACTTGCCATAGTCTAGCTAATACAAAGTCTCAAGAATGTCAGCGAGCATAACATCCAGAGAGTGACTAGAGGGCAGCCATCACCCTCCTGACTGTGCGTTTCACTGCTCAATACACAGTGCCTCTAAATGCCAATCAGGAAGTCTTTAAGAGGAATCAGTTGGATTGAAATTTTACATGGCCTGTTTTTTTTTTTTTTTAATTCTTTAGTACAAGCATTGACATCACACTGACAAACATTGTATTCTTTCTGTAAACAGTCTATCAAGGGAACAGATAAAATTAAGAAAGACATGACTTGGAAATATAAATTTTATGAATAAATAAATAAATAAGTCTTCAATAAATTAAACTTACCCCATTGGGATAATGGTTAATAAAAAGCCCCAGATTGTTGTACATTGAAGGAATAACCATGCCGTGTTTCAGGTCCTTGGTTAACATTCTCTTATTAACCATGTGGCTGTGTAAAGCATTCAGTAACTCAACATTGACATTGTTCTCCAGTCCTCTGCGAATGTCCTGGAAGAATTAAATAAAAGTTCATTTGCTGTGGTTTGCTATTGAAGTTCTCTCACATGTCCCGTTTATTTGTTCGCTCTCCCACCCTTTAAAAATGATATATGTTCGTGTGCGTGCGTGCGTGCGTGCGTGCGCACATGCGCGCGCATGTCCTCGCAGGCGTTGGTCATCCTGTACCTTCCCAAGGCTGTACTTCACATCTTGCTGCACTCGGTGCTACAGTGTATACAAACATAAACAAGGAGAACTTCATGGTACTTGTTACGTCCCAGTAGATGAAGTTCAGAGAGGAAGAGGATGAAAGGACAGCATTCTTAAAGAGCTTCAATGAAGGATGCAGCTATTTTTACTAGAGAGGTTCGGAGGTCCATGTGAGGGAGCAGATAAGACTAAAATGAGTGGGGGTAGTGTGACGTCCCTCTGGATGCTAACACAGAGCGGCTGTTGGGTGAGCAACTCATATCTGTTCCTTTATTGTGTATTTTTCTGTTTCTCGGTAATGTTTGAAATGTGTTCTAAAAGGTACAATGCTGAGAAAACAAAGTTAAATGAACAAGTAAACTAAGGAGTGTGCGGGGCTGGAACTCCGTGACAGGGCGTGGCTTTTAGAAAGTCGGGGGTAAAATTATTCAGAAATGATAGCACAGGAGGCTATCCAGAGATGAATACGGTAGTAGACTGACTAAGCTAATTTTTAAAAACCGAGGTGGGGGAGGCAGGGTCACTTACAAGTGTTTAAGTCTGAATATTGATGTGGATTCTGCCTATTATGAGGGAAAGTGTTAAAAGAAAGCAATTATTTAAAGATATAAGAAATGCCTTCCATTTCAGTATCCTTCATTCATGTAGCCATATCATATGTTGAAGAAGTAATCCTAATGTGAAGATTAGAATCACTGGGCTTCCTAGGGATTTCGTAGCCGCGCACACTAAGGTGAGAGCCAGAGTTGTCAAGGTGTAAGGAAAGAGCAGGCGGCAGTTCCAGGAGGAAACATCTAACTTTTATCACTAAGGGAAGAATACCCAGGTATGATCTGAAGGGACCTGGAGGGGCTGAGGTGCAGGAAAGACAAGAGTCCATGACTAAGCGTTAACACAGCAAAGCTCCAGGACACTGCCTGAGAGGCAGCTTTGAACCACCCTAGAAACTGTGAGTTCATCTCCACATGAGCAGAATGTAGATCTGCTTTTCTCTACTAGTTATATAACATTTTAAATTAAGGAGTACTTTATGAGTGAGTCTGTCATGAATTCATCCGTTCATAAAATCAAATAGTGTTTATAACACTTGGTTTAGATATCCATAGACATTGACTATTCCAACAGTCCTGAAATAGCAATCTATGTGGCACGCAATGGTGCATGTATAAATAAACTATTTATTATAGCTTCTCAGTCAATGCAACTGTAGCTATGTTGCTTATAAACTATAATAAAATACAGCTATGTAATGTAGCTCCTAATAGATTTTTAAATATAGCTAGGCATTTTAACTTACCTTTCTAATAGATATATTATCTAAAATGGCATGTATTTTCTTCCAACAAAGAAAGTAAGAGGAGAGGAATAAAATATACTACTACTACTACTACTACTAATAATAATAATAACAATAGTAATAATAATAAATATTCTTTCAGCTTATTCATCTTCCCATTAAAGAAATTGTTTCCTGAGGAGTTTCACTATGAGAGGGTGAACACGTGCCTGTCCCAATGGTTCATTTTAAAATATTTTCAAGTGTATAATAGAGAAATGTTAAATATTCTTGGATTTATATATAAGTTGATCAATTAAAGTGAAAATGGCAGTGTCTCACAGTAAAGTGTCTCAGAGAATGAAAAGGCTGAATTACCGAATCCAGGTTGTCCCAAGCCTCGTTACTCGGAGCGAAGTATGTATATGACCCCTTTCCTTCGATCTCTTCCCTCAGCTTCGAGACATCGGAGTAGTGCTGAGTGGTAGTGGCTCCCACAATGCCCAGCGTGCCATAAACGTGGTCAATGGGCATCACTGAAGTAGTCGGAAACGAGTAGATGCTGAGAAGCTGATTTCCAGAATACTCTTTCACAATCCTTCAAACTTTACCTATCTCCCAATGTACTGGACTGCTCAGTTTAAGCGATAAAACCCCAGAATCACCCACTTTACACAAAATTTGCATTTTGAGCATTATATCATAAAATACCACTCATACCAGTATTTCTTATATTCCTGGCTTTAAGAAAGTAAGTTTTAAAATATCAAATAAAGTAACATTTAGGAAATCCTGCCACATCACTAGTAGTTCAATTAGAATTTTTAGAAAATATAACTATTTATATTATAGAAAATATAAAATATAAATTTTACCAAAAGATAAGGTGTTTCTTGCCTTCATCGAGACTGGCAAGGATAACGTGTGTGCCACAATGCTGGATCGAATCTCTGAGCATCAGGTTATGTTTGTACCTATTGTTATGGCTCTAGGTCCCTAAAGCAATATATGGTCATGGTTTTCTTCATTTTGATTTAAGGAAAACATATGTACTACTTTTAGAAGGTTCTCCTGGAACCAAACTGATGCCAACCTGAAAAGCTAGATCTAGCACTCTGCAGGTTGCCTGTTTTTCTGACACTGTTGATTTAAAAATTCATGTCATTTGGAAATAGTCATAAAGTAAATGACTAGTGAATTCCCTGAGACAATTATTTAACTAAACCATAAAGTCTGCAAAATGACACCAATAAGGTTAAATTTAACAAGGTTTCATGATAAAGTCCATGCCTACATTGAACAAAACAGATATACTAGATATACTAATCTAGATATACTAGAGTAAACGGAGCACACCAGTTTCCATGGGAAAAAGCCTGTAATATAACATGACCTCATCACCTACAGCACTAACCAAGTGCTGGGTCTCAGCAACTCGAGAGTCTCTCAGCTGCTCAGACCTGTGTGCATTGAGGACACCAGCTTAGCCTCTCATTCTGAGCATGGTACTATGCCAGGAAATGTCTATGGGTTGGTGTCTGTGACAGCAAGTGCTTTGGAGTTTATGTGCAATTTGAGGACCTGTGCTCAAGAGGAGATCCTTCTGTTGAGGAACAGGAGTCTGGGGAAGGGTGATGATTGGCATTGTACATCCAGAGAAAATGAAAAGCAACTTCTTTTATTGGCACAATTATGGACAGCCACATTTCAAATCGAGGGCCATTACAAACTCAGAGCTGGTCAGCTTGAGATATTGCCTTCGTAAGTGGATGCCATCCTTCTAGACGAGCTCCAAGAAGAGGATCTGAGCTAATTCCAATTAGGCTTCACATCACTGTCTAGTACTGTCAGCTTCCAGTGCATGAGAAGAGCATTATGGTAAGCATGTGTTTAACACAAAATCGTGGAGAATTCGCTTGGACTTATGATTGCTCCAAGCGTGCACATACACACACCTGTACACTCATGCACATGCACACACCTGCATATTGCACGCGCACACTGTTGGTGTGCTGAACTCATTCCTCACAGAGGAAAAGCTCCCATGTATAATCCAGAAATGTAGATTTTACCTGCCGGGCAGCCTTTCATCCCTTCCATTTTCATATAACCAGGACAGCATTCATATAGCACAGTGCTGCACAGAGGGGGAAATCTCAATATTAAAAGAGAGAACTGCAAACGATGTACTTTCACGTAAGACGAACAGAATATTAATTATTTCTACAATGTGCTAAGATTGTAGAAGCCAGCTTTTGTTTCTGCCCCTCGGATACCAGATATTTATGCAAGTTTGATTTTTCTCTGCATCCTTGATGCAGTGGGGGAAAAGTCCTGGATCTCGATACTGAAGGATGGAATTTATTGTGCTTTTTCTCTGTGAACCAGACAGATGTCCTTAAACAACATTCCGGATATAGCAGAATCCAGTCTTCCAACAGAGTAATGTGGGGAGGGCAGTGATAATATCAAAATACAAACAGTTGTGAATACCGAAAGGATGCTTTTAGGATAACTGTGTTAGCTATAAGTGTCAGGGAAATGCTCATTAGTATATGCTACCTTGAAACAATAGAAATACATTAATCCACTCTAATATATGAAACCCTATCTCAGATAAAATTGTTAGTATGGATTATACAAAATAAAAGATTTCTTTGGTGTTTTCATACCTATACATGATATACTTTGATCAAATTTATTCATTTTTACCCTCTTTAGTCTTACCATTTTATTTTTTCCCCATGAGATAGTATCTTATGAGACAAGACTGGTCTTGAGCTCCCTATGAAGTTGAGAATGACCCTGAACTTCTGATTCTCTGGGCTGAAAACCATCATAGGGGTTTTATGTGGTGTTAAGGATCGAACCCGGGACTTTGTGCATTTGGAGAAAGCAGTCAACCATATAAGCTGCATTTATAACTAAGACACAGAGTTACTTTTTAAAAAAATTATCAGTATTTATTATTTATTAATTTATAAATTATCATTGTTAATTTGACTGTGCTACTAATTTAAATTTTCCTATTTTATTTTAACTTTATTTGTAGTTTCAAGAGTTGTCTGGACCTGAAATAAGGGAACCGCATGTGACCTGAGCCAAATCTTTATTTGCCTCCTTATGACAATTACACTTCTATGGATCTCCACAGAAACAAGTAGACTATGTAGTAATTAATTGAAAGTCCATGGGAATTTGATTTATGCACATCATAAACAATAAAATTGAGACATGTCTATAGTAAGAGACCTGAAGATCAATGGAGTGAAAACAGGACATTGTCATTATGAGACAAATGTCTTTACCAAACACTAATACAATCTTTTAATCATCTCTGAAGCAGAAAAGCCACTCTGCAGAAGGCTAAGCTTGTAGACCAGTGGCCTGTAATCTCGACTGATATGTGGACAACCTGTTTATCTGAGGGAATGTTTCAGATACAACAAAAACATTTTGGTTTTGTTCCCAGAAAGCATGTATGCAACACACAGATTTTCCTATATGGCCAGAAAGTCAAATAAAGAAAGAACAAGGCATAATAATTGCTTGGCACAGCTTGGAGGATGGGGAATTTGTCCTCACTATCTGAGTAGTAACAAAATGTCATAGAAAGCCAGCTGAAAGTGTCACTTGCACTAATAGGGAGCCTTTCAAATGATCTTTGGATGGGAGTCTACATTCTTATGGACAGTACTTTAAACCTTAAGCCTAGGGATGCTAATGATTTCTTGAAACCTGGCCTGTTTCTTTCTAGTAAATTCCCAATGTCGCTGTTTAACCAGAAGCCAACTTGAAAAACTGCATGACATAGAAGACACTGGCGACTTGGGCAGAAGAGAGTGGAGGGCCAGCCAGGCTTCCTCCCTGTCCATACCATTGGTTTCTTTGCTTAGTTGAGATTAGCACTTACACTTGTCTCAGTGAAGAGATGTAAATGTGGTCTTGAAGTAAAAAATACTGGAAGAAAATTTAGCTAAGGGTACATTGTTAAAGTTTTGGTAAAAAGCCTGGCTACAAGCACAACTTTTGCTTAATGGAAAACAAGAGATTCAACTTCGGTTGTGTGACAACTTTGGCATCTCTAATATAATTATGTTATGAAAATAAGATGTCCTTAACTTCCATAATGAACATGAAAAACACTTTCCTTAAACACTCAACATGGGAAAGTCACTGACTTCCCAAGGTTAAATAGTTCTGCGTTGAGTATTTGTCCCAATAGCACCAAGATAAAAATAATCTATCTATCTATCTATCTATCTATCTATCTATCTATCTATCTATTTGTTTATTATTTTTATTTTTTAGGGTGTCTCACTTTGGAGTTTAATGTATTCTAGAGGTTGGGGCAGTCTTCTTGCCTCAGCTTCTTTGGAGGGTACCTGAAGCTCACCGTGGTATATTAAGTAGATATTCAGATCCTTCAGTCCTCAAGACTACATCATATAGGATACAGTTCAGGTTGATGGCAGCAAGGGGCCCTTCCATTATTTTCATCATTGGAATGACATGGAAACCCTTTCTGATTCACTGAGTCACCCTACCTTTGAGACAGCTCCTTCACTGTAAAATGATGAATTGGATGAGTGATTCTTAACCTTTATAGACACAGTGTTTTTATATTTCCTACCAATAGCTATAGTGAAATAAATCAATAGTGTGCCTACTACATAGGCAATAATGTTTTTCAGCTTTAAGTTGATCATTGACATTGAGTAGAGCCATAGAAGAATCTTTTTTTTTTTTTTTTTTTTTTTTTTTTTTTAGCTACAGGGATATTCAACCAAGTGATGGGCTTTGGTGCCACTGTAATGGTTCCCTGGGAGATTGGGCAGCCTGTGGAAAGTGCAACTTCTTCCTAACTTTATACTTCAGTGAAAACTCAGAGGTGAAGTGGAATCTTTATCATGATGTCTAAATGACGGGAGAAACATCGATTTGGGCCTTTACAATTTGACATTTCAGAACAATTTGTTCTTGATCCCCCCTTCTCTCTCTCTCTCTCTCTCTCTCTCTCTCTCTCTCTCTCTCTCTCT
>JANHMN010000001.1:93076565-93096736 GCA_030674055.1 Rhabdomys pumilio
TCTCTCTCTCTCTCTCTCTCTCTCTCTCTCTCTCTCTCTCTCTCTCTCTGTGTGTGTGTGTGTGTGTGTGTGTGTGTGTGTATGTGTGTGTGTGTGTAGATATGAGAAGAGCAAATGAAACACAGAGTGTAATATGCTGTCTTAAGATAAAAGAGGACAAACAACTAAGACTGTACAATGAGTAGAGACCACATTTTCACATGAATTCGGGACATACCACACTGTCACAGGGCCTGCTTTGGCCTCTCCAGCTTATGGACTTAGAGAGAAATCTACTCTTGTAACAGTGGTGTTGAAAGGGAGCTTCTCTGCCTGTGCATGAGCCTCTCTTTAAAACCACATGAGTTTGGATGGTGTCTTTAGACTGGGGCGTGTGCCCAAGAAGAGGCGAGTACCATCCTGTAGGATCTTCAAACTGTCAATAAAGAAAAGGGTGAAAGACTCACGTTTTCTTCCCGCAGATAGCACCTTGATACCAGTTCTTACAGGAGCTGAAGTATTTCTTTTTGGTGCCCAGAATCTGCTGGAGGGCACAGACGTTTGGGCTGGAGATAAAGGGGAGGGAAAAAGAGTTAATCGCCATGGCGCCTTCCTCTTCCCAATTACAGGTCAGGTGGCTGAAAGAAATGTTTGGATGAAGTCCTGACATTCTAAGATGGGATTTTAACTTTGTACAAAGCTAACTTCTGCCCTAGTTCTACTGAGTTGCTGAAAAAAGCAGAAGTCTAAGGGAGATAGAAAGAGGAGGGAGAAGAAGAAAAAAGGGAGGGAGTACAGGAGGGTGGAGAGATTGTAGGAAAGGGAGGGTTGAGGAGGAGGAAAAAAGAAAGGGAGGAGGAAGGGGAAGGCAGGGACGACCACTTGAGACTAATAACAGTATTTCAAAAAGTTAACCTGGCAGAGGTATTAAACAGAATTAGACTTAGCAGAGTTTGAATTTTATGTACAAATTACTGTTAATAGTGAAAAAAAAACCATTGTTTTAAAACTAAGCAGGTATTCATTTGGAGGACGGGCAGCTTTAGGACTTTTCTGAACAGGGGGAGATTGATGGCACAGGACACAGGTCTTGCTCACACTGCTGTGTGAGTCAGTGCTTACAGAAGCAGGTCAGTGTAAAAACGTTTGAACAATGCCTTTACACAAAAGAAATTTGTTTATTTAAAGAGAACAAGTAAAAGTATCCTTCTTCCAATTTTAAGTGTGCTTTCTCTTAAATGGATGGAAATTTGACTCCATTGCTAAGAACACTGTTCTGAGAACTCAGAAAATGAAATTCCCCCAAAGGCTTAGGGAGGAATGCCAAGAGTCCCATGCAAAAAGTGCAGATGTTTGCTTGAGTTACTAACATGTTTTCAATAACTTTTGAAAATCCTACATTTATCCTAGAAGATAAAAAAAATAATTCAAGAGATTCAGAGAAGCAGATATTCAGCCCAGAGTTTAATTTTCATACACAAAACAAAGGAAATTCGCACTGATATCCTGTGAGACATCTCAAAGCCTTTGACATGATACCATCAAAGAGAAGACATTCTGATTTTTAAAACCACATTCTGCAGTAATGGAAAGAGAAAGCCAAGTAAACTGAATTACTGAGGATTATCCAACTGTATTTTGTTAATTACATTAAAATTGATAATCTACATCAATTAATAATGCGTGTTATGTTGATAGCAAGTATTATGAGTTTAATGCTCTTGCACACACACGTGTGTGTGTGTGTGTGTATATATGTATATGTCATAGTAACTGTATATCTATCTACATCTATATATATGTATATTTACAGAAGACTCATTATTGTTTCTTTTCCTATTACCTTGCAATAAGGAAAACAATGACAACTACCCTGGGGTGCATTTACAAGGAACTTCACGCATTTTTCTAGAACAAACTAAGTGGGACAAAAAAGACAGATGAAACAAGCCAGGGACTTACCCCTGATCCCGACCCCTGATGCGGCTGTGAGCCAGGACCTTGTCATAGTAACTGTTGGCGTTCGCAGGATTAACATCACACAGGAGCAGGAGCAGCAGAGCAGATAAGGGCAGGAGAGGAACCATCTTCAGCCCTGAGCTCCGTCCAGGAGGAGATCTGGCCTGTGCTCTGGAGAGCTGGGTTTATATAGCTCTGGGCTGTGGGAGGGAGCATGGCTGTGGGAGGGGGCGCTGGGCCAACCTGAAACTTGCAGCTGCCTTGCAGAAGCACCAGCCGCCCTGGGCTGTCCATGGGAGTCTCCTGGGTTCTGAGCAGTTTGAACTGTGTCTCCTATTTGTTTTCAATCATAATGAGCCTGTTTTTCGCTTCTATAGGTTTACTTTGTGAAAATAGCTGTATTTGAGTTTAGGGACCTCTCTGCCATTTGCCTCGGTCACTCTCTGTCTCTGACTGAGCTCAGTTACTTTCCTGGTTTGATCTTATCACACTTAAAAATCACTCCACAACAGAACACTACAGTTATTTTTCACCAGAAGAGAAATCACAAAGGGGATTTAAACTAAATCCTGGATAGAATTACAACGCATATAAAGTATGACTTCCACAGCTAATGTGGGAGAGGCACATGTCGCCTGAAGTCCTATGAAACTTAGGCCATGTCTTTTCAACTCATAATGAGTATAGAGGGTTAAGTAACAAAGATCTACTTTGGCTGAATTCATATGTACACTGTATACTCTGATAAGCCCTGGAAACAAGTATTACTAATCCAGAAATAATGCGGCAATTAAATGCATATTAAGAAACAGGGCTGCTGCCAAGAAGATCCGTCTGATTTTTAGAAGAACAACTGCACCCTCTTGGTGTTCAATTTCATCGTCCGTAGCTGAGGGAAGGCAAATTTTTTATTAGCTCTTCACACATGACAGGTCAGATGTGGAGAATCCTTTTGATGAAGGAGCTGGGAAGATCAGAAGGTTCAGTAGGCAGGGAATGGAAACAGCCATCAGTTTCTGAATGCACAAATTTTAAAGCATCCCTAGAGGGGGGATGTTTTCCTGTGCTGTGTTGTGAAGTTCTCCCTCTGTTATGAGTATCAGTATTGTTTTTCCACTGACAAGGCAAAGACACCATGGCTGGATTCTCTATGTTTTACAGTTGGAAAAGCTTAAGGGGAGGCCACATTAGGCCAGAGAGAATTCCTTATCTGGAGAGATGTGTAAGCTTCCTGTGGGAATTGCCTTTCAGTGTTAAAATAATCCTGCAACAAACAGCTAATTTATTAAGTACACAGTCAAACAACACAGTCTGAAGATGAGTCAGAGGCCTCTGTCACTTCTGAAATTTTGGTATTAAAGGATTAAAAATGTACAAAACTATCTCTGGAGAACTGGGAGAGATGATATCATGGAAAGTAAACTATGTTTCTTCCAGGGTGCTTGCGTGATAGAAACTCTAATCTCTTTTTTATATTGATCTAAATGAAACTATTCTAACTTTAACTGCTTTTTTTTCTTATTTGCTTTGTAAATAGCTTTTGCTACTCTTTATACAAACGGTGGGCTGTCAGTAACTGCTTAATGAAAAGGCAGCCCTATCATGCATTTAAGGTCTATCTGGTATCAATCAACTGGCTGTTAGAATGTTTAGGTACCATCATTTATTGATGAGGTTACTGTGATATTCTAACAAGCAACACACATTTACTTATTAGCACAAGGCAAAGTGTATTTTCATATGACAGAAAGGCATTTTGAAGCCCCCTTTTTATAGTTTCCAGTAATAGAAATCTGAAATCTTTCCATTCTGAGCATCATGTTTGAGACTTACCAAACTCCCATGGAAGTAAACAAATGCTAAACCTTCAAAAATATTTACCAATTAGGATCAGTAATGACATCAGGGAGGGTCTTCCAAACAAGAGCCAGAGACTCATGTACCACCCATAAATCCAGAGAAGAAGAACAGAGATTTTAGGTAAAGATGAAGAAATCAGAATACTTGAGAAACAGAGGCCAGGACAGAAGAGTGATGCTGTATGTTAATTGTTGGGAGGAAGTCCAAAAGCTATTAAGACCTGCTCTAAGCCAGTTTGGGAACAGCTGAGAAAAGGAAGGCAATTTTGAAACTGAGAATGGAAACTAGCCCATGTTATGGAAGAGACTGGAGAAAAATCCACAGAAGGACACACTCTCTTCCGGGGCTCTCATCAAAAGTCAGTCTCCACACAGGGCCCTTTCTTTTATGCTCTGAGAAACTATGCTGACCCTACTGCACCCTGCAATTTTCCTACCAGTTGGGAAGATGACGGAAATCATGAAAATGAAGTCTGACTTTTCAGGGCTGCAAAGTCTGACCCAGAGATGTAAGTCATTAATGAGAAAGAAATGGTTCATTATGTAACTGAAGAGAGAGATAGTGTGTCTGAGAGACAGGGCCGTTTGTCTCTAGCCATGGGATGCTGATTTATAGGCAGTTCTCTGTTATCCGGCCTCCTCTGGAGACCATGAGGTCATTGAACTGCCACACTTACTCACCACTGTGAAACCAACCTCAAACTCCAGCAGTCCCTGGGACTCCTTACGGACTTTGTACTCCATAAGCCTGTGTGCACAAAGCATGAGCAGGATGCCCTTGGTCTTGATTATATCACGAATTTTAAAATGCTTCTCCTTTAACATGTGGTTCATGGATTGTCATGGTATGTGATCTCAAAAGCTGCTTATGTGTAGATTCCATAACACAACCCACTCTTATAGTCCAGTCAAGCCTGGAGGTTACCCCTGCACTTTCTTAGGAAAGTGCTCCACAAAACCTCCACACCTGGTCTATGGAGACTACTAGCCTTCTCCAGTCCCTCAAATGGACATTCTATGCAAGACTCACTGATCTTTAGTTTCTTCGACTGAGGCCACTTTTAAAAAGATTATTAGATTGAAAGAATTTAAATTAAGAGTCATGTATTAGTTTTCCATCTTTAAAATGAACTGTATAAGTGAAATAAAATTGAGTATCATCAGCCAGCCTAAAGAGGTCAAGGAGGCAAGCTATAGGCTTGGATATTCAGATTGACACATTGTAAGGGCTGCCTATGTGCAGTGGGGCTTCTGGAGCCTTCTTTTCAGTAGGATATTTCCATGGTTTTCCACCAGTGCTCCTAACACAGTCTGTGGTGACACAGGAAAGACAACGGAACAAAACTCAGGGAAAGGTGTGGTTCATTGCACACCAGAGTAGGAACCATGATCTCTTGGCTGTTAACTGATAGAAGCAAGGTAGAAACCTTTGGGGTAACGGAGAGTAGGGTGGTGTTTTCTCCCTCACCTTAGACTCAGCTTTTGAAAGCTTTTTACGCAATGGATCATTCCCCTGTAAAGTAGTCAGCCATGTAATCTTCACCCTCACTGAACTGAATGCATTTGTGCATTCAAACAGAATGTATTTTGTATTAGTGCTATCTACTTTGTATTTCTCTGGAGACATCTAGTGGAGAAAGTACGGTATGCAAATGTGTTTAGAAACACTGGTAATGTCTGTCACATTTTGATTAAACCGATAAACTGAAATTCATAGAAAACAACTTAATTTCAAAATGCCAACCAAGTTGGAATTAATAATCTCTTGCAGGAAATCTCTTCAGGCTCCTGCAGAAGGGACTAATAAGTGATGTCAAATCTGGATGGATAGCAAAGGTATGTAAATGGTTGGAAATACATTGCTTTGCTTTCTGATTCAATTTTCCTACACTGGCTGGCACATGAGAAGAAAGCATGACTATGTGTGTACACACACACATGGATACACAGGTGTGTGCCTACTCATGGAAGTCAAAGGCTGACATTGTGTGTCTTCCTCACGGTCCACTTTAGTTTATTCTTTAAGAATTTTGCAAAATATATATGGTGCAGTTTGATCATACCCTACTGTCTTCTAACTCTTCCCAGACTTCCCACGCCCACTCTCAACTTCATGCCCTTCTATTTATTCATCTATCTATCTATCTGTCTGTCTATCTATCTATCTATCTATCTATCTATCTATCTATCTATCTATCTATCGATCTGTCTATCTATCTATTGATCTATCGATCTATCGATCCATTGATCCATCAATCTAACTGAAGCCTTTGAGTCCCAAGTTCGTGCTAAGTGTGTGCGTGTGTGAATCTATCCCTGGAGCATGGTCAGCAATTGCTCCAATGGACACATATTGCCAGGCCAGTCATTACTGTAGTTCACAGGGCCCACACCTTTTGATGACTTCTCTCCCCCAGCAGCCTACATGAGTTTCCCCTATGAGGTTCCAAAAGCCTGTATTGTTTGGGGTGGGAGTAACCTCTGACCACCAACTTGTATCCCACATCACTCATTGGGCTTTTTGTTTGGTGAACTGTGGCTTCTGAGAGAAGCATGAATGTATACTGCACTTTAACTCTCCTCCCAGCCTTTTCTCTATGTATGTATGTATATATACTAACTTACATATGTGTGTATAATATTATGAAGCTTACACAAGTTTATACTGTCTAAACAATAGTCTAACACACACACACACACACACACACACACACACACATATATATATATATATATATATATATATATATATATATATATATATGTACATACTTACATAGTAGTAAGCTTCTATGTGGCTTTTTCAGACATCCTTCATATTGTTTATTCCTCCCAAACCTTCCTCTACGTTCTCCTTCTATTCCCCATCCATTTGAACTTATCTGCTCATTATTCTCTTTCCTCCTTTTACTATTTGCTAGCTTCCCCCTGCCATGGCCCCTTTCTAGTCTCCTGGCTTCAGGAGGTATTCTCAGTTAAATACACAGAAATCTAAAGGAGCAGAGCTAGGATGCACACAGGAGAGGAAAATTCAGTGTTTGTCTTTCTGCCTATGGGTTACTTTGTTTAGTGTAACTATTTCTAGCTTCAGCTATCTTAGTTTGGGGCAATTTCTCCCCGAGCCCAGAGCACTTTGCTTAGCTATTGTGGACACCAGGAGGTTCTGAGAACAGTGTGCTAGGGCTATAGGTACGTACCACCATGTCAGGCCATTTACATTGTCCTGGAGCTCAACGCCAGGTTCTCACAGTCACAAGACAACTTACACTTTACCGACTGAACTTCTCTCTAGACCACAGCTAGTGTTTTATTAAACAGACGAGTCTGACATAGCTTGTCTCCCACATTCACATTCCGTGTCCTCTTCTGCACTCTTGATAGTGTCCACATCAAGCCTTCTGACTTCGAAGACTGATCGTCTGCTCCGTCCACAGTGGCCCCTCCAGCCAGACGCTAAGATGAAGGGAGAATGGTTGGTACAATAACATGAACTTACTAGAACACTGCTCTCTGCTTTGGCACCTTTAGCCGGTCCAACTCTTGATCAGAATTAAGATAAACCCACAGAGTGGTTATTGTTCCTCCTCCCTTGGGAGTTTTTCCTCTCACACAGTAGGTTGTAGTGTCCCATCTCACACTTCTACTTCTGTACACATTTTTTTTCTGTATTTATCTGTGCAAACATTAGTGCTAGCCCTATATCCATGACGCCTGCCACACGTGTATATGTGACACATAGCTCCAAGATGTGAAAGAAAAGGTATTGATGTTAAGCTTTCTGACTCTGGATTTTTGTGTTTAACACCACAATCTCCAGTTCCATTCATTCTTCTATGAATTATGTAATTTTGGTTTTCTTTATGCCTAAATAAAGCCTCACTGTGTATAAACCCAGATCCCATGATGTATTTATCCACATCTTTATAGTTATTTAAATATAAGATATCACCTAGCACTAGGGACAATTTTACTTTTTTTTTTCTACCTCTTGTATTTCTTCCTCACAGATTATTGATCTAAGACTGAGGAATTACTGTGATGGATGTAGATCTTGTTATAGATTCGTCAGAGGTCTCAGGTCCTAATGCCTTAATTTCCATAGTTCACTTTAGCTATTATAAGTCCCTCTGCGCTCTCTCTCTCTCTCTTTCTCTCTGGTTAGTTCGGCTAAGCACTCGCCAACCCTGTTTTGTCAGTCACACACTTATCTTTGCTTCATTTGTCCCTATGTCCCTCATTAGTTAGTCTGAAGTTCATTCATTTCTATCTTGTTCCTTAGAATCTTACTCTATTGGCTGTTTCTGAGGTTGGTTTGCTCTTTTCTTCCTAAGGATTTAAAGAGAAATGTGAATTAATTCATTTGACAACTTCTTGATTTTTTTTTTAAAACAAGCATTCAACAAGTATAGCTCAAGCAAGCTCAACACTGCCTTTGCTGGGACCCAAGGGTTCGGGGAAGTTCCATTTATATTTTCATTTGACTCAAACCATTTTCTTTCCTCCTTTGTTCCTTCAGTGACACCCACAGATCAGTCAAGGGCACATTGTTCAACATCCTTGAATTTGTGCAGCATCTCAAATTTCTTCAGTTACTGTCTTCTCCATTCATTTCACTTTCATCCAATAAACTGTCAGGTTGCTTTGTTTTGTTTTATTTTGTGACTTACTAATGGCATAAAGTATTTTAGAGAAAGTCCCATAGTTTCTGAGAAGCCTGTCTTTTTCTTGGTGATTGATGGACACACTTTGGACATCTAGGGTCTGGCTTAACTCTGAAATTTCCTTTTTGGTTTCTGTTGGGGTGATTTACATTCCGATGAGAGTGAGATACTAAAGGCACACAAAATTATTATCATTGACATTGATGTCCTGTAGCAAATCTTTTGTGAAGCTGAGTGACCAATTTCAGGACGGGGAGGCATATTCAGTTGGAGCTTGCATCTTTTCTTTCTTGTCTTTTCGGCTGCTGTTGAAATAGAACAGGTCAACCAGAACCATCTTTTCAGGGTCTTTCTTTCCTTTCATGCCAGCACCCTCTGCTGGTCACTCTCAGTTCTGCACTTTATCGGCTAGAACGGTCTCTTCCAGCTCCTGAGACTTCCCATTATGTAGAACATTTTTTAAAAATAAATTCATTCATTCATTTATTCACTTTACATCCCAATATTAGCTTCCCTTCTCCCCTCCCCAACTTCTCTTTTCATTCCCCCTCCCCTTCTCCTATGAGAAGCGGGAGAGGGCGTCACTGCTGGGTATCACCCCACTCTGGCAATTCAAGTCAGTCACCATAGGATTAGGCGCATCCTCTACCACTGAGGCCAGACAAGGTGGCCCAGTTAGGAAGACCAGAATCCATAGGCACGCAACAGATTCAGGGATAGCCCCTGATCCCTGCTACATATGTGTGTGACGGGGAGGGGTCCATGGTTGCTCTTTGCTTAGTGGTTCAATGTCTTTGAGTCCCCAAGGGTCCAGGTTGGTTGGCTCTGTTGGTCTTCCTATGAAGTCCCTGTCCTCTTCGGGTCCCTCAATTTTGTAGAACATAATAAGGCAAATGTTCTAGCCAAAAAGAGTCTCCAAGGTGTCTTAGGTGAGGTAAGCAAACAGAGAATGCTATGAAGTTAAAACTAGTTTGGATAAAATTACAAACGCTGAGTTAATGAAAGAAAAGGGGTAGAGAAGTAGAAAAGGGAAGCAGAGTTAAATAAAGACAAGGTCTGAACAGGAGTTTTCAAATCACACGCAGCATTAAACTTCACACTGTAGAGATGAAGCTGCAGATGAGTCTACCAGGCTCCCAGCGTTCCTAGTCCCTACAGCAGTGATCCTTGTGACTCCAGAGGTTGGCCTACCTACTGACTCAGGCTTGGGTTAGCAGACACCACAGATTTTCTTGGTGATAAGCTCATTTCCGAGTCATAGGATCAGGAAATCAACGACCAGGTAATTGCCCCAGTCAAGTTTCCTGCCATCCGAACATCACAGTGTGCCCATGGCTGTACTAATCCTTCTTCATGACTTCCTTCTTTACTTTCCTTCTTCCTTTCTTGGAGTGGTGACAACTTAACCCACACTTTCTGGCTTACGATTATTCTGTGTTTCAGGTTTCCAGGATGGCTCAGTCTTCAATAATAGGCTCCTTATCAGGAAGGTCTCTAACCACAGACGTTCCTCCTCCACATAGAGAGAAGAACAAATTGTGGCTTAAGTGTTAATTGCTCATGACCTAAGATCAGCTAGCAGAGGTGTATCAACTGAGGAATTGTCTAGAGCAGCCTGGGCTGTATGTACTTCTGTGTCAAACGGTCTTGATTATTGATTGATGGGGGAATACCAAACCCACAATGGGAGGCACTATTTCCTGGACAAATAGTCCTGGAATTAATAAGGAAAGCTATCTGAGCATATGCAGCCTTGCAGGTAGGCAGCGTGGGTCCATCTGTTTCTCTCTGCTCCTCACTGTGGGCCTTATGTGAAAAACCTCTTCTGAGTCCTACCTTGACATTGATACATTGTAACCTGGGATTGTAAGCCAAGGAAACCCTGTCCTTTCCTATGTTGCTTTTGGTCAGGATGGCCTATCCTCACAGCCCCTTCTGCACAGCTGACACACCACCCCAGGAAAAGTTATTGTCTTTCTCATAACACTGCAGTATTTGAGCCTTCTGAAAATGTAGACTTACTGTATTCTGTGGAAATGGACTGACAGTCTCTGTTGATCAGGGTTATGTGACAAACCTTTGGTTACCAACTTTTTTGATGACTGGAATTCTATTATGTAGAGCAGGGGGCACTTCACCTAATATAGAATGTCCCCCACTGGCTCTTGTAGCAGTAGTGAGAGACAGTGGGACCTTTGAGAGTGGGTCTGATGGGATGTCTTCTGGCCTCTTGAGGTCTTCCTCTTTTCTTTGATTCCTGGCCATCAGATGAGCTGTTTGCATGCTCACACTTCCCTCTGGTACACCTGCTGGAGGATTTTAAGGGTCGAGCTTGCCTCACCATGGGCTGACGTCTCTAAGCACTGAGCCAAAAGCAAACTGCTATTTCTCTCACAGTTTTGTTATAGTAATGGGAAACTTGTTTAGCACACGTGCACCTTTCTGGAATGTCATGGGTAACATTTGAAACTTTTCAGATAGATTTTTTTTTTCTGTTTCCTTCCATGCTAAAGATTAAATCCAGGGCTTTGCAGAATTTCAAGGTGATCTTTTTTATTTAGAGCAGAGTCTGCTAGCACAGCTAAAGGTAAATCCTAAGTAAATCTTATCACAAAAAGATTAGGACCTCATCTTTCCCCAAACCAGATCAATTCTCTCTATCTCTCTTTTTTCTCAAAAACATACACATCACTTGAGACTGAAGGGAGTTTCTGAATACTAATAGAAACTAAATGCTTTAGAACAAACAAATTAAAACTAAAAGCTTAGAGCCAAAAAAAAAAGACAGCACTATATACTTCAAAGAACCTGTGACTCTGGACATCAGTGACCTGGGCTGACCCCTAAATTTTCCAGCCATAAGTTGCATGCTCATTAGAATAGTTACTTATCTCTCTGCCTCCACTTCTTAGGCTAAATAATCAGATAGTAATATCTGTCCTTTCAACTCTTTAAAGATGCTTTGAGTTGTTTCCAAAGTAGGAGACAGGTTTTAAGTAAATTATCGAATAATTCTTGTGTGTTGTTGAACCTGACAGAAGAAGTCATCAGTCTCAAACTGTCAACCGTGAATCTCAACAGGTGACAGCCCAGGGGCAGCTGGACAGTGTCTGCCTTTCAGCTTTGTCAGGCGCAGTGGTTGGCCTGAAACAGCCATTTCTTGAGAGCACCAAAAATAACAGTCTAAATGTCTCGAGTTCTTTTTTCTTAAAGATGGAGTGAACTGTGAATAATAGTTTGTCTTACCCTGGGAAGCAGGTAGGTAGAAGATGGAGAATGATTTAGCTGTTGGGAGAGAACAGCTGAGTGGAGAGGAAAGCAGAGAGGTGCTGCAGAAGTTGTCCAAGAACACAGTTCTAGAACAACTCTGAAAACAGAGTTGTACAGGAGAAAAGCAGCTTGAATGGGAGAGGAGATAAATAATTTTGCTCGGAAGACTGACAGATTATTTTAATGTATCTCATTTAAGAGACAAAAACCTTGATGCTAATATGATTATTATGAAAATGTATCAAGATAATGGGCAGTAATTTTCCCAGCTTATTTATAAATACTTGGAAATTAAAATTTTTAGGGGCTGGAGAGATAGCTCAGTGGTTAAGAGCACTGGCTGGTTTTGCAGAGGATTTGAATTTGGATTCCAGCACCCACATTGGGTGGTTCACAATTGCCTGTGGGGAATCTAACACCATTTCTAGCCTCTATAGGCACACACACACACACACACACACACACACACACACACACACACACGAAAATCATCAAAAAAATTGCACAATTTTTAAAGTTCTTTTTTAGTATTTTCTCCATAAGGTGTTAGATAGAGATGTTTTATTGTTTGTGTGGCTTTATTTACTTATTTATTTATTTGGTTAGTTTTGATATTTTGGTTTGGCTACCAAGAGACTTGTACATATACTCTTCACCTAAAAAGAACAAGGGCCCAGCAGTCTGCTCTGCAGGGTGTCCCTAAAGGTTCCTTATCGATGGGTAAAACAATCAAAGAGTAGAGTCTGATCTCTTTGCTTGGTGACTGTCCAGGTCAAGCTTCACACAGCCTCATGATGCATTTGTGCTAAATTGTAGTGAGAGGTTTTTTTTTCTCTTAAAGTCTTTGCAGGTCTTCTCTGTATGCCATGTTGGCTTATCAAGAAGAAATCCTGGGTCAAAATCAGTGTTGCTATTTTTGTTGATCATGTTGCCATAGTAATACATCCCTTGTGGTTTAGAAAAGCTTTCTTTTGCTCAAGTGCTATTTTCATTTACTTCAAAGTGAAGCTGAGACTAAAAACACAATGCTTACAGATTTAAGGACCATGTCCGGCAGAAAGACTGAGATAACCAACGCACCGCACGTTCCTTTTCACATTCCGTGTGTGCTGTAGCTCTTAGGGGTTGTACTGTCAGAATGAGTATTTGTGTCTGTTTTATTTCCCATCTGTGGTCATATGGGGGTGGGGTATTATTTCCTATCAATATTTGGTTTAATGTCAAAACATATGAAGCCACACATACACCTCAAGAAGTATAGACCTTTATGACAGACATACTGTGGCTTCTCTGCAAAGCAGAGAGGCTTCCAAGGAGCTTTCACAGTAGCTTAGGAGAATGTGAAGATAAGGACTGACTAGGCTTTTATTGGAAGAATTAGAGTTCTGGGTCACAGCACATGCTTTCGCAGAAGGTATGGGCAGGCTTGAAGCCTCTGAGCTTTCTGATTGGCAGGAGTCATGTAATGAGGCTTGTGTCTGTTAGTGATATGTTGATGACAGATCAAACTGTGTATAGTTGTGTCTTTTTCATCCCACTTTTCTCATGTAAGCAGAGACTGTAAATATGTGAAATAAAATTATATCTGATGGTTATTGATTTATTTGTGATAAATATGGCATATATGCATACCTGCATCAATCAAATGAAATGGCATTTTTTTTTGGCGGGGGGAGCTGCTGATGACTGAATTACTGAGATGGTTACCATGCTGTGGCAGAAAAATACTCCTCAGTCCACTGAAGAATAGAAAGCTTCCTCCAGAAGCAGTTTCTCATTTTCTACCTTTTTTGTTTCTCTGTTCTGCCTTCCACTTTATATTTTTCCCCAGGGGATTTGTGGATTAGAGGTAATAACAGTCCTTAGCCCACAGGACAACCAACAAAGGGAATGTTGAAGTTCCTTTCTTGTCCTATGCTGTTGTTAATTTCTTTTTTTTTAAACACACCCAACTTGGTCATCCTCTTCTTCTCATGAAAGCTCACGTAACTGTAAATGGAATGTGTGTGGTTGAAAACTCAACCAAAGAACATGCAAGGGCTGGACTTAGGTCCTCTACACATACATAGCAGAAGTGCAGCTTAATCTTCCTGTGGATTCCCTAACAATTGGAATGAGGGATTTATCTGACTCTGTTGCTTCCCTTTGAATCCCCTTCCCCTAGCTGGACTGCCTCAGTAGGAGAGGATGTACTTAGTCCTGCTGGGACTTGATGTGCCAGGGTGAGTTGGCACCCATGAGTGGGGGGAACTTCTCTTTCTCTGAGAACAGGAGGGGTAATGGAAGAAGGAGTTT
The DNA here is from genome assembly GCA_030674055.1 of Rhabdomys pumilio. Classification (NCBI taxonomy): domain Eukaryota; kingdom Metazoa; phylum Chordata; class Mammalia; order Rodentia; family Muridae; genus Rhabdomys; species Rhabdomys pumilio. Next base: position 93,090,589 of record JANHMN010000001.1, read on the forward strand.
GTGACAGTGGTAGTGGGAAGAGAGAAGGGAGGGGTCTACAATCCAGATATAAGTTGAATTAATTAATTAATTAATTATTAATTAATTATGGGGAAAAAAAAGTGGCAGCGGCTGTGGCAGCAGAAGGCGGGCAACAGCCTTGATGAACTGGGAAGACAATACAAAGGCAAAGAAGCAAACAGGGAAGCTCTCGTGTGAGCCTGTGATCTGGTTGCTGCTAGACGATTCGGTCCACACTGAGGGCAGGTCATCCCTCTCTAAATAACTAGATTAAGAAAAAACACTTAGAGGTATACCAGAGGCTTATCTCTTGGTCGATTTAATTTTTTTTTTTTTTTTGGTTTTTTTTTTTTTTTTTTTTTTTTTTTGAGACAGGGTTTCTCTGTGTAGTCCTGGCTGTCCTGGAATTCTGTAGACCAGGCTGGCCTCAAACTCAGAAATCCACCTGCCTCTGCCTCCCAAGTGCTGGGATTAAAGGCGTGCGCCACCACCGCCCGGCTCTTGGTCGATTTAAAATCCAAGTTGGCAATCAAGTTTGACCATCATAGATGTCCTGGGCTTCCATTGTATTCTCACATCCTTGGGTTAAGGTAAAATGTTTGCTTTCCTGTATTTCTATGTCTGTGGGTACACGTATAAGCTAAAGACAGCCTGTGGAGAGTCTAGTCAATGTATTATTTGCTTTTCAAAGTCCTTCTGAATACTTATTGTAGTTTACTCTCCTCATTCAGTGAGCCCAGATGTGATTGCCTTTCTTTTCTGGCTTTAGTGACTAAAATCTTGGTAAAGATAAATTAGAATAAGTCCCAACTACTAGATTATAGAATAAAACTGGTTTTATGAAAGTTTACACTAGCCTGGATTAGTTAGTTAAAGTAAATGTCTATCAAAAAGTTCTGATAAATGGGCAAAGAACTGTGGCAGATTTTAAGCATAATTAGTGGAGCCTAGTATTACCCAGACCCAGTGGCAGTTTGAGACAATCACCCATTATTGCAGCGTGGACCTTAATTTGACTTGGTGCAAGTACTAATTCTGTCTTGCTTCATCTAGTTTCTAAGTTTTGGTACAGATCAGGTCTCAGTACATTGTGTTTGAGCAATACCAAGTAAATCACCTGTCAAGTGATAGTAAATCTCAGAAATACAGCAATCGTTATGAGAGTCGCTTAAGACTGATCTTGAAGATGGGACTTGTGATACCATGTGGGAATCTAGAAACTTCTATTCCTGTGCTCCTTCTGTTTTTAATTTGATGGATAACTTTACATATGTAACTTTATCTTACTTACTTGAAGTTGAATTTAAAGTATTGGAATAGATGATTTTGAGATTCCTTCCAATCTGAAATTCTCTAACTATAGCATGCTTGTAATTTAAATGGGATAATAACTTTCAAATAACAAAGATTTAAAATAGTCTGCCTCTTTATTTGCATTGGTGCAAGTCAGAAGTAACAATGATTATCTATTCGGTACCCAATGCTTCGGCAAATAGCATTTATAAATATGCCTTTGAATTGATTTATATCAATTAAAGTACCATTGTACAATATGTATTAGTACTAGGTAAGATACATTTATCAGAGGTGATAAGTTCCCTTTATTAGTTGAAGAAACATTTTCCAGCGGTCACTGAATGGCGTACACAACTAGTCAAGGTGAGGAGAATAAGCCACATCAAATGTTCAGCCTTACATGTGACTTCTACATCATATCTGCTCTTCCCAAGGCTTGGGTATCATTATAGAAGTGGGGTTGGAAGAATTGTAAGACCCAGGAGTGGTAGATAACTCAAGGAAACAGTGTCTTCCAGACACAGCAGAGCGATTGCATATATTCAGTTGTTACTTCATGCAAATGCCTGTCAAATCCTCAGGCCAGTCTCAATCCCAGCATGGCGATAGGAGGTGGACACAGAGTCCCAGCCCCAGCTGCGGTACTATTAGCAGCCCATAGTTGCTGGGAGAGGGAGAGTCAATTTTCTCTAAGTGTATATACCCTGGTAAGTCAACCATACTCCAGTGGAAGACCACACCTCTAAGAATATATGGGCAACACAAATTAAGCTTTATAGATTTTTTTTTTTAAGGACACAAAGTTGAGGGAAGAGGGTTGGATCTGGAGGAGTTGGGGGAAAGATGAATATGATCAAAACACATCATATAAAATTCTCAACGAACTGATAAAATTGCATGGGCAGTGAATATTTTCCATTATAAAAGACAGAATATAAGTAGCTATACTGCCTTACAAAAGTCTTCATGGCAGACAGGGGCAGCGATGATTGATGCTGACTTTGCTGACAAATGTTGGGTGATATTCTTGAGTAAATTTGAGGACTCAGAAAGGTCTCTGCAGAGGACAGGGGATCATATGCAAAATTCTCTATGGGATTTGCAATTCATTGCGCTGGGATTATTGTCCCATTTAAACTTAAGGTTCCTATGGGCAAACCTGGGTAGAAGAGGGCAAGATTAAAGAGGAGAAAGCACGCAGTCTGGTAAGGAAGCAGCAGAGCTAATTATTAATGTACAAGGATGTGATATTCCAGGTATTCAAGAATCTATTGACTTTTAATGCTGTTTTTTCGTTGTCACTAGCCTGAGTTCCCTAAGGAATTCCCTGGTTAGGATAAACAGAAATGAGAGGAAGCTCTTAGTTCCATTATAACATGATCATGCAAGCAGCTAAGTTTATCACATTGACGAGGTTTCTCCAGTGGGAAGAACCACCTGGAAGAATTAATGTGACAGGTGTCTGTTTGAAGCAGATTGTGTTTTCTCCCAGCTGTGACATGTGCATGCATGAACCTGTGCACAGACTCTGCAGAAAGATGTTTTCAAAGGCCAAAGGAGTGTGAAGATGTCCCCAGAGCTCTCTGTTCCTGACTGAAGCTCATAGCTCATCCTCCCTTCCTCACAAGCAAAGGGCTTGAGAGTTAGTCTTGTCATATTTTTTCAAGGCTCCTGGTCACATATGAAGGACAATTCCCACACAGATGCCAGTCACCACTTCACAGAAAGTGAGAGGGTGGAAGACAGGGCCAGGGACATAGTTTTTGCTGAAATTGTGTTATGAAGGTTGGTGTTACATTTCTGTTGGAGTTACGTAATCAAATGGCATTCTGGTAAGAAAAACATGCTTCCATCACTCCATAGAACTGGTGACCTAAGTGGAAAGGTAGACAGAAGACATTAACAAAGGGAAACTGTCAAAGAACTTGTGTGTCCTTTTTTGTTCCTGCTCTGATTAGCTGATAGCCAATTCTGTTCAATACCTGGTATGACAAGAACATCACTATTGGCAAATATCAAACGGGGAAAAATTATAGAGAAAAAAAGTCACAACAGAAATTCTCTTAAGTGTGATACTCTAAAAAATTATCATTTAAGTTTGTTCTCAGATTAAATGTATTCAACTAACCTTTGTAAAATCTCAGGACAACAGTGTATGCCTTGAGTTTCTACATCGCTGCAATCTTGTTCCTCCCACCACATCTTGTTCCTCTCTCTCACCTTCTCTCTCCACCCCTCTCTCTTCTCTCCCACTCCCTGTTATTTTGCACACGAAACTAACTTTGGTTGCTGTGGCATTTGGCCTTTTATTTGCTTTAGTTATATGCACCCAAATAATCAAATGATTGAAATCTTTATCCTTGTCTGCAATGATTACTGTTGGTAATTACAGGAATCAAGGGGGTCTCGGATGAGAACAGCTTTAGTAGGCTCAGCCTGCTAAAATCATTTCTCTATAATTAAGTTAAAATACAAGAATTCTACTGAATTGTTAATAAAAACTGCATTTACTGTTATACTGTACTTGTTTTCCTGGCACAGATCACTCTTGGGTTGTGCAGGGTGATTTTTCTTTAAGGCTTAACGGCGATTCTACATTGAAGTTTTCTGTGGAGACTAAACACAAGAGGGCGGGGCATTCCTTTTAACTTGTGTTTATGGTGTGGACTTTTGGCAGGCTCTCAGACGTGAGAGGAAATAGTTAACTGCAGTTGTCTGTTGTGTGATAATAGCTTCGTGCTCACAACTTCCTTATAATTTTTATTTTATTATGATAGAGGTATGTAAGTGAAATAGAGCAACTCCTGCGTTATTTTTCCTGCTGTCTTCTTCCTCCCTTACTCCCTCTGTCCCATTCTCTTCTTCCGTATGCTTCTTTGAAGTATGATGCATGTGTTAAAATATGCCTTATTCTGTAAACACATCAATGGACATTGAGTACACTGAAAGTTTCCTCCGTGCTGTTATCCTCCACTGACCATGGATACGCTAAGTGAAATGCATGCACTCTAGAAGCGGTTGAGCTGTGCTCATCCCACCAATGCTACCGTTTTGGTTTGGTTGAGGAACTCTAGCGAAGGCGTGTGACAGATAGGATGAACATGTGTCTCCGGAGCTTAAGCAGATGTTACCCCAAACCCAAGAGTCCTCCTGTTCACTGGAAACACGACAGCTGTGAAGAGGAGACTCGGCGGAAACGTGAGTGAAAGCAACAGAGGCAAGTCTGTTGGGGGAAGCTTTCAGACAGTTGTGGTCAGTGGAAGCCATCCTAAAAATTGTGAGCTAGAAATGAAATTAACTCATCCAAATGGCTATAAAACTTCAGCTGGGTCAGTTTCTCACGGCACACTGTGCATTGTTCTGGTGGCAGTTTTTATTGCTTTTGATTTTTAATTAAAAGCATTGCATGATGGTGTCAGAGCCCAGTGCTTTGACTGTGCCAGGCAAGGGGCCTGTTGCTATGTGGTATCCCTAGCCTCTTTATCCTCTTATTGAACAAAATTGTAATTTTTTTTTATAATAAACCTTATTTATTCTCTCTTTCCTTGTCTTCAGCAATAGCTCCCCAGAAACCATTGATTTCAGATTTTACTTCCAGTTAAAAACACAATCTGCTGCAGTCTGGGGTGTCTTAAACTCAGAATATCACTCTGTAATTAACTTATACCATGCCTGCCCACCTGGGTAAGGACACCCTCAGAAACATGATTAATCAAAAATAAAGCTGATTCTTTTTGTCAGACAGGAGAGTAATACAGATGCTTCCGTGCCCACACAGGTCCACACGGGCTTTGGGAAAGTAATTATCTTAGGAAGTCTTGTGCCATTCCAGAGTCAATCTGTTTTGTATCTTTATTATATAATTATCGCCAGTGTTATTTTTGTAGTCATCTAGTGTGTGTGTGTGTGTGTGTGTGTGTGTGTGTGTGTGTGTGTTTGCTCATATGAATGCATGACTTAGCATGTACACAGAGAGGTCAGAGGATGGCCTAAGGATATCTTGCTTGATAACTTCTCTGTCTTATTTTTTGACCCAGGTTTGCAGTGAACCTGGAGTTTTCAGATATGGCTAAACCAGCTGACTAGTGAGATCCTGACATCTGCCTGCCTCCATCCCCCACACCTGAACTCAGGTTGCCAGGGTTACACAAGCACAGTCCTCCACACCAGCATCTCCCTACCCCACAGTCCTCTCTTCTTCCCTAGGATCTCTTCCGTAAACGCATTCATTTTGAAATCTCAAACTGTTATTTTCTTGTTTATTTTTGGTAAAGAATTTATATTTAAAAACTACTCTTGGGTTCAGTCCTTAAAAGCACTGGCTGCTCTTTCAGAGGACCTGGGTTCAATTCCCAGGGTTTTTATGATGGCTCACAAGCATCGGTAACCCCAGGGGATCTGATAGCCTGGCTTCTCTAGGCACTGCATACATGTGCTATAATACATGCAGATAAAAAGCTCATACAGATAAAATTTAAAAAGAAAACACTCTCTACTTCCAGAATAACTCAGAATAACAGTTCTCCCATTTCTGCTTCTCTGTCCCTTATAGTTTATTCTCTATGGGCACAGAACTCAAAAGCAGAGATTTTAAAAAAATTATTATTATTAAACATAAAACAGTTTGTATTTTTATATTTTATTTTATACATTTCCTCATTTTGTTGAAAATAGCCTATTTCCCTCACATAACTTATATTGATTACAATTTCCTCTCTCTCTACTCTTCCCAACTCCCAAGCCATCTAGATCCACACTCTTTGTGCCCCTCACTAGAAAACAAGCAAGCTAACAGAACAGAACAGAACAGAACAGAACAGAACAGAACAGAACAGAACAGAACAGAACAGAA
>JANHMN010000001.1:93099695-93113786 GCA_030674055.1 Rhabdomys pumilio
TCTTCTTCTTCTTCTTCTTCTTCTTCTTCTTCTTCTTCTTCTTCTTCCTCTTCCTCTTCCTCTTCCTCTTCCTCCTCCTCCTCCTCCTCCTCCTCCTCCTCCTCCTCTTCCTCCTCCTCCTCCTCCTCCTCCTCCTCTTCTTCTTCTTCTTCTTCTTCTTCTTCTTCTTCTTTTTTTTTTTTTGGTTTTTCAAGACAGGGTTTCTCTGTGTAGCCCTGGCTGTCCTGAAACTCACTCTGTAGACCAGGCAGGCCTTGAACTCAGAAATCCGCCTGCCTTTGCCAGCACCACTTAGACTTAATTCTTGGGTTTTTCTCATTCTTATCCTCATTCTGGTCTTGCTTGGGTAAATAGGTCTTAACACAATGATTTTTTTTTTTTTTTTTGGAAGGAAGACTCTGAAGTGCAACTTTGTCTCCATGCTCCTATCTTGCACAGATCTCTTAGCTCAGTTTAAAAGCTTTGAATCATCCACCAAGCTGTCCTCCCTCTTTCCATGCTCATGGCTATCACACAAGTACCAGTCTGATTCAACATCCCTAGTACACCCCTGTATCTGATGAGTAAGACTGTCATAGAAGTAACTAGGTTTAGGTAATATTTAATAGAGGCACCTAGCTAATCTCCCTCCATTCATTTATCCACACAGGTAGGTCAGCACTATCCATAGAAGCAAACAATCAAAAAGTCCAGCCAATAAAAATTCTTCTTCCTCCAGGGAGAATGAGAATGGCCAACATCAAAACCAGTCCTTTTAAACTCTCTGTTAACTGACATTTCTCCAGACTCTGGCTGTCACTTCATACTAACAGACACTTTTTTTCTTTCTTTCTTTCTTTTTTCTATCTGGATTAATACAGTATATCAGTTTGAGCCCGAGGTTCATTCTGTTTTCTCATGGTGAATTACAGTTTTTATTTGAATCAAGTTGTATCAGAGAGAACTTATTTAACACATATTCTTTATTTCTTTGGGCATTCTCATTTTTATCCTCAAATAATGGGAAGAAGGTGTCATGATACATGGTTCCTCGCACTTGGAAAAAAATGCTCCTAATTGCCTTTTCCACTTTTTAGTCATGCTGACACAGAGTGACTTGATCCAGAGCAGTGTAATAAATGAATCAGTAATGTACTAGTATAAAACTGTAAATTGAATTTTTTACTTCCAAGTCTGATAGTTAAAGAAGAACGTTCTGACCTAAATTTAAATATGTATCCTTAGTTATTATCATCATCAATTAAACACGATTATATCTGACTTTGTCTCAGTTTAGTATTCTCAAATTAGTAATGTGAAATCAGGCATTCTAGTTTATAGCTTGGCCATCACCATGGAAACAGGAAGTAAACAGCTAGGCTGTAAGTACCAAGCTTCTGATCCTAGATGACTTGAGTGTGTGGATGCAGAGGAGCAAGCTACAGATGCTGACAGAGTTAGGTTTCAGAATGCATGTGCATTCACAATCAGTTGGTCTGATGTCTCCAGTAACAACTGGAAACTGTTTTGTATTGCAGTAATTATTATTTGGGGTGTTTTTAATCCCACTATGACCATATAGTTACCAAATAAAAGACACAAAACATTTAGATTTACAATAAGCCTTATAGCACAAGAGCTGGGCAGATACCAACCCACTAAACTATTTTGTTTGCTTCCTTGCCTTCATCCCAGAGATATTAATTAATCACCATATGTTCTGCCTCGGCTGTTCCTGCTCCATCAGACCAGCCCTGATGGCCTTGTGTTCACAATCCACACTACCCCATGGCAACCTCCTCCTCCTTTCCTTCCCCCTCCTGCTTGAGACCCACCCCAACTCTGAAATCTCACTCCACCCCCTCTCTTCTGCCCACCCCAGGCTGTGGTCATTTTTATTGGCCAGCGATAATTTGAGGGGCAAGGTTTGCACAACAGAAGCTGGTATATGTGAGAATCTCTTTGTCTTGGAACAGCCACATCTTGGGGTACAGAATTTAGCATGTGAATACAAGCAGCACCAGACCAACCCTCCACAGTTTTTTTTTTAAGTTGTTTTGGATATAGCCCAGAAAAGGCAAATTAGTGAGACACTGTCAGCGGGCCTAATCCTTCTTCCTCTGAGAGGTGTGTACAACTGCCTTGCCACTGTGACCCTTTTAACTTTGTCTCTAATTCACAGCAGCCTTTTCATCTTCAGATGGCATGGACCTCGTGTATTCATATGCTTCACCCCACCTTTTCCTTTTAATTTCACTTTTCAGCTGAAATAACCAATTAGTCCGATGATAACTTTTTCTAAAGAAGTAATTTGAACACTAATCTCCAAAATGACAAGATTTATCCTCTTCTTGTCCAATATAATGAGCTGAAGTAATTTAATTCTAAAAGCTGGTAAATCCACAAATTACCCACAGGCATACTTTCCATATCAGTCAAAATTCCATTACTAAATAGAGTAAAATTTAAACTGTGAAAATTGCAATCAGCATTTGAATCCACTTGTCTGTCCCTTGCTCCTCATGAACAGTAAGACTATAATTTGATGTGCATGTGAAGTACCATATGGGGGTTACATAATATATAATGACATTAAAAGGCTGTAGATCCATAAAAAAGCACTAATTGAGAGTTCCTTCTTCAAAAGGAATCATGAGAGTTTCAAGTTCAGAGATGGTGTGAGGCTGGTGGTGTTGGCTTTTCTTGTTAATGTCAACTTATTTTAACAACCACAGACTCAAAAGCACAGTTATAGATTGGCAACATGCATAAAATACTATCCATGTAAATTAATTTGAACCTATTAATTAGAAATCTAAAAAAGGGATGAACAGACAACTCAGGAGATAGATGTGCTGTGGCCAACCCAGAACCAACTCTTGATAATTGTACTGCAATGTCTACAAGTGCACATGACACATATGTGCCCACACATACACACGATACACAATAGACCAATGTAAGGTATCTAATCTTACCTGATGGAATAATTCCATTGGTAAATAGATTTATATGTATATATGTATATAATTTATAATTTTGAGGGCTTTTAAATTATAATTGGTATTCTACTTACATTAGAACGTTAATGTTAAAATTTACAAAGATCTAAATAAAGAGAAAATATCATGTTTGTAGATCAGAAGTTAGTGTACACTTTAAAAAATGATGACATTTGTTTCATATGTATGAGTGTTTGTCTGCATGTATGTATGTGTACCACATGCATGCAGTGATCCTAGAGGCAAAAAGAGGGCATTACACCCCTTTGGAGCTCTAGTTACAGATGATTGTGGGCTGTCATGTTGGTACTGGGAAGGAAATTCCAGTCCTTTACAAAAGCGTCCACCTACATTCACCAATACAGTTCCTTTAGGTCTGAAACTGTCTTCTGACCTTCCTGGGTACTTGCATATACATGTTACACATGTATGTACTTGGGCATAAATACACAGACACACACACACACACACACACACACACACACACACACCCTTAAAAACAAAGCCCTGATCTTTTAAATGAATATATTCTCATTGAAAATCATCATTTGGTAAGATTTCTTGAATTTATTCTTCCTGACTGATGATGTTTCACACCATCGGACAGGATCAACTGAGTTTTGGGAAGCATGCCAAGACCATTCAAAAGGTAAATAATAGTCCTTTATACAAATGGTTCTGGGACAACTAGACAGCACACATAAAAGATTGAGCCTTATCCTTCCCATGCTGTGTACTGAAGGATTAACTAGCTTCAGCTACAAGACCTAAATGTAAAAGCAAACACTATAAATCCCAAAAAAGTTGAGGAAAAATATTCAGGTAGATATGTTCATGATTTTTGCAACACATGAGTAACTCTATTTAAGTGGGAAAACTGGATTCTGTAAATATTGTTAAAGTTTCTGAGCTTCACGGGTCTGGTAGCTTGAATGATGGCCCCTATAAGCTCCTTGGGAGTGGCACTACTAGTAGGTATGGCATTGTTAAAGAGAGTGTGTCACTAGGATGGACTTTGCAGTTTCAAATGCTCAAAACATGTTAGTGTCTGTCTTCCTGCCACCTACAGATCCAGATGTAGAACTCTCAGCTTTCTCTCCAGCACCATGTCTGTCAGTGTGCTGCCATGTTTCCTATGATGATAATAATGAACTAAACATCTTAACTGTAAGCTAACCCCAGTTAAATGTTTTTCTTTATAAGAGTTGTTGTGGTCATGATGCCTCTTTAAAGCAGTAAAACATTGACTAAGATAATAGCACCCTCAAGAAACTCCAAAGTCAGTATGTGCTATACAAAATTCACCAGGGATCTCTCAGAAGGGAATTGGCTCTGTGATGTATATAAAACTCTTAAAATTAACTAATAAAAATAAAATAACTCATGATTAAGTTATTCCACTTAAGTTCCGAAAATTTACTTTTATAGGGAAATTATACAAGTGGGCACTGAAAAGATGTGAGATTTTAGTGACTATTAATGAAATGTCAATCAAAAGCAAATTGTCATTTCACATCCACTAGGATGACTAGAATCAAGTCTGTGGGCAACCAAGAGCAATAACAATAGCCTGTATTGCTTTATGGGGGGCATCTGGGACATGCCTGACCAATATACTAATGGAATGCTTAGTAGCTAGGGAATGGTACTATTTGAAAGGATTATAAGGATTAAGAGGTGTTGTTGGAGGAAGTGTATCATTGGAGGTGGGCTTTGACATTTCAATAATCTATGCCAAGCCTGAGAGAGAGTCTCTCTCTACATATGCATCCAGATTTAGCTCTCAGCTGCTTCTTCAGCTACTACTCCAGTGTCATGACTGTCACCAGATTACCAGCCATGATAAAAATAGACTAAACCTCTGAAACTGTAAGTGGCCAAATAAATGCTTTCTTTTTAAAGAGTTGACTTGGTCATGGTGTCTCCTCATAGTAATAGAATAGTGACTAAGACAGAAGGTGTCTCACACCTGACACTGGGCTTTTATTTGACAGCTTATTGGTTCTGGGTAGAGCATTATTTTCTGTGTAGGATAACTATGATCCAGTGATACCAGTTGTGAATATATTCCCAAATGACTCTATATTCTATTGTAGATACACTTGCTCATTCGTGTTCACTGCTGCTCTATTCACAATAGCTAGGACATGGAAACAGCCAAATATCTATCAAATGATAGATGGATAATAAAGACATGGTGCTTACGTATGATGGGATTTTATTGATCTCTAAAAACATAAATCATAAAAGCTGTAGGAAAATTGATGGGACTGGCAATATTATACCAAGTGACATAATGCAAATGCAGAAAGACCGGTGTCAATGTTTTCACTCGTGTGGATGCTATATCATTAGATTTGTGTGTTTAACTTGGAGCGCCTGTAGAAGTCAGAAAACTAGAAAGCGGCTGTGGGAGTGAGTGAAAGAGATTAAAGGGAGGGAGAGAGTGCAAAATGCTCTGGAGGAGAACAGGGGAGTAATGGTGATAGAGATTTAAATAGGGAGAGAGATGGAAGGACAGGAGAGAGGAAGGACAGCAGAAGAATAACTAACATCAAGGGTATTTGAAAAAGCAATATGGAAACCTACTTTATAAGCATCCTAAATATTTATGCATCTGTGTATATATTCATGTTCAATAATTTCAGAATTGAAGGAATTTCTTTTTAACTTTATATTCAAATGTGATGACTGTTTCCTGTGTCCTTCCTTCTGGTCTTTAAGTGGGTTTTGTCATGACAAACTCCTACATAAAATTCTTTAATGATGGAACTTATATCTTGGATAAAGATCAACTACTGAGTAACTGTTATTCGTCGTTAAACCTCACTCTGCATGTCTTTAGCTTCTCTTATTTAAACCTAGGTTAAGCTGCCCTCACATTGTCTCCCTGTGGACAGCTTGCTCATAATGCATAACTATAATTATTATTTCCAGAGATCATTAACCACATCCTAGATCAATGATATTTTATCATTTCATTCTCAATTTATATTACAATGTCTGTCAAAATGCATGCATAGAGCTGATGAGGTGGCTTGGTGGTTAAGGTACTTGCCTTGAGGCAGGATCATCGGGAGTTCCAGCCACAGTGTGTATATGGTGGAAAGAGAGCTGTAGAGTACAGAGCCTCTGAACCCTACACTTGTGCCACAGCATTCCCTCCACAAACATCAAGTAAATGAATGGAATAAAAAAAATCTGTAAGTACACACTTAGTCAATGTTTGTGAATAAAACGTTGAGATAATGAAAAGACAGTACCTCATTTAACAAAATACCTTGTTTTTTCTTGACTTGCTATGTGATGAAGCAAACAGAGGCACTCTTCATACTCCATTAAGCTCCAGATGTATAAAGAATAATAGCACATTTATAATCTGCTACAGTACACATGAGAGTTTTTCCAGAGTTGACCTTATGGACCACTCTAGGAAGAACTCTTCCACTTTCTGTCTCTCCTGTCTACCTCACAGGTACTACTGTAGAGATGCCGCACAGCTTTCTCTGGAGGTATGTGGAAAATGCCTGTTTGTCCCAGATACTGGGGCAAATGACAGAATCAGTTCCACGCAAATGGACTGGTGAACCAATGAGTTTATTGGACTGACTTACAGGAGCATGTATCGCTGACTTACAGAACAGCTGTATCACTGGAAAACCTACCCCATGGTGGGTAATGATATCACAAAAGCTGCTCCATGGAGTCCCACCTTCAGCTAACCTTCTGTCTGTTATCTTCCATCTCACAAGAACACGTGTAGCTCAAGGTTGGGTGAGCAGCGGAGGAGTAAAGGCTGGGATTTCAGGTGCGAGTCTTGTGACCTTCCCTTCTTTGCGTGACAGCAGATTTTTAGTAATCCCATAGCTCAAGCTATCACTATGGTGTTTTACTTTTCTGTTGCCATGACTACAGACCATGGTTATCTCTGCTCCAGGATGGCAAAGGGATTACATGGTCATGTTGTGCCCTCTAGAAAAGATTATTTTGCTACAGAGAAAGTATGGGATGATACAAAGTGAAAGAAAAACTAAAGACCAAAAATATTTTTACAAATTGACTTCTTATTTACAACTTTGTACTTTATGAAACTTAACAAATTTATTTTTAGAGAACACATCCATATTCCTATCAGTGATAAAATTTTGTAATTCAATGTCTCTTAATGACCTGCCCCAAATTTTAGTCTATATTTTACAGATGCGAGATACAGTTCTCTTCTCTAATGACAGCTCAAAAATTGTCCAGACCAACACAAAAGCTTTATACACTTTTATGGTACATTTATATTTTTATTCTGCACTGATGATTCATGCATATTATAATTATAATTTTATTATTCTAGTTTGATCAAGTTTATGCCAATGAACTACATTGTTTTTTTTAATTTTACTTATTTTCTGTTATGTTTGGATACTGTCAAAGCCCAAGAGAGGTATTTTTAAACAAATGATTGGTCATTTCCAGGACAGACAAGCACCAGCTTCAAAGCCAGAAATTTTTTTGTGTTTAAAAAAATGCAGAGACCTTGTAGTATTTCAGGAATTCTGGAACTTCTAAAATGCCAACTGAATTTTTTGTTTTTTGAAGAAGGTTGCTGTCTTAGCTAGCTTGACCTGGCTGTAACAACATGCCTGAGACCAGCTTAAAAAAAAAACAAAAACAGTTTTCTGCAACTGCTTTCATTCCATGTTGTTAGGTTGTTTGCTCTATAAGGGCCTTTGGTGAGACAGAGTGCATTGCAGTGGGCACAGGGTAGAGGAGGCTGCTCACCTCAAGAGGTACAGAAAACAGAGGTTTGGGTCCCACCCTCTCCTTCAGGAGCATTAACCCATTACCCAACTCTCCTCTAGCCCCTACTTCCTGAACGTTCCAATCGCTACAAGTCAGCAAGCAGTCCCGTAAGACCAGAGGCCTTTTGCTGACATGCAAGATTTAAGTTATAACAGTTGCATTTGGGGATGTATATTTGTTTTAATAATTGGTTTTCAATTCACGTGAGTTTTTTTTCTTTCCTTTGCATCTTTATTTAGTCTCTGCTTCAGGAAGAAGCAGAGTGAAACTGACAAGCCCTTGAGGTTTTTCATCTCATAGTTTGAGGAAAATCTGACTATACTTGCTAATTGATTTTGGTTTTAGCTTGTTAGAATGATTCCCCTTTTCTTCTCACTTGACATCACTACTGTCATGTTTACTTGCCAGTACTTTTATTATTTTCCCCATGCCTGTGGTCCTTTCCCTGAAGCCACGGTTTTGTCGATTAATCTGTATCTGCTACTTAAAGCAGTCAGAAGAGAAAAGAAACAGAATATGATGAAACATAAAGCCCCAAAATGAACCCATACACACACACACACACACACACACACACACACACACAATAACACACACACACACACACACACACACACACACACACACACACTCACACACACAATAAAATTGCTTAAACTCAAGGCCCAGACAAAGAAATCTTAGGGGTTCTACTCAAAGCATGAATGGGAACCAGTGAAATGACTCTGCGGGTAAGTGTGCTCATTGCACAATCCCCATCACCTGAGTTTGACCTCTAGAAGCTACACAGAGGTGGAAAGAAGGAACTGACTCCACGAAGTATCCTTTGGCGTTCCCGAGCACACTGTAGTATGCACACACCCATATCACACAAGCACACACAAAAGATAATGTTACATTGAAGAAATTGCTTAAAGAGTTTTTTTTATGTGGGTGCATTTGAGTGCAGGTCCTCTCAGGGGTCAGAGGAGGGAGTCAGGTCCTCTGGAGTTGGAGTCACAGGTGAGCAGCCTGGTGTGGTTGCTGGGACCTTAACAGCAGTTCTTTGACAGACTAGCAAATGCTTTTAAGTTAGTCATCTCTCCAGATCCAATAATAAATATTTTAAAGCAAGAGTTAAAAAAAATAGACTTAAGTAAAATTCAATACTCTTGCTTTGTGAAGGAGGGTGAAGAAAAGCCCAGTTATGAACTAGACAATGTCTGGAATCCACACACATAGCAAGCATGAACGATAACTCTCAAAAGCTGGTATTATAAAGAAAATGTACAATTAGTCTAAGGAAAATAACAAAGAGAGTCATTCTCTCATGAAGCATGTAGATAAGAAGTAGCCTCGGGCTGGAGAGATGGCTCAGTGGTTAAGAGCACTGACTGCTCTTCCAGAGGTCCTGAGTTCAATTCCCAGCAACCACATGGTGGCTCACAACCATCTGTAATGGAGTCTGATGCCCTTTTCTGGTGTGTCTGAAGAGAGCAATGGTGTATTCATATACATAAAATAAATAAATCTTAAAAAAAAAAAAAGAAGTAACCTCAGAACTGGTGTTTAAATCATTATCCACTGCCACACACAAATTAGACCCACAATATGTTGTCATTGTGTAACTGTCACAATGACAGTTACTGTGGTTAAACTGTGGTTAAAATCACACCACAGATGAACAAAAAGCAGGGAAACTGAGTCACTCATATGTTGTGTGTAAAGTGGTAGAGCAAGTCAGAATACACATTGCTCATCCCCCCATATATAAAAACATGTGGGTGTTCAACTAATATAGTATCTAGCTATTCTAGTCCTTGGTGTTTACCTCAAAAAACAAATCGAATGCTCACAGAGGGACCTGCTCACTGTGGATCCATTGACAATCAGCCTCACCTGAGAAAATTCTGGATATCTTGTAGTGAAAGAGACAAAAATTGTATTATGGCCAAACTGTGGAATGAGACTATAGCAAACAGCCAGTGACTTGGCCAATTCTCCAGAGAATTTTCTGACATGAAAAACTTTAATCTCTAAAGGCTGCGTGTTGGAACTCCACTAACACAATGTTGTGAATGATTTTGTTTTAAAATCACTAAATTATACAATCACAGATCAGGTTAGTGGTTAAGTGGGGGAAGACTTGGGGATTAAATTTTTTTAAAAAAAGATGTAACTATGACCAGTCTTGATGAGAAAAATTTTCTGCCACTTGCCTGTAGATCTGTATTCACATGCACCCATTTTTACTCAATGTATAGGCACCTTCTCTCTACACCTCAGCCAGAACCAAGATGTGAGGACTAAATAATGAAGGGTGACTGTGATCTGTATTAACAAGATATATCCATAAGGGGAAATAGCTAAATACTACATCAACATTTCTGATTTATTTTTGTTGCATGCATAGTGATTTCAAGATTTAAAATATTTAATTAGAAGAGGAAACAGAAGAAATACCTTATGTGTTTTTACTTCACTTATCCAGTCAGCCGGTGCTGCCAAGGTTGTGGATTGCTCTGGCTCTATGTTGTGGATGTAGGTGGGACATTCTCAGCCAGAAAATGTAAATATCAGCAATTGAGGTCTAAAGACATGAAAGGCCACACATGCAGATGTGCAGAGTTTCCCACCTCCCGGGGTCCTAGGGTGCATTCTCAAAGCTAAGTCAGCCCAGCAAGTTACTTCCTGGGAGTGAATTAGGTCTCTCAGAGTATACTGGTACCCTCAAAGCACCTCAGCGCAGAATGCCTCTTATTCCCAGGAAGTAGGGAAACTTTCATTATTGGCAGGCCCAGATAATCTTTAAGGAAAAAAAAATGTTCAAAACAATTGGGCCTAAAGGAGAATGAGGTAAGTCCATTGCCATCACTAAATGACTACATTAGAGAAAATTTAAGTATGACATTGGGATGGTGCTTCTACTCAAGTCTAGAGGAGCGGTTTGAAGGTGGAAGAAAAGCAATATAAAATCTAAAGTAGCAAAAAGAACTTGAGAATTGCCAGAATTTAGAGTGAGAGAGAAGACCGCTCCCACCACAATCAGGCATGGGGACTCCATGTTAGAGATTGAACCACCAACCAAAGACCTCGGCCTCCCTGCACATATGTAGCAGACGTGCAGCTTGGTCTTCATGTGGGTCCCGAACAACTGGAGTGGGGGCTATCCCAAAAGCTGTTGCCTGTCCATGAGATATGTTCTTCTAGTTGGGTTGCCTTGTCTAGCCTCAGTGGGTGAGGATGTGCCTAGCCTCGCAGAGACTTGAAATGCCAGGGTGGGGGAATACCCAGAAGGGGCCTACACACTCAGAGATGAAGGGGAGGCATTGTGGGAGGGGGTCACGTGGAGGGGGCAGTGAGTAGAATCTAAAGTGAATGGATTTTTTTTTTACTAAAAAAAAAAAAATCATCACTGAGGAGGTGGTGGCCTCAGTGGGCTGGAAACATAGGTCAGAAATGAATACATTTGCCTTTCAGAAATGTCTAGCGTCTGTCTCATCCTCACCAATGAGAAGCTCCCCCGTGGTGGTTGTTAAAAACTGTATGTGGATTATGTTACAGTAGGAAAAACAGTGAAGAAATGTGTGTGGATTGTATTCAATTCTCTGCCCTAGCAGAGAACTACAGAAAGCTTTGGAAATACGATACTGTTAGATGAAGGAAAACGACTGGGTTGTGAGTTTAGGCGTAACCCATTCTTAATAAAGCAACCGACCATACCAGCTTATGGGCAGCACTAGAGACACATGTATGTACCTGTACTCCTGAAAGCTAGAATGGAGACTTGCAAAACTAGAAAAATCTCCAGTCAGCTTTCCCACAAGATTAGGAGTCTGTGAGATGCTACAGATTTAAAGTGACCACACTGTTTTGTTTTCCTTTTTTTTTTTTTGGTTTTTGTTTTTTTTTGAGTTGTTCAAATATATAAACTTTACCCACATAACGCAGGTGATGGAACTGAGGTTCGTCTAATAAAGAGATACAAACATGTTGTTACAAATGCTTGCCATAGATGTATTTTCAACTCTCTAGCGGTCACACTGGAAAGTAAAACTAACATAAAACTTATTAAGCTAATATTATCTTAAGTCACTTCAAGCAAAATATTTTAACATGTCACCAATGGTAATTAAAATTCTTATCTCATTGAGTGTCTCTAACCCGTGAGTGTTTTAATACTTATGGCCTAACTTGAACCACAGAAACTTCAGCCCATCCTAAGGACTTGAAATCCCATGCAGATTGCTTTATTCAAATGTGCAGCCCTAAGAGATGAAAGGTTTTGAACTGGTTTCACTGTGACACCTTCAGTTCTGGTCAGGCTAGAGAAGTATGGTTGTATCCTGCCCTGGTAACATGGCCTCATCTTGGCCCAGCTTCTCATGCCCAGTCTTATTATTTCCCAGCAGAGAGGTCTTCATACTGGGTAGATCTTATTGACACCAGAATGCGTATAGATGTATTACAGAAATCTACATTAGAAGTGAAACAAACTAGATACTTTTAGAAACATTCAGAAAGGGGCTTTAAAATCAGTTAAAAACAATTTTGTGCAAAAGTGAAATATAAGCTAATTTAGCTCTGCTTTTGGTTGTAAATAGCTCAGATACCAGCAGGTGTCTTCCTTCTACTGAAGGAACTATAAAGGAACCTTTTTACCTGCCCAAAGCTCAAAGACTCTGAAGCCTTCATCCAAACATCCAGTAGAGAGTTGAAGGCTTAGCAGTTGCTTAAATCTTGGTTTAAGCTTCAACTCAATTCAGCCAAACATCAAGACAAACATAGAAAGTATCCAAAAATCTCATGAGCCTTTACTTCTTTAATTATCTATGTAAAATTTATTTGAGACACTTTAAACATTTAAGAGTAGAATTCAAATAAATAACACGTGTCAAACTGCCCGAGCTAAGTGCAGCACAAGACACCAAAAAACTACTAGAATTCGTAGAATTCTGAGGGGAAAGTCGGAGAAGTACATCGCAAGTTTGAACTTACTAGCGTCTCTACTTAAAACATGAGAAAAAAATTAGAAATTATTTTCAGAATGACGATCTGTGTTCCGTGATGTGGTCTTTTTGCAATTTGGGCCACTGTAAATGTATTTATGGAGATTTTCCACTGTTTTTGTCAGGCTGGTTTTGAGGGTGGAGGGCACCCATCTACCCTGCTGACTACACAGAGCATGGTGCCTAGAAATGACGGTGCTTGGCAAGGGATCATGGGACTGGACAGCTACTTACTGGCTGAATTCCATGTCTATCAAGGACTAGTACATGTAGAAGAATGCATTCTATGCCCTTATTGGACAGATTACCCCTACATACGCTAGAAAACTGACTTTGCTTTTTGGGGATAGTGTTTTGCCACCCTTTAATTTTCATTTCTATATTTTATTACTCCCCTAATATTACTCAGAGAATATGGTGGCTTGCCTTCATGTACTGGATCACTGAAGTGTGACAGGTTGCTCTTCATATCTTGGCAAGAAATGACCTTTTTTTTTTTTTTGCACTATTTTAATCACCAGCCAATAAACAAAATATAATTTAAGACAATTTGATATACACATAGGCTACTCATGAAACATACTTTTTTTTTCCAGGATGATAAGCACTTTGAAAAATAATTCATCATCCTACAAAAAGATTCACTGCCATTTTTTAAATAGCCAGTCTTCTTATAAAAACTAATACAGATTTATTTCTACAGAAAATGTCAGGATTTCACTGCTGGCACACAAGGAGGAGTCCCTTATACCACACTTTGTTATAAATGAGATAAATAAATAAATGTTATTCATCCTCAAATCTGTTCATCTTCATTGGGATTTTCTGCAAAATTCTCCCCTAAAATGTATACTTTCTTTTAGTATCATGAGGGAATAAAACCAAGAAAATGCTATTACCACAAATGGAAGGTGATTTTAAATTTCTCCTGAATATTGGGAATTTCTAGGCATAGGAACAAGCATAATAATGAAAAAGCCCAAGCTGTTCATTTAAAGTACTCAGGGCAGTTTTCTTTGTCAGAAAACCCAATGTTGCTTCCAGTTTCTCACTCTGTGCTGTCCGTTCCTCTTAGTTAATGCTGCCCTGAAATCAGAGTATAAAATATTGTAAGGGAATTTGACACTAATGGTGATACTCCATTCCTATTCACAAAGGCACCTACCAGTGGTGTCAGAGCCATGAGGCAGTCATTTCCGGAACACTGAGAAACAGGTGTTCTCTGATCCACATAAATACCTGTCAGTCATCAGGAGTCCAGTAAAATGCCAGCACTCTGCCATTCCGGAACAACAATGAGAAGAGAAGAGAAAAGGAGGGGAGGGGAG
>JANHMN010000001.1:93114186-93126266 GCA_030674055.1 Rhabdomys pumilio
GCTGCCATTTCTTACTTTTGGTCACATTATGCAGTTTTGATTTATACTAAATTACATTGCTTCTGTAGTCCCCAGACACAAATTCTAAAGTAAAACAGACTCAGCAAATTTTCATTGTTTTGAAGTAATGCTAAGAGCACATGGTGAGGGATCTTTCTAGGATGGTTCGAAAGAGATGTATTTAATGAATTAAAACTGTAAGAGATTGCCAATGTTATTTTTTAGACTGTGTGTAAATATTTTCCTCTTCAAAAGTCTAGAAAGTGAATGAAATCTAAGGAAAAGTATCTCATAAATGACAAAATAAATGGGAATTAAAAACTTTCCATAAGGAAACATATACTAAGCACTGTATCAATTCTACTGATAAAGTTTTCTGAGCTATATTAGTTTTAAAGAAATGAATTCCCATCACTGAGCGAAGTGAGAGCTGTTTGTTCCTCTGCTAAGTGACAATGAGTGTTCAGAGCATCAGAAAATAACTTCCTTGTATTTAGATTCTGGACATGCGTGTTTCCTAAGTACTCGAACTACAGGAGCTTGTTATCAGTTTACTCCTGAGAGTCAGCCACAAGCTGGATTTCCAGAATGTGGATGAAGGGCCATATTTACCTTGGTAAGTAGTTGAATCTGATGCTCATAAGGGGTGTGAATTTGATGACAAAATGCCAACATAGTCTATCATCAAGACAAAGCTTTCTTTCACTATCAAAAGTATAGCCTATAAGATCTTCAAACTGTTTCAGACTTTTTTTTTTTTTTTTTTGTAATAGAAGGTTGGAATGGAGTCCTATGGGTAGATGGTTTTCTGTTTTAATAATTGTGTCTGGTAATTATTTATATGTCCAGAAGAAGTAACTTAGTAATGGTTGCTTATTAAATTATTACGTAAAGATGGATGGAAGTCTTCAGTGAGCAATCACTTCTAGCAATCCCCCCCCAAGTTATGAAAATGTCTAATGTTTATCATTTCGACATACACTGTTTTGAATATAAAAATATCTATTGTAGGAGTCACTTACCACATGAAATCAATTGCATTGGTTTTAATTGAAAAAGAGCTAAAAATTGCCTGTGAGTTATTGTAACAATACAAGGATAAAAGGTGCGTTTATTTAACAGAAACACTTGTAAAATAAGTCGTGAAAGCAAAAGCAGGCTACAAAAGAGGGGGTTCATGTTGCCTCTGCTTTGTTCAAACATATTACAGGTTAATATGCCACAACAGATAAACTTTAGAAAGTGTAAATGAGCATTTGATAATGGGATTTTCAAACATTTTGCCTGCCCAGTGCACTAAGGAAAATATGTATAGGTATGGTAAACATTCCTTCTCCAAGTGTCACAATCTTGTGGTCACATAATCTTCATGGGCAGCTGTGTCCGTGGGGCTTAAATCATAGTCTATGCTTGAGTCCTCCTCCTGGGCGTGTTTCTCCTTTGGTATAATAGGAACAGTGTCTTCCACCACCACCTTCTCCGACTTGAAGGAGGAGCACACTCTCTTGCCTACCTGTAAACCCAAAGTGTCCGTATTCCTTTCTCTATGGTCTACTAGCACACACTGTTCATTGAGACCAGGAATGCTGCGGTCACCCCGTGAAGCTAATCCTTGGGATTCCAGTTGGATATTTCTCTCAAGTGCTCCTGCCGCCTGTTGACGAGTAATCTCTTCTGAAACAGAGAAGATTTGGTTTGCGTTTTGCTCAGCAGCATTTTGTTTTGACCGTCTATGAAATAACCCGAAGTTTTTGATATCAGCCACAAAATTCACTTTCCTCTGCTTCTCCCTGGGCGGCTCCTGCACCACCAGGGCAGAACCATTGCTTAGGTTATGTCTCTCGGAGGCAATGACTGCCGACCGCGGGTGGATCAGAGTGGTTAAATCAAAGAGGCTGAGATTCTTTCTCTTGTCCTTGCCATTACCTTCGCTATGGCTCTTCTCGTCGGAGTCCGCTGAACTCGCCGCGTTGGCTGACTGTATTGTAGAGAGCTTGCTTCCTCTGAGCAATCCCAGAACTTCGAAGCGGAAGCTAGAAATGTCTTGCTTTAGTTCCTGAATGAAATCCAAATGACACATTAGGTGCTGACTTAATGGCGATAGCATTTTCTGATTTCTTAGATCTGTCTGAAACGGCCCTGCACCTTTTGAAGACCCAGGGCTCTGTCCTCCTGGGTTTCTACTTAGAATTTCAGGCTGTTTCTCTGATACCCGGTGTCGTTAATTTCCCTATTGGCATTTTATATCCTAGAATGATGGTTATTATTCACAGCTAACATGGAGCAGTGAGATCCCTAAAACAAGATTCTGAGTATATCACTGGTATTAGATAAAGACAAAAAGCCCACTCAATAGATTAATTTTAGTATGGATTCATAATATTATAGCATTTGCGGGTAAGTAGGACCTACTGGGAGAACGGAAATAATGATGAGTATGTCCATGGGCCCTTTCTATTCCTGGTAGCCATGATATGAAATGTTCCATCCTGCCATAATGGATCACTGCTTTTCAAACCATGACCCCAAAAAAATACTTTCTCGTTCGAGTTGCTTCTCTTTAGTGTTTTGTGACAATAATGAGAAAAGCGGCTGAAACACATAAAGAAATCTTCTAGGTTTTGCAATAGAAAAAACAAACAAACAAACAAAAGGGATTGTACTTTCTGTCACTGTTCAGTGGGTTGTCTATTTTCTTTGAGACAGTGGTTTCAAATATTTCCTCTCTGGAGTCTGCTTCTAACTGCCAAGCCACTTCATGGTCCTGGGGTCAAGTGTTTTAATGCAGTAATTTTTTTTTCGATGAACAGGGATATGCAAAGTAAAAATAACACGAACCTTAGCCTTCTGAGAAACTCCCTCTGTTCTCAATACCTTCTGGGGTACTGGCTTAAACCAACCATTGGGTCTAGAAGTCCTGGCTCTGATCCACGTGAGGCTCCTCAATCCCTCTATTTTCCTTATTTCATTGGGCAACCTTTTTCTTAGCCTCTCTCCTACCCCCCAAGCCACACTGTCTTCCGGGACAAAAGGGGGCATTTAGCCTCATAATTGAGATTTATAGCTGCAGGAAAAGATTTTTTGACAACCTGTGCTGTCTGTTTGGCAGTTCCTCTCCTTGCATACCTCACTGCCTATTTAGCTGTTGTTCTATGAAGATCTTTTATGCTTTTATTGCTTTGATTTCACCTGTAAAATCTCATTAACCTGGAAGAATTCCTCCAAAATTTATAAACAGCCAGGTAAAATAAAAGAATCAATTTACATTTAATTTTAAACATACCATTTCCTGAGTTCACTTATTTCCTCTCACAAAACTTTAAAAATAGAAAATCCAGTTCAAAGACTAAGCTTACAAGTTTCAATTGATGAAAACCTTATATCCCTGCCCATGAGAGCTGCAGAGACCGGGAAGTTTGTCTGATGATAGTAGGCTGGTCAGTAAATGCTTCCGATGTAGACATCAGGCTGACATACAGATGAGAAGCTCACCTGGTCCATCAGGGATTGGGGGCATGGATCAGAATGCTATCAGGGACTAGAGGCTTCCTTGCCAGTAAGTTAAACCCCCTTGACAGTATGGATTAAGTATGTTTCAAAGCTATTTGGGAAATTTCTCTACTTTGCTGTTGTTTTTCTGTTTGTCTGTCTGTCCTCTCCCTAAGTTCCATGGAAGTTTAATTTAAAACACAGGAGGCACGGCAGGGATGTCTGCTAGAAGACATAAGGATAGGTTTGTAAATCTGGCCTTAAAGGCTGCCTCTGCACGCTGCCTCCATGATGAAGGTGAAGCATTACCTTGACATTCTCCTCCGTCAAGCCTTCTTCGGTTTTTGCCTCTCTGATCATGGCTGCCACATACCGCTTCACCAGGTTCCTCATCACCTCCTGAATGACAGGATTGACATTCAGTGCATGGGTTCACGTTTTGTCCAGAGTCAGATCTGCATTCCGTTTGAACAGACATTTCAGGAACAAACGCAAGCACTACTTACTTGGTATTGGTGGTGTCTTCTCAAGTTATCAGCAGCACGCCGCTGAAAAGGAAAGGACATTCCCTTTATATAGCTGGTTTATATATATGGTTATATAGCTACATTATTATCCTCAGAGTTCCTGCTTTTGCAGATAAGGCTGTTCTTGTTGTCTTTTATCACCAAAGTGGGGTCAACGAGTCACAGTCACAGAGAGGCTTCACATGCATCCAAAGAATCAATGAACAAAAGTGAAAAAGTACAAGTCTATAATGTCTAGGACTCTTACAGCAGAGTAAATGAACAGTGCTAGAAGTGGGGTTCTGAGATAGGCTGCAGGGCCCTGGGAGAATGAACTAATCATACTGGATCCACACCTGACAGCCTTAGAAATTACTGCAGGGCAGAGACAGGAAATGACCAGGGAAGGAAATAGAAAATGGAATTGGTGTTTTCTCATAAATATCAACACAGAAAAATATAGAAATCGGTCACTGTAAATAGCGATACACAATCTAAAATCTTGGAGGGCACTGAAGGGGCATCCTGTTTTAATTAGATGAGATTTAATAAAATCAGTGAATAAAGAGCTAATTAGCCACAGGACTATTTTAAGCCTTTGATTTTTAAGATAGTGAGTGTGACTTCTAGTGACCTTTCACCTTGTGGTTTTGGAGATGGAACCCAGGGAAGCCAGGGTGTGACTGAGTCCTCCCATTGAGTCACACCCACCAAGCTCCCCACTCTGTTACCTCTTGGAAGAGACTGAGATGGTTTAGGAGCAAAGGTGGGTCTTCACACTATATCAGCTTCTTTGTACAGAATGGAGAAAAGATGGTTGATGGCAGACAAAGCCCATTAAAAACTGAGTTAAACAACAAATGAGATTAAAATTTTATATTTTTGCCTTTCATGAGTATTTCTAAAAGCATTAATAAAAACCTGTCTATGGTGATTTCACATAATGCATTTTAATATGCAGCAGCATTGATTCTTAAGAAAGAACACTGAAAAAAGTCAATCTAAGTAAAAACATTTTTGTAATAAAGAAATTAATTTGGTATATTTTGAGAAGCTAAGGGAATAATAGTTCTTGGTTTCTAAGAAGGCTTTTGATCTTTTTCCCTAGTAAATATTTAACCATAGGCTGATAAGATAGAATTTCAGAAAGAGCGGCTGTGATTATCGTTCACTACACGAGAACTGAATTCTATGATTAAGGTATTTGCCAACAAAAAACTAAAAAAATTAGACCATCTTGAAGACTGTAGCATGGAAGTTTCATGGCTGGGCCACCAGATGGGAGTGGTGTCTGCCTTCTGATGAGATAAAACTCAAGATAAACTCCAAGAGAAAAAGCAGTTCCAGGAAGAAATAGTGGCCTTACCAGATCCTGTAGCAGCAGTGCTTAAAATAAGTACTAAATAAGCTGTATGTATGTATGTATGTATGTATGTATGTATGTATCTTTAACACTCACTAAAAGTATTCCATATCAATAAATGACTTCCATGATACTTTAAGCATATAGACTCTTAACTTAATATAGAACCAACTCAGTTGTTTTAGAATCTTTTTAAATTCAGCAAGATAATGTCAAAGGAAGTTGGAGGTCATAGTTGAGCTTTACTGAGCATAAAACTAAGATTAGGGTTGATAGACCCAGAGTCATGAGTGATAAACAAGGATATCATGGTGCATTTAAACATTAAAATGGGCACAGGTTTTTTTTTTTTTTTAAGTTCTAGAACCTTCCCTAACATTCATAGTCAACATTTTTAATTCAAATATGAAAGAGAATAAGAAGAATAGTTTAAAGTGAACCATAATATATATTTGGGAAATATAAACAAACTTGAGAAAAAAATAAACAAATACAAAAAGCTTGTCAGAGAAAAGAAAAGGCACAGGAAAAGCTTACTTAACTAACTAACTAACTAACTAACTAACTAACTAACCTACTTACTTAACTAACCTGGGGGTTATATTCTGCAGGTTAGGTTTAAGGTTTACTTAAGGCCATTTACTTTGTGTCTACTGATCATCTGCTCTATCTCCTTGGTAAATACACCTTTTAGCTTTGGGATATTATATCAGCCGTTTAATGCCAAAAGCCCTGCTAGAGATGAGATAACTCCCTTCCTAAAGAAAAGGTCAATCTGGACCAACACAGTCACCTAGTGATGGGCATGAAGGTTTTATTCCTTATCCCATCTATGCCCTTCCCTAGGGACTCAGCATAGATCCTTGTTTTAGTCTCTGGTTTTGCTAACCTGTCTCTATTGTCTGCATTTGAAGTGGGCAGTGTGGTACAATATTAAGGACATGAGTTAAGGTTAGATGTAGATAAAGCTGATTATACCCCTGAGGGACTAAGTTGAGTAGTGAAAATAAACTTTTTGAGTAATTTAGAATATTAAATAAGAGATATGATTCATAGCATCTGTCACTGGCATTAGCTTTTTTCATCTTTCCACTTCCTTACTTATTAACCAGTGAGTGATTGACACAAATTAAAAATACTCCTGTATCCTCAAACTTCATCAATTGACCAATCTCTGGATTACTTCTGGGGAAACATAATTTGAGCGCATTTGTCTCTTTGAGTGACTTATGTACTTTGTGCTTCTCAGAGTACTTTGTTAAGGTACATCATTAGATGCTGATATCCTAGAAGTGAAGAGAAGCGGGAATGGGAAATTGACTTGTAAGTGATACAGCTAGGGACAAGAATGGTCAAACTCAGAAGTCAACCATTTATTGCAGGAATCCAGGATCTTCATGAGTAGCTCTGCATGACACTAATCTGGAACAATCTCTGCAGATTTTCTTTTGTCTCTGTAGAAGAGCTATTGGCTTTTACAACCAATTTAAACTGCACCATTAGATGACCACATGTTTATATGGACAATATTCTTTCAAAGGCAGGCAGACTCCTCTGAATAGTAAGTTGAATAAGCACACTTAAATGGCTTGTCCTCTGTAAGGTGATGGAGTGAGTAAGACACAGATGATGAAAAATACATCATTAAACATGGTGATGAAGATTGTGTGTCCTGTGAACACGGGGAAGGAAGAGGTAATATTGTTCAGAGGTGAGAATGTAACCAGAAGTGGAGTTTCCGACTAAACATGAGGTACCAGGATTTTGTTTGACAAGTCAAGATAGACAAGTATTACTGAGAGAAAAGGTATTGGGAAAGTTAGTCTGGGCTCTTCATGAGAAAACTGATGGCACAGTGCAGTCAGTGGTCCTTAGCACCTGGATCTTTAATTAATCAAGTACCATGGGAAGGAAGTGTAACTTCTTTGATAGTAGTCTGGCATCAGGTCGTATAGAGTTTTGTAGCTTCTGGCCATGGCCACAGATCCTTGGAAATTTTGTTTTGAGAGCTCTGTCACTCAGTGTGTAGCTTTACACAGTGCCTGTGTCTCCACATGGCTGGAATCTTAGAAAGCCCTTATAGCCTCAGTCTACATACTATAGTAAGCTGTAGACATTTTTGTTTCTTTAAGAACTCAGGTATGTTATGTGAATATGTTTTTGTTTTAATCCCAGGTGTGGGATAAGAGGCTGCTTCACAGCAGGTGATTATTATCTGCCTCATGTACTAGCAGGGGTATCTGCCACCTGCAGATGGTTTAATTCTAGAGACTCTAAAAAGGGAGAACTACTAGAGAACTTGGGGTTACTGCTGCTCCCCCTGCTGCTCCTGGTTGCTGTTGTTGAGGTTTGACAATGTTCTTGAGCAAAACAACAAGAAAAAGAATCTGGAGATATCCTTAGAACAAATATTGAACTGGCCTCAAGAAAAACAACATCCTTAATCAGCAGAAACTAATCCATTTTGTTGCTGAAAGAGGTATACCTCTTTTCCCCTCTAAACTTCCTCTCCTATCTAGTATTGGGGGAGGGTGTTGGAAGGGATTAGGGTGGAATAGATTTAGAAGGGAAGGAAAGGTATAAGAACCTAATAAAATAGCTTTAAAAAACATAACACCACCAACAAGCTCACATTCCAAGGTACTAGGGGCTTGGGATTTGTAACTTAAACATTGGTAGGAGAGGAAGATAGTTAAACTCATGTATGCCCTTTGCAACACACATAATAAATTGTTGCCAATTAATGATATCTTTAAATGTCATCTATGAGACCTACTTCAATTATACTTGGGATATTTGTCACCTTGCTATTGCTGACTTTCAAGGATCTACTATTATAGAGTAGAGAATGCATCATTATTGTCACCGGAACAAACCAAAACTTGAATTGACTGAGGTGTGTTTATAACAATAATGTAATCAGGGTATTTAATTTAAAAGCATTAAGTGAATGAGGATAATCAGATTTCTGTGAGGCTTTTGCAGTGTTGAGAGTTGCATTT
Organism: Rhabdomys pumilio; assembly: GCA_030674055.1. NCBI lineage: Eukaryota > Metazoa > Chordata > Mammalia > Rodentia > Muridae > Rhabdomys > Rhabdomys pumilio. The sequence continues at coordinate 93,122,547 of JANHMN010000001.1, forward strand.
TGTAGCTTTTATTTTTAATTAGATTGGTTGTCAACTCTGCCTGACATTAAAATGGGCCAAGATCAAAGACTTAATTTAGCTCGAGTCTAGGGAGAGTATTTTGGAAGACATGCACATGGTGGCGTCGTTCCCTTTGTCAGTTATACACATGTCAATAATCCTCTTGTAGCTGGATTGCATGTGGAATGTTCTCTGGTAGGATGGCATTCAAGATGGGGGGTGGGGCTGAAGGTATACCCATATGACACATTAGCATAAGCGAGCTCCACCTGATGTGTTAGGATTAACCTTAGCATTTGAATCATAGAACTAATGGGAAGAAAACAAAGTAGTGAGAAGCCTCAACTGTGTAAGGGAAGCTGTTTCAACAGCTGCGCCGGCTCTCTGGAGCTGTGAGAGAGGTTTGCAACAGGAGAGAGGCTCCGGGGAATGCACTGTGACATTTGCTAGCTTTTTAACTTCTATTCTTTCCAGGTCTACCATGTGGAATGTCAGGCTTTCTGCAAAGGCTGATTCCCTGCAGTCAACATTCAGGGTCATTTTCTTTCATTTCCACTCTGGTTTCTGTCTGTCACTAAGTTCCCAGCCCATGAATTATGCCTTTTAGTCTTTCCTCTGCTCAGTGAATCCTATTAAGGGTGCAACCTGCTGTGTTCTTCAGAACTGTTAAAAAAAAAAAAAAAAAAAAAAAAAAAAAAAAGGCAAGGGGCCAATGGAGGATGGAATCCTTACTCCAGAAATTGCAGTTTGACTCTGCTTGAGATGAATTTACTTAGTGTCCTCTAGAAGACACTTCAGTATGCAGTTGTAAATTTCTCTTCATAAGCACACGTTCTAAAAGTATAAAATAAAGATGCAGGATTCCTAGATACCATCATGTCAGACCAAGTGATCAGGGCCTCATTCCCGAAGTTCCAAGAGTACCAAGCATGTCCCATACCACCTCCTATTTGAACAAGCAAACTGAAATGTATAAAAATGAAATCTGTCAAACATGATAATCAACTGCACTCTTTTACAGAGTCCTCTTGGTTTAGAAGGAGGAAACAATGGATATTTCAGTTTCGAAGATGCCTCTGGAAAGTCACAATACTTCAAGGAAGCTGTAGTTTCTCTGTCACAAGTGCTAAAATACAGAGGATGAATTACAGATTACTCAAAATTCCCAAAATTTCTTACAGAAATTCTAACCTCTGAGTGTCGTAATTTTAGACCCCTTTTGAAATATAAGTATATTCAGCTGACCTATACATACATATCACATCCATATTCATATATGTGTGTGTGCGCGTGTGTGTATCCACACACTTCCCTAAAGCATGTGACCTTGATAGTGTATGATGAGAATGACATGTACCATGTATTCCTATGATGTTCTTAACTTAATTCTGTCAGATGAGAAAATATCCTTGGTGTGAGATCTCAACTAACTACATGTAAACATGTAAATAGCTATTTTACCAAAAAAAAAAAAAAAAAAAACAAAAAAAAAACAAACAAACAAAAAAAAAAGCAAGTTGAATAAACAGTTCCCAGCAAATCTTACAGCAGTAAGTCAGGGGAACCAGGGTTTTCATGGATGGCTGCTGTCCTTTCTGTAAGATCCACGGTCAAGCCCACTGAGAGTGGTAAAGCCTGAACTGTTCATTTTGACAAATTGCCACCAAACATGAAGTGCAAGCGTGGACCACTGTATTCTTTTACAACTGCTGGGGAGTTGGGGGGGCAGCAAATTCACAGGTTCTAATTCTCCTGTCACTGACTTAATTCATTGTATTTCTGTGGCAACTGCTGAGTCTTTAATTGTTCATCTATATCCGGAGGCTGGCTGACACTGAATGACCCTGAGACTATGCATCATGTTGTACTAGGCACAAAAGAGATCACACAGTGGAAAGTATAAAACTCAAGAAATGCCATCATTTTGTTAAAGATCTGTTAGCTTGGGGAGTTAGTATGTGGCCCTATTAACTTAAGCTTCCCAGCCGCACACCCACCCTGTCTACAGCACTGAGAATGTTTCACTTTAATTAAACGCTTTGGGGGAGGCATTATCTTAGCCTTCTTGGACTTTAATTAAATGTATTTAAACCATTTCAACAATAAGCACAGAGGTTGATTTTTAGCTTCTAAAGCTGAGATAGACCATAATGCTTTCTTTGAGTAGGGATTTCTCATTAATCTAGAATTAGAAATAATTCTAGATGATTCTGGTATAAGCTGTAGTCTGAGGACTAAAGCTTTAGTACCATTGAAAGCATTGACAAACATCTGATAAGAGACTATAGAGACGGCACCATGGTTAAGAGCTCAGGCTGCTCTGGCAGAAGACCCAGGTTTGGTTTCTAGCACTCACGGGGTCACTCACAACAATCTGGAGCTCTGTTCCAGGGCATCCAACACATTACTCTGACCTCCAAGAAGTCATAGACATACAATAAAAATAAAAATATTTTTCAGGCTCACGATCTTTGATGCTATTATTTGATTAGTATACTGTCAGCAATTGGCCTTTCAGTGAGATTTCATGATTGCCTAGGGAAAGACTATCTGTCAGTAATGGGTGTACTTCCTTCATAAAGGTTTTGCTCAACAATAAAACATTTCTTCATCATTTGTTTTCCTGCATCAAGTAATCAAGTGAAAGGTTGATTTACCTGAAAATATCAATTATCCATCAGAGGAAGTCTGAGGTTAAGACAAACATGAGTTAATGAGTCTTCAGGACTACTGAATCACTGTTTCCAGGAACCTTGACCAGCAAGATGAGATCAGCAATAATGGTTCCTGGACAGGGACCAGGGGAGTCACCCCCAAGAAGAGCTGTCGTTCTAGGCTCTTTCTGAGAATGTGCACTGAACAACCAGCAGTGCGAATTCACACAACTTATGGATGACGAGACTCTCTAAGGGAACTACAGTAGGAAGGTTAGAGAGAACGCCTGGAAGGCCATAATCATCTCTGGCTGAAATGTGCATGATTGTCTCAGGCAGGTGGGAGGTGTTTATTCTGCAACACTGGGCTACCATCTTGGGCCTTTGGGATTCTGATGCTCACTTACCTCCTTTAAGGGAACAATGGACATTGTTTGATTAATGTCTGTCTCATAACTGTCTAACTCTGTGGCTTGGTGGTTTCTCCTTTCATCATTAATGAGCACCTTAAAGACAGAATGTAACCATCTTTTGGTATCCATCACAGGTTTCATAGATGAGTAGCAGATTGAATTTTTTAAAAGCATGCAATAGAGTTACACGCTGCCGTTCAGAGCAGAATTTAAAACCACCTGCTCATATCAGGGTTTTGAGATATGGTTGCCTGAGATTTCCAAAGGCCTCATAGGAAAATCAAAAGCCGAGTGTGGAGCACAGAAACCTGCTGTGCACTCCTCAGACTTTCCAGGGAGTAAGAGAGGGTGATAAGGAGCCAAGGGCACTGAGAAACAAAAGACCCATTTGTCCCCCCTTGCTTCTGTCCCCAAGAAGCTTTGTCCCTAAGGGATCATGAGAAACTGGATAAAGTAAACAAGTTGTTTTCTAAAGAAAATGGTTGAACTGGCTGATCTCTAAGTTCTCTTTGGGGGGTGATGAGAACATATTTTAAGGCTTGATTTGATTTTGCAAAATGCATGTCACTGGTCTTCTGCTGTGGATTCTCTCTCTCTCTCTCTCTTTGTGTGTGTGTGTGTGTGTGTGTGTGTGTGTGTGTGTGTGTGTGTGT
>JANHMN010000001.1:93126276-93177525 GCA_030674055.1 Rhabdomys pumilio
TGTGTGTGTGTGTGTGTGTGTGTGTGTGTGTGTGTGTGTGTGTGTGTAAACCTTTTCCATCAAGTGTGTGTGGACATACATGCCCTAGCATGTGTACAGAGGTCAGACAATAACTTTTAGGAGTTGGTTCTCTCCTACTATGTAGGTTCAGCTCTTCAGACTTAGCAGAAAGCACCACGGAACTACCTTTTCTGGGCCAGTTTCACAATAGTCAGTTCATGTTCTTTTTTTTTTTTTTGTAGATAAAGCAAAACATACAAATAATCTCTCTCTCTCTCTCTCTCTCTCTCTCTCTCTCTCACACACACACACACACACACACACACACACTCGCACCACAACTAAGAGCTCACAAGCTAAACTATTATATCTTTAGAGAGTAGAAAAAGAAATTCTGAGTTTGGTTGGGACAAAGGATACCCAAGACCTTTAAGGCAAGAAAATAAGAGCTGTTTGGTGCTGCAAAGAAGGTGGAAGAGGGAGGCATGACTCAGAATATTTGGTTTGGCATAAATTCTTAGAGCACTAAAGCATGCACAATAAAAGATTAGAAAAATGTATATTGCAAAGGAAAAAAATTAATAGTTTGTGGCCAATTAGCTTAAATTGTCTTGCTGTACATCAGATTAGAGCCAAGGATGTACATTTAAAAATAGAGAATCCGAAGAATTTTGTTTTTTGAGAACAGTAATCTATAGTCAAAATAACTTTGGAACTCACCTCATTTAAGGTCTCATTCTGAAAAATGGAAATTGTTCCTTTAATAGATAACTGAATATGTCATCTGTGGTCATGGATCTGTGACCATGCACCCAGACAGAGCTATACTTTTTCTGACTTCAGAAGCAAAACAGGGTTTGTGCTCCTTGGTGCTTAGAAAGGAAGAAGTTCAAATGAATTTCAAGACCTTCCTTGTATCTAAGAACTGGAGGTTCTATAGACTAAAGATTGTCAGTGAGGGGCTTTAGAGATGGCTAGAGGCAGTTTTGAGAGTGGTCCTCCAGCCTTTGTGTGGACAGAACAGGAGAATGTAGTATTAAGAGGGGAGTGTGGTAGATTGTAACAAGTTTCATGGGCACATTAAAACCTCAGGCTCCCCCTGCTTTTTCTAAAATTGAAATGTGAAAGACACTTTACATGAGTTGACTGTCCTTTTTCAAAATCAAAACACTCATATGTAAAGTAATGTTCTAAGCCATATTGACTAAAGTAACATAGTCATTGCTGTCTTTTCCTTTTGAAGATCCATTTTAAACAATCTTAGAAATTTAGTCAGGTGTGATAGTGCAGCCTTTCAATCCCAGCACTGGAGATGCAAAGGCAGATGCATCTCTAAGAGTTCCAGGCTAGCCTGGGCTACATAATGTGACCCTGCCTCAATAAATTCTTATATTGAAATACAGTAAATAAATTTTGATCCAGAAAGGAGTGAGCTGAATGTCCACATTGGAGAAACCATTTATCAGATAGTTGATATACAATGTATGCATTATTTGTGTAGCATTTTATATATTACCACATACATTTTGTATTGGTAATTGTATTACCAATTAACATATTGATTAGTTTGTTTTGCAGATATTATTATAATGTCTTTACTGCTGTACTTTTCCCACAGATGCCTTCAAGGATGGGGCCCCACCTTTATACCTCATCTACACCACAAATTCTAGTTCAGTTACTGACCTGTGGAACACATGCCTTTGTTACTTACTGATCCCGGAAAGACTTTTTCTGTTCAATTCATCATTCTACAACATTTTAAAAATTATTTGAATTTAACAGAGCTTAGTAAACAAATTAAACATTTGGAGTAAAAGAATTCTACTTCTTACTATCACTGATAAAAACAGCAAGTTAGTAAGAGGTGTTCTGTGTTATTTTCCTAATCCAGCTGTGATTTGTAAGGTCAAGTATATTCTCCAACTGTGATTCCTCAAGTTTAGAGGTCATAGTATATAGAAGCAAACAAAACCACCTCTTCTGAGCAGCGACTCTCGAATACCAGTCAATTTCTCATTGGAATTAGAATTGATACTGGGTTGAAGGGACAAGCCATGGCACTCTCTGTAGGAGAAAGCTTGTGAAAGCTAATCACAAGCTGTTGAATATGTAGTCAAGGACAAGAGAGAAGACCTTTACCTGCCAGTGCCAGCCATCACAATCCAGGCCCTGTTTCTAGTTTTACAGCTTCTATACACTATTCCTGGTGAGTTCCCTCTACATTAATCCTACTCATGCCATCTCGACACTCCCAAGGCCACCTCAAGATATACAGCTACCATATTGGCCCAAACGTGACACAGGCAAGACTCTCAGACTATACACATGAGAGAAAAAGAAATCCACATGCCCAGGTCACAAAGAAAAACAAAACAATAGGAAAGGCCAAGACATTGTATCTCACCTGCCAACCCAGCTCCTATAGAAATGGCCTCCAAGAAGAATGCATGTCCCTGACCTCAACCAAAGACTCTTATAGAAATGGTCTTCAGTGAGAATGCCGTGGATGATCACAGATTTTAAAATAACACAAGACACGGATTTTAAAATAACACTCATAAACTTTAAAGAGATAAAGACGTTTAAAAAGATAAAGATGTTTAAAAAGACAAGAACAAACACTCCAATGAACTTAAGGAGAACAGAAATAAATGCCTAAGTGATGTTCAAGAAAACATAGATGTACAGTTGAATGAAATGACAAAGTCAATTTAGTATTTGAAAACTGAATTCTGTAAATAGACAGAAATATTAAGGAGAACTCAAGCTGAAAGGAAGCTGGAACTGAAAAACCCCATTCAAAGCCTTTATTAGTACAATGGTACAAATAGAAGCTATCAGAATACCTGTGGTGGTTTGAGTAGTAATGGTCCCAGACACTCATATATTTGCATGTGTGGTCTTTAGGTATTAAGACAGAAGTTGGTACCAGGAACTAGCATATTGCTGTGAGCATGCTTGCTGTTGGTGAAATGTGGATTTTGGGATTTTAGATTAGGAAATCAGTTGAATGCTCTAAACAGGGTTGATGTGCCATAGTAGTAAGGGCAGGGAAGACAGTGGTGCTGAGAGCAATGGCCCTACTCATGAGGCTTCAGAGAGAATATTAGTAAGTGGCCTAGAGATTGTTCTTGTGATATTTTGGCAAGAAATGTGGCTCCATTTTGCTCTTTTCCAAAATGTCTTCCTGAGGCTGAATTGAAGAGTTTTGGATTAATGACATTGACAGAGGAGATTTCAAGACACCCTAGTATGGACTGTTTCTCATGATTATTACTGTGGCCAGTCATATGGAAATCTATAATGAAAAAGAACAAACTGAGCAAGGAAAACTAAAAAATATGTACAGTTTGAGGGGAAAGGGATCACCACTAAGTATAATGGAGATAACTCCAGTTCTCAAGGAGATAAAAAAAAATGTTTAAGGCAAAGTCTGATCCTAAATGAAAGAAAGTGGTCACCTCAGGGCAAGACCCCACACATGTGCTTCCAAGTTGTAAAATGTAAAGGAAAGCCTAAGCTGTGAAGGAAACTACTGAAAACAGAAGTTGGTAAAGTTGTATTTGAATGAGGGGCCAAGTTCAAGCCCCAGAAAGCAGCAGAACTTGGCAGCTTTGGATACAAGAAAGGGGTTTTGGAATCTCCCTTTTAGACTAAGGAAAGCCACTGAGGCTAAGTGGATGTCAGGAGTGTCCTTGCATAGAGGCCTTTCTTGCATGAGGCTGTGAAGGTGAATCCTGGATTTCATTAGAGATACCAATATGCTGGAGATACAGAGCTGTGGAATATATCCTGAGGAAAGCTGTAGGCCAAGTGTGGAACCAGCCCAAGAGAGAACATTGTGTTCCAGTCAACAAAGCTAAAAGGAGTTGGAAATCTCGAAAGCATTTTGACATCAGACACAGAGATATGGAGTTTGGAGTTTTCTGTGCTCCTTTTAGGTCTTTCTTTGATCCAGTGTTACCTCACTATGCTCACTTTACTCTCTTTTGGAAGAAGATTGCATATTCTGTGGCACTGTGTATTGGAAGTATGCATATTGGAAATGGCTGGTTTCCCAATGGAAACTTTAAAAGCCAGAAGAGTCTGGAGCAGTGCACTCCATGTTCTAAAAGGGCCAGACTATTGTGCCCAGAAAAATTATTCACCATAGTTGAAAGAAAAATTAACTTCCCAGGACATAGCAGGCAAACAAAACAAAACAAAACAAAACAAAACACAAAAAACAGAAACAAAAACAAACAAAAACAACAACAACCAAACCAAAAAAAACCCAAACAATAACAACAACAACAAAAACCAAACCAAAATAAAAAAAAAACCAAAATCCCCCCAAAGCAAAAAAACAAGCAAACAAAAAACCAAAATAACAAAACCAAAACAAACGAAAGACCCCAAAAACCCCATGTCCACCATACCAGCCCTAGAACTGAAGCGAAGAGTAACATAGACAGGAGATTATAGAAAGAAAACAAATTTAGACACAAGTATTGAAACACAAAGATTTTGAACACAAACAGCAAGAAAACTCAAAATGGCAGCCATCAATTCACACCTTTCAATAATAACTTTAAATACCAATGGCTTCAACTGCATAATTAAAAGGCATAGGTTAATAGAATGGATTAAGAAACAAAATCTTGGATTGGAGAGATGGTTAAGCATTGAGAGAGAGCATTTGCTGCTCTTCCAGAACACCAGAGTTTGGTTCCAGCATCCATGTCAGTCAGGTGACTCACAACTCTGTATAATTCCAACTCCAGGGGATCTGACGCCTCTGACCCCTGCAGGTGCCTTCACTCATTTGTATGTACATGCATGCAGATAAAGACATCATCACCATCACCACCATCGCTACCACCATTACCATCACCATCACCATCCAAGTCTGTCTTTCTGTTGCCTACAAGAAACTAATTCTGTCTTCAAGGAAAAGCACTATACTAATGTAAAAGGTTGAAAAAATGTTTCAAGGAAATAGGACCAGGGAAGCAAGCAGGTGCTGTTATCTTCATATTTGAAAAAAAATATATTTCAAAATTTAAGATATAAATACGGGCATTTCATTCCAAATAAGGGTATGATTACTCAAAATGGCACTACAATTCTAAATAAGTGTGCATCAAACTTTGGTGTACCCAATCTCATTAAAAAAATGTTACTGGACTTCAAGATGCAGATAAACCCCAACTTAGTAATAGCAGGTGGTTTCAATACTTCTCTTTCCCTAACGGGAAAACATAAAACATAAAGATAAACAGGGTAACTCAGAGTTAAATGACAGCACACATCAAATGGAACTTAAGAGATACCTACAGAATAATTAGCCCCCAGCACCAATGAATATGCATTCTATTCTGCAGTCCATGGAAGCTCCTGGAATAAATTAGATCATATCCTGGGACACCAATATTAAAAAAACTCATAAAAATTAAAGTCATTCTACTCATCCTCTCTGACCACAATGCAATGAAGCTTAAAATCAACAGTAAATAAAATTCTAGTAAACACATCAACTCATGAAGATTATAAAACATATTACTGAATAATGCATGGGTCAAAGAAGAAATAAAATATTCCCAAAATAAAATTAAAGCACATCAAAACTTCTGAGACATATTAAAAGCTCTCTTAAGAGGGAAATGTATAGCTCTAAGAAAACAGAAAGAGCACAAATAAATTACTTAATAATGGCACTCAAGAATTTGAAAATGCAAAAACAAACCAAATCTAGTACATGGGACGTGGGAAGAAATAGTAAAAATCAGAGAAGAAATTAATCAATAAATTTATCAATTCTTTGTATTGCTTTGTTTTTGTTTGTTTGTTTGTTTTAAAAACCTTATTTTTAAAAAGAGTTAATTTGAAGACCAACAGAATCAATTAACCTGGACTCTTGGGGACACCAACCAAAGAGCATGCAAGAGCTGGACCTAGGCCCCCTGCCACATATGGAACAGATGTGCAGCTTGGTCTTCATGTAGGTCTCTCAACAACTAGAGTGTAGGCTGTCCCTGACGCTGTTGCCTGCCTGTGGATACTGGGATTCCTTGTCTAGTCTTACTGGGAGAAGATGTACCTAGTCCTTCAGTGACTTGAGTTGCCAGCTTGAGTTGATACACAGGGAGGACCTCCCCCTTCTAAGAGATGAAGGGAAGAGAGTATGGGGAGGGGTAGTGTGAGGGAGAAGTGAAGGAGGGGCTGTGTTATCTTTTGCTTTATCTTACTATATTTATTTTATTTATAAAATCCAATACATTTTTAAAAATAAAGTTAGAAAGTTAGAAAATCTAAAATAAAAAGGTAAATTTCTAGGTTCTTTAAACACCAAAGTGAGCTCTTCAACTTAAACAGACCCATAACAATATTGAAAGAGTAATAACAAGCCTTCTAGATTAAAATCAAAATAACAAAACAATAATAACAACAATAAAAAGCAAAGCCCAGGTCCAAATTGATTCACAGAAGAATTCTACCAAACTTTCAAAAATCTACAAGTACTTCTTAAAGCATGTGGGGGGGTGGGGCGGAGGGAAGAGGGGACCAAAAACCAAAACAAAAAACCCAAAACCAAAAACTAAAAAACAAAAAACAAAATAGAAGCAGAAACTGCACTTCCAAACTCCTTATATAAAGCCTGTGTTATTCTAATACCAGATAGATAAAGCAGGTAAAGACACAAGAAAGAAAACTATAGGCCAATGTCCTTAATAAACACAGATGTAAAATTTTTTCAAAAAATACGTACAGTTTCAGCATCTATCTAAATCTATCTAGATCACCCACCATAATAAAGTTGAATTTATCCTGAATAAATAGGGATAGCTGAGCATATGCAAGTTTGTTAAAGAAAAACAAATCAAATAAATGTCTTAAAAACATACACATGATCATTACAACAGATGCAAACATGTCTTTGACAAAAGTCTTGGAGCCATAGGACTGAAAGGAAAAGACCTCAATAAAGACTTATAAAAGCTGACAAAGCAACAGCCAGCACCATCTTAAATGATGGATTCAGTGCTAGACACTAGGACTTGAAGACACTACGGCATGCATCTTTCCTCATGGACTCTGCTGTTCAGAGGGAGAAAGAGCCGTGAATTAGCTATGCCACAGATAAATCACAGTTGCAAATGCAGAAAAGCTAGAAATCAGGGTACAGAGAGAGTGGGCTGTGTCCCCAAGCCTAGGCTAACAGAATGGGGAGGTCTCATTGAAGAGGGTGGAACCAACTGAGATGTGAGTGTTGTCTTTCATTCAGAAAACAGGCTAGGGAAGAGTCCTAGCTACTCTGTCAGGGAGTTGAACATGAGTGATATACAGTTAAATGTCACTGTGTGCAGTCAGTCAGGACAGGAAGTCATAAGATCTGCCTATATTCAGTAAAGAATCAACTCTATGCAAACACATGCTGAACAGCTTTTGTAATACTAATAGGGTGTGCCCTTACCCCAATTGTCCCAAAGCTTTCTGGCTTTCTTCTCATTTTTTTCTTACATAAGTGTGTCCATATCCATTTAACAAGGTACCACAAGGACTTGGGACTTGGGATGACATTGAAAGGTGTAGGCAGGGTACCTCCTTCTTCAAAGTAGCTCATCCAAAGCTTTGTTCGAGCAAATTTCCATTCTATATCTGCATGGTCCTGAATGAGAGAAAATGACAACTTCAGACAGGCTTTATAATTCACAAGGTAATATAAACCTCACAGACAGAGCCTGAACCTGACACAGAGTGGTTCTTGGAGCATTAATTAGATGGCTTATAAAATCACTGCTAACTCCCAGCGACAAGAGCTTACCCAGTAGGGACATACGCCACCATCACGCTGTCCATCATTCTTTAGAGAAACAGAGATCTACAGTTGTGTATTAAAGAGACCATGGTGATTAGTTATGACTGGGAGGCAATGCTGTAGTTGTAGCCCTGGAAATTGCATGGTTTAGTCTCATTAGATACCAGCCAGAGGCGTGGCTTTATATCTTAGCCCAGGCTTTGTACATGCTTAGATGAATGCCACGTGCACAGATGCTCACTGATGAACATTTGGTGTTTCAGGCAATGTCTTAGCAGATATGTTTCCACATGGATAACTCTCTCTCACCTTCAGACTACTGGTGCAAATTTACAGAGAAATCCCACCAACACACAATGCAGCATACTGCCTCTACCATAGCACCGACTCTGGGTGCGATTAGTGTATAAGAGCTATTCATCAGGATATTTGTGTCCCAGAATGGTGGTCAAATACGATCTACTATTCCAGCATAATCACAAGACTACATGCCTTGTATACCTTTGCTCAGCTCAAGTTATGCATCCCAGAGAAACCTAGAACAGCGGACACACATTCACAGCAGATTCTACTCTCTCTCCTCAACATAGGAATTATTTCCTAATTTCCTTTGTTCCTACTATATGCTTTGAGACAAAGAACTTTCAAGAAATCAAGAACATGACTGATTTACAGTAGATGCATTAGAAATGTATGATCAATGTAAAAGTAGATGTCTTTTGCTACAGCTTGTGCTAACCTCCCTACATTCTCCGATTTACCCTGTGGCTCTGAGGTGTGGGTGGCAGGAATGCAAAAGAGATCTCACAGAGTCAGTGCTGTGATTCTGGGAGACACAGACTCCAATGCTTGACATGCATACATCCCAAGGAGATGTTCATGACACTGAGGGTTCTCTAACTCTGTCCTGATGCTTGCCCGTCTTACAATGGTTTCAGCATTTGGGCTAAATAAAATGTAAGACCAGAGGATTGCTTTCCATCCATTGCCTAGAAAAACAAGATTCATTAAAAAAAAAACCGAGTGAGTCTGTGTCACAATTTTATTGAGTAATATTTTCTTCTGTACAAAACTGGGGCATCCACTGTTCTATGGGACCCAAAATGTTGACACTCTGTCTGTACCTAGCTCGATGGATGGGTTTCTCTTCTTTTCTGGTACTCTGGATGTATGTGATGTCTATCTATAAATAGATAGGTAGATAGGTACATAGATAGATAGGTAGATAGATAGATAGATAGATAGATAGATAGATAGATAGATAGATAGATAAGTAAATAAAAAAGTTTCAGGTTCTGGGATGTTTCATGAGGTTTTGTGTAGCCACAAATTCTGGTGTTCATCCTCAGGTCAGTAGAGCCGAAGGGATTCTTACATGTAGCCTGTGACTCAAACACACAAATGTCATATTCTCTTGTCCTGCACATTTCTTTCATCAGTGAGAGGTAGGGGAAAAATTTACCTCAGTGAATAATATCGAACTAAAATTCAGAGTGCTGCTTAACAAAGGTCACAGTAGTAGTTCAGCACTTCTGCTATAGACTCAAGGGCACACCATAACTGCTGCTACATGAGATAAAAAAGGGACAGCATCTAGCTATGCTGTACACTAAGGTGTGACTACGAACGACTTCTCATACATGTCTTGTGCCATTATGAATTTCAATTTGTAATATAGCTATTCTCTGTAGACTTAGACCACGAGTTCATAAGTTCAAAGTTTTACATGGACAAAGACTCCACCTCTGTTGCTGCAATGTTTCTATAACAGTCCTTGGTAAAGAGCGTTTACACAATCATTATCAGTTAGTAAGACATTTTACTTATTGAGTTTGTGCTTTGTGAAAATGTTTAGCCTAGGTTAGTCTGGAACATATTTTGTAGCTCAGGATAGCCTTGAATTCAAAATGGTCTATCCACCTCAGCCTTCTAACTGCTGGGATTACAGATAAACAACTATGCCTAGGCAGAATTTATAAGATTAGGAATAAATAATGTTAGGTTGTTTGCAAGCCAGGATTTTAAATAATATATATCATGTCACATATTAGTCTAGAGAATTCAAGATCATTTCTATGTTTGTTGTATTTACTAAGCTTTTAGAAATTCAATTTCATGGGTCTGTGTATGCCTTGTGCCAGCTGAGGACATTGGATGCCCTGGGAGTGGAGTTACAAACTGGTGTCAGCTCCATGTGGGTGCTGGGAATCGAACCTGGGACCTTTAGAAGAACAGCCAGTGCTCTGAAATGCTAAGCCATCTCTCCAACCTCTGCTTTTTCTAGGCTTTAAGAAAAAAAATTTTTCTTTCTTTCTTTTTTCTTTTCTTTTCTTTTTTTTTTTTAAGACAGGGTTTCTCTGTGTAGTCCTGGCTGTCCTGGAACTCACTCGGTAGACCAGGCTGGCCTCGAACTCAGAAATCCGCCTGCCTCTGCCTCCCAAGTGCTGGGATTAAAGGCGTGCGCCACCACCACCCGGCCCAAAAATTTTCTTTCTTTACCAGATTAATCTCTAGGATTTATTTTCATCTTTCCAAGCTGGTGTGGGTTTGTTTATGCTGAGTTAGCAGATCACAGGAACAGAAATGATGCTGAGTCTGTCGGGCTACTGAGAGATGACCTATCTCATGCTAAGTTGTTTGATGGTGGTGGCTCCCCAGCAATATAGGTTGGCTTAATTTTCCCTGTTACTCTGTGTATAAAAATGGATTAATATACAGCCATTTATGCTATACTACTGCTTACATACACCACCAATAAACCACTTACAATTCTGATCTTTTTCTCATCAATAGCAAATTATAGCTTTATTTTTTCTGATGATAAGATAGAATAGAGGTAAGAACAACGTTATGCAGAAAGGATATTTAATTAAAAGTAAATTGTCAACTTACGGCAATTAGTTGGTAAGAATTATTCATCATAGCGATTAACATGTTCAGCAGGACAACCAGAGAGATGACATTATATGTCCCAAACATGGTGGCCCCAACAAACTCAGTGAACTCATGCTGGGCTTTGACATTGGTAACATAGAGATTGATGAGTCCAAATATTGACCAAAACAGAGATTGTAGTGTCTCAAATAACCTGGAATAAAATATGAAAGTAGTAATGTAATCTTATAAAGTACATTATATGTGTGTGCATATATATGTGACAAGTTTAAAGCAAAAATTACAAAATAAAAAATAAAGTATTTTTAGCAAACTAATACAAAAATTATACTCCTTTGTTCTATTTACTAAACTATCCAAAAATTGAAATCTACATTGTTTGCTGGAGCAAATGGATAAAGGAGAATTCAGACCCTAGAAATATATGATTGCTGTAGTAAAGAATAGTTTATAATTTCTCACGTAATTAGAGGGAAATGCAGAGGTAATAATATAATATTCACGACACATGGAAATTATGTAAAGTTTCTATTTTCGCATCTTTATGAGACACAGTCAGCCTTACTTACTTTTGTATTGTCTATGGTTTATTTTGTGCTGGCCAGGCTGGCAGAAATACACAACTGGAACAGAGAACAATTGACTCACAGTATCTAAAATATTTACAATTTGTTCATAGACAGCTTGCTGAGTTCTATCCCCCATCTCTGATGGATAGTAAATTCTAGCTTTTTCTGGTTCATGCTTAGTTATGATAAGATTAAAATAAATTATTTTTTTCAGATTTTTTACATTTATAACTGGACCGGTTCGTAGTATACTGCATTGGACAACAGATAGAGTCAGATACTTACATACTATATTTTATTTTAATTTCAAGGCATATTTTACTCAGGTTAACAAGTGAATTCTGGTTGTTTTATTAAAAGGGAAATTTCCTTTATTTTAACATGAGAAAACATAGCAGTCTCAAAGTCAACTTGAACCCAAATTAAGAATTCTTTGTTTTCATGTTTTGTGTCACACATTAACATGGCATAGTAAGACAATGGTAGAGGTTTTAGCCTCTCAGACATGTTTAAAATAAGACTCTATTAACATTTTATTAGAAAAAAATGAAGACAAGACCCTTGGGGTGCCAGGCATGGATTGTGAGGAGATGGAATTTCAGTCTTTAGAAAGACCAGGCCTAGACTGGTATCCCATTCAGAGAGCAAGCCAACTACATTCCGGCTGCATAGCTCCTGATCCCTTCCTGAGCTGCCCACCCTGTAAATACAAGGTCAGCTATGGTCAGATGACCCAGAAAGACAGATTCATGAGGCTAATGACCTAAGTGGAACATGACCAGTCTCCCCCTCTGGTTGAAATACTAAGATGATGTAAGTGCCCGAAGAGCCTGAGAAAGAGTTTATAAGGCTCACTGGGAACATGGTATGTGAAAGGTTTGCCACAATATATACCAAGATGCAGACAAAGAAGGATAAATAAACCACAGGATAAGAAAGGACATTATATGGGGAGACACTGCATCATATTTATTATATATTATATGTCATATGTCATATGTCATATGTCATATGTCATATGTCATATGTCATATATCATATATCATATATCATATATCATATATCATATATCATATATCATACCCTCCTGGATCTGCTGTGTTAACTCTCTCTTCCTAAAGCTGGGCTTGTCCTCCTTGCTCAGAGGATCTGAGGGCTCAGTTCTGTGCATCTTACAGCAGAATGCCTGTTACTGACACAATTCACTTCTGGTCCTCATGATCAAAGAAGTTTAACTAAATATCTCTCAACTGCCACTTAGACCTTATCTCTACAAATCTATTGCTTTTTACAAATAAAAACTTCATATTTCAATCAGTTGAAAAGCTGATTCTAGAAAAAATCTAATTTTTCTTTACAAATTAGAAGGGTTAAATGCTGCAATAGATAACTGTAATAAAGGTGCTGCTTTGATCACACTTAGCCCGAAGGAAGGGCACTACTACATGAGATGGTGAAGATATGTTCATATGGGAAAGCCCAGATGGGTCCCCAAATTGTCATGGAGACTCAAGTGAACTCATCAACTCTAGAAAAGTTCATAGAAACAGCTTAATTTGGTGCAAGATTCAAATTCCTCAAGTTTTAGTAACTCTTAGGCATCCTTTGAACTTAGTATGATTTACTGCATCCTTTCTTTCCCAGTAGTGATGACTATTAATAGGAATATGTAATGATAATCCAGATGCCTTTGTCCTGACATGAGTGAGCATCTCTGGAAGTTTTACACGATGGAGCTGAGATTTGATTCAGTAATTAAAGCACTTGCTGTGTAAGACACTGCCTGGAATCCAGATCCCAGGCATCCACACAAAAGCTGGGCAGGTTTGGCTCTTTCTTGCCTATAAATCCCAGTCTTTAGGGGGTGGAGACAGGGGATGCCCAGGACAAGTGGCCAATCTAGCTAAATCCGCACGCTTTGGGCTCAGTAAGAGACTCAGTGAATCTGAGAATGATGTAGGGAGACACCAGTCTTCAACCTCTGTCTTCCATATGCACACACACACACACACACACACACACACACACACGTGTAACCACATATATACATACATACATGAACCACACAGGAAAGAAAAGACAACACAGCAATGACATGACAAGTGTCTTTTCATTAAAGCCACCTCCTCAAGCATTCCCGTAAAAGGAACCATGCAGATTAAAAGGCCACCATGGTTGAAAGTCCCCATTTGCCTCCATCTGAAAGAACTAATTTTTTCAGAGAATGTTCACCAGTCATTTAGCAAATGTCTACAGGCATTTAAAAAATTAAGATTCAATATAAGAAATGCAAAAAGACACTTTGTGACCAACTATAGAATTTTCTTTTTTCCTTCCCCTGTGTTTAATGGGATGAAACAGTGGGGAGATTTATAGGACATTTCGCCTAGCTAAATTATATCTGCTCCTTGGGTAAACTAAGCTCCTGGTATTAAGGTATCCCTGAATGAGTTGTTTCTTTGTTGGACTTTTATGTAGGTTAATATTTCAAAGCCATTGCTTCTAGGAATATTTTAATCATCACTGATTCTCAAATCCACAGAGACCCACACTGTCCATAAATTCAGGAGTTGTTAGCTGAATCACATCTCAGAGGTCCTTAATGTGGCTGAGATTTTCCACATTGTGTTAGTGAAAAAAATTGATGTTTTTAGGAAATGTTCATTAATTTCCCAAGGTAATGCCACAACCTAATTAACTGGCATGCCACAAAATCTGTGGTGATCTCTAAACTCAAGACCCACTTTATATAGGTCAGGGTTTTGTTTTTATCAAAATAGCATTTTATTTATTTCCCTTTGAAGGTATTTTATAGCTGTTATTTTTTTTTAATGACCATGATCCTTCTCTCCTAAATGCTGAGAGCTAGAGAAACAAAATAAAGTAATAAAAGGTATGGTGTTCTGAGCTGATATTTCCTTGTGTCCTAGGAGACTGAAATGACGAGCAAACAGACTCGTGCTGAGACCTGACTCAACATTTACTTTTTGATGTCTACCTTAACAAGGTCACATTAAAATACGTAAAGTATGACCTTAGCTAGCCAGCATAAGACATTAGCACTTCGGCTCCAACTCCAATACATACAAATGAGCTTTGTCTAATCAGAACTGTGCTAAAGCTCATGGTCCCCCTCTTCACAGGAGAGTCCCTTTACATAGAACTATTTCAGACACCAAATAGTTGGTGTCTTTTAGTGACATGCAGTTTTTCCATGTCTGATTTGCTGATTTGCTGATGACAAATGCAGACTCCTATGAGACACAAGGCACAGTCTATACTCACCGAGAGTGCAGAGCGGGTACATCTGGGGTGTGTGTTAGAAAAAGCATGTCTGAGAAGAATGAAAATTTGAGAAATGTGAAGGCAAAATAGGGGGCACTGGAACGGAAAATAATACACTGCAGATTCAAAACCAATGTGTCAGGAAATCCTAAAATAATGTTTGTATCCTGGAAACAAAACTTTAAAAGGCCAGATCACTGAAGGACCAAGATGGTCCAGCTAAAGCCAGAGGTGAATCTGGTAAGAGGCAGGAAATCATTTGGGTACTTTAAATGGTGGAGCCTCTAATCTTGGTCTAGAAATACCTTTCCTGAGAAGGAATTAGACAGACAGACAGACAGACAGACAGACAGACAGACAGACAGGACAGGACAAACTCAGTGGCCAGAGGATGTAGATTAGTCCCGGACAGTGAACAAAGGAAGATACTGACAAGGTAATGATATGATACTGACATGAGAATTTAACACAGACCACATGATGGGAAGAGGGAGACACAGTGCTAAACCCAGGTTTCTGTTTCACTTGATCTCTGAGTGGGTGGATTATGACAAAACTGGCAAAGAGAGCTGAGAATGAGGGAGGGAAATTTTGGAAAAAGATTGGTGAGCTGCCCATGATTGGAATTTTTTTTTCAGGAGTCACACGAGTATGACCTAAGATGACAAACATTGACTAGAACCAGTGGTCAGAATGTCCTACCCTCTACTTTCTTAAGTAATTTTGGGGAAGTCTTGGAAGCAGAAGCTAAATGAAGAATGACCAAGAGGAGGAGAAACACGTTAATACAGGATAACACTGATGAAAGAAAGGAGACGGACAACTGCAGTCTGGGGGAGAAGAGTAAGAATTTAGTCAAACAAACGAGAACTGGCACTCTACCCAAAATAATACTGTTTCAGATTTGCTACTGTCTTTGGGGACCTCTGATGATAGCACAGATACTGTGTTAGGCAGTTTGTATGAATTAATTTTAATGCCATTTGGAATACGGTCTCTGAAACAATGGGTAATAAAAGATGAAAATTTTTGTGGGAGAAAGACTGAATGTGAAAGGAAGCAGAGATCGACTGTAGATAGATAACAAGAGACACCAAGTATCACCATATGTCCCTCTTACAGTGACAGACATCTGCTACATAAAAGCAGAGTCAGCTAAGGATAAGCTTAAGCCTGACACAGCCTATTCAATAATATCAGAGTTAGTTGTATTATTTAGCTTTTAATATCATTGAGAAAACATAATTGTCATTTACAGGAAAAAATAATTTAGATGAAACATCTTTGGGGGAGAGTGTCAGATGACTTAGTCCTACAATATCTGAGGTATACAATTATCTATTGCTTTTCAGGTAACGAAAGAAATCATGGGGACAGATAAACTAAAACCATACTTAAGTTAAAACAATCCAACATATTTATTTGGGGACTAGATTTATATCAGATAATTTATATTGGACATCTAAACTAAAATGGTTTTGGTCTGATGTTATATTCAGTTATTTACTAATAAAACAATATTAGGAACAAAAGGATGCCTTGAAATTTTAGGGTGTCATAAACCAGGACAGTGTTAGAGTAGCCCATCAGAGGAATCAGGCAAGTGGGAAGGACTGGGCTGTGAATGAGATCTTTCCCATTAACTTACAAAGGATGAGAGAGGGAGATGACTCAGCTGTAGGTGCTGTGTAGAAGACCCTTCAGAAATATAGCGCACGGGAAGGATGTAGCAACCATACAGGAGGAGGACACGGCAAATAGCTTGTAATGGGATATACACTATAAACCAGCAAAAGTTTTAAGAGAGGTGGTGCTCAAGATAGTGCACTCTGTCAGAAAGCCACAGACACAATCAGCCACCAGACAATATCCAGAAAGATTATAAGAGGCATAAAGAAAGGGTGGTGATTCTGGTACTTATTGCCTTGTGTTCTCATTGCCTTTGACCAATTCACAAGAAAAAACAAAAAGCAAAACACACACACACACACACACACACACACACACACGACTGTGAAATAATTACAGCCATCTGAGCCAACATACCATGTAAGGTCCTAGTTAACAAAAATACCACTGAAGAAGGTACGACCACCTCCCTGCAGCCCAAGGTCAGAGAGAGCTAATGAAGGCCAAGAAGTAGACCTGAGGACAATTGAGATGAGACATGGGGGAATCAGGATTGCATGGTTTCTTATGACTGCTAGTTTATATCAAATGTAAAAGGGTGAGATTAACTGTGCAAATAAACAGATGCCGGTTAATTAAAATGGAGTTTTAAATATCAGGATAGAAACAAACAGATGCAGGATTAAACCAACTAGAGCATTTCAGCTACGGATGATTTAGATTATGTGAAGTGTCTGCTTTCCTTCCAGTTAGAAAATTACTCTTTTGCAGTGTACATAACTCTATGAGGACCCACAAGGAAGGTTACTAAGGTGACAAGAGAAGCATGTGTTCAACTGTGATTGCTGTGTATGAAGAAGTCACCCAGCTTCTTAACCTACTAGCCTTTTATTTTTCACAGTGGGAAGGAAATGGACACAGACAGAAAGCCTCTGAGGTGGCGGCACAGACACTAGTCTCTCATGGGCATGAGCTGCCATCAGTTGACAGTGTCTGTGGATAACTGCTCATCCTCATGAAAGCATACAGGAAATTTTACCTAGGCAATAATAATGGGTAGATTTGAGTATTCATTTTGGATAATGTTTTTACATGCTCATGTTTTTTTTATACTGCACTAAAAATCAAAAGAAACATATGAAGGGCCATGTGGAAATACAGAAAAGCATTTGGATTTCTCAACAAGATTGAGTGTGTGTGAATACTTATAAGATGACAATAATACATAGTTTCATTTTTGAATTCTACATCTTCCCTATGTATGCAATGCATACATATATATATATGTATATATATATGTATATATGTATATATATATATGTATGCATTGCATACATAACCCTTCCTTTTCATGAAACCATTCAAAAGAAAAAAAACATTTACTAAAACTTGAAATAAATGTGCCCAGTATTTCTTTTCTTAATGCCAGAGGTCTACATTTCTATTCAGAGCTGTGTTAATTCCATTTCCTGTATTATTTGCTTTAATTCTCCATTTCCTTTGCAATTCTTGTGGTGAATTTTTCACATTTGTAACATCATACAGTCTCAGGTCTGCCCAACATTACCAGGAGCAAGGCCCCTCCGACTTACGTGGAAAACGCGTTGTTCTGTTTCTCACACCGTATGCCTTTGCAGCTTAACCCCTTCGTTTCCTCATAGTAGAAGTACAGCTGATTTAGGCCGTTTGCAAAAGCTAGCAGCACAAGGCAGTAGATGAATAAGAACTTGAGGATGTCCAGAAGCATTCTTCCCAGAGATATCTGCAGAGGCCCCAGGTGAGAATTGGCAGTGAACAGAGAGATCAGGCGGAGGGAACTGAAGATGTTTGCAATAGCAAATAAAGCCTCTGCCACCAGAGTGGGGTGCCACATGTCCCATGATTCCCGTGGGTTCAGAGCACTGTACTGAAGAAACAGAAATGAAGGCGAAGTAAGCACATATGCTGACAGAGTCAAATTCAGGTCTGCGGAGTTTTCTAGGGTTCACCTCAGCCACTCTTTGGAAGGTGTATGCTTTAAGATGGCAGCAGTTAGAGGAAGCCATACAAAGATGGAAATTCATTAATTTATAATTCATGCGATTTAATCCATGTGGCTGTAGAGGCCCATCCTTCTGATTTTGTTTATGTCAGTGTGTTAAAATCTGGTATCTCCTAGTTCCTGTCTTCACGCAAAGAAAACACCTTCTCCCCTTATTCAACTGACCTGGTTCAACTTTTAGACTCCTGCCTGAGTGACATTATAAAATAATCAAATCTGAACAAGAATAGATGAGTACCTTTTAAAATCCCAGTCAATGAGCTTGAATAAGTGCTTGAATATCTCGACTATATACAGTACTAAAGGGGAAGTATATTGATAACAATGTAAGTACTGTTTAAACTTCTCAAAAACTTTCGATAGGACACACTGTACAGTGAGTGCTTAAGGAACATAACATCCCACAACATCCTCTTAGACCAGGACACAGACAGATACATCTAATTATAACAGAAACATTAAGGGGGATTAACATGAAATATTGCAGGAATTGAGGGCTAGCGGTGAGAAATGGATTGGGTCTCTATGCTGTCAAAGTGTTCAGAGTCTAGAGGAGCCACTATACCTCATTGGCAGCTTTGTGCCAGTTGGAGATGACCTGATGCCGAAGTCATCACCATCAGACTATAACAGAGTCTGTTTCTACCTAGGAACTGACATACACGGAACCATCCTTAGTGAGTGATCTTGGCTGTGATTGAAAGAATTATAATGGATAATCTTTGAAAGCACAAGGCTCTACTTTTGTCCCAGTATAAGAATCCACACTGGATTCAGAGTCCAGTATGTCTGGTGGCTGTTATGGAATGATGATGTACAGACATCATCACAGTTACATAGCTCATACAGTCAGGGGGTTTTGAGCAATTTTACTGGGTTTAATGGTTTCATAATGGCAAACTACCATTAAAAGCTACTAAGGTTCCTGGGAGACTCACAGATATCTTCTCAGGAGCCATCTGCTCCCATCATCTGGATAATAAACCTAGGGACCTTGTTCTCCAGAGAATATTTATTTTCTTAAGAAACTTAAAGTCTTTCTCTCCCCAGGGGGAAGACAGGCAGCTAGCTCAGCTGCATCCTGTAAATTCTGAGAATCATAATTTCCAATTTCCTTTCCTGTGGTATAATCCCCTTGTGCACTGGGCACATCTGGCTCTCATCACATCCCCCACTGGGGAATTGGGACATGGGGGATGATGCTAAGATCACAATGTAAATCAATAATTTGTCTGTTTGATGAGCCAGACACCTTGCTTCCTGTCAGAGAACAAATAAAGACATAAACTGTAAGCAATGAGTGCTTGAGCCCATTCTTTTAAGTTTTGTTTTGCCTTAAAAGTCTCCTCCTGCCTTACACAAACACATTTTCTTAGGCTTCTAAGTAGGTGTGGCAGTGTGCACCTGTAATCCATACCCAAGACTCGGAGTAGGTTGTGAGTTGAAGGGAGGGCAGTGTAAGCTCTTTGTTTAAGGTTAGCCTGGGCTGCACAGTGAGACTGTCTAAAAGCAGAAAGCAAACAGATAAACTGAGTAAATAAGCAATTGTATCAAAGCAATTAAAAAGCTTTGTAAACCACAGTGCTTTTTAAATCCAAATAGAATAAAGTATTTGGTCAATGGGCATATTTTCTAAATCTATTGTTGGGTATTAACATGTTAATTTGAAATTTTAACTTTGGTTCCAGTTCTTCCTTCTAGCCCACCACCATCCCCTTGAGCCTCAGCTTCCTAGTGGTGTGGATCCAGGGTCCCCCTAATATTTCCTTGACACCCACTTCAGCCACTTCTCTGAGCCTACCTCCATTGTTTTGTAACTCCCCAACAACCTACAGGGACCCCACAGCTACTACTTTTGGCTAGGACCCAGGTAGGCCACCAGTGTTCCTCCTTCCCTCACCCACACTATTCTTTCTAGGGACCTCTGCCTCCAGCCTCCTCCCAACTACCTCCATCTCCTTCAGATGGGCTGCCATTCATAGCCAGAGTGTCTCTAGTCTGCCTCTGCCTCCTTTTGTGGTGGAAGATCTGTGTTTGTTTGAATAAAAATGTCCTTCACAGGCTCATAAATTTTAATGTTAGGTCACCAGGGAGTGACAGTATTTAAAAGGATTAGGATGTATGGACGTGTTGGGAGAAGTGTGTCACTTGGGGAAGACTCTGCAGTTTCAAAGGCCCAAATTAGACCTAGTTTCTCTCTCTCTCTCTCTCTCTCTCTCTCTCTCTCTCTCTCTCTCCCTCTCCCTCTCCCTCTCCCTCTCCCTCTCCCTCTCTCTCCCTCCCTCTTTTCCCCTCTCTCTCTGCCAGCAAACAGATTAGAATGTAGCTCTCAACTCCTTCTCTAGCACTGTCTGCCTGTGTGCCTCCATGCTTCTCACATGATGATAAAGGGTTAAACCTCTGAAGCTCCAAGCAATGCCTCAATGAATTGTTTTCCTTTCTAAGAGTTTCTGGGGTCATGGTGTCTCCTTACAGCAATATAACATGACTAAGACAAGACCAAAGTCACTTAAGAGATCTCCAGAGTCAGCCCCCTTCCCCAACTCTAGTCTACTTGTTTACATTGTACCTACCAGTACTGCTTGGAATCTGAAACCAGAATTCTAACCAGAACTTCAAATCTTGGAGCAATCAGAGTCTGAGCCCTAAGACCCAGAGTGATTGTAACACTAAAAAACAAGCCATCATTCTTCTGGTTCACAACCTGTCAAGAGTTGGGTAATAGACACCAAAGAATTGAACACACACCCAGCAAAGGTGAGACCAGATATCTACACTGAGAACACTACAAACATCAGAACTGCAGATGACTAGATCTCAGCACAAACACAAGCACCAACACCTAGGACAGTATGCTTCCACCCACAGCTAGCACCCCTATGTTAACATGTTCCAAGAAAAATCAGTTTAGGTCAATGACGAGACAAGAATTTCAAAATAGCAATTATAAGTATGTTCAAGGATCTGAAAGAGGATATGAATAGATCCCTCCATGAAGCCTGTGACAACGAAAACGGTTGAATAAAATGATGAAGACAATTCAAGATGTGAGAAGAATTTGACAAAGAAATAGAATCACTAAAGAAAACACCTCTAAATCAAGGCTCCAGAAACATCTTAGAAGATAGAGTGTAAAGACTGTAAGTGCGAGAAGACCAGGACACGTGCTTAGACAGTGTCTTCTATACATGACAGAGAAAGCTACATTCATGCTATTTCATCTACCTGATCACCTAAACAAGACCTGTACAATGAAAACACCAGCTGACCTTCCAAGGTGGATGGGGAAAATCTCTCATGTTCCCACCCCAAGAGCTACAAACAGTCAATGGCTGCTGAGACAAGGAGAATCAGTCTTTTCCAGGGAGGAGCCCTGTGTACATGTATACACGAGCAACAGCAAATAGACTCAGCAAGGTGTTTATGTGAGTGTGTGAGTGTGTATATGTGTATAGTGTGTGTGTGTGTGTGTGAGAGAGAGAGAGAGAGAGAGGAAGAGAGGAAGAGAGAGAGAGAGAGAGAGAGAGAGAGAGAAAATCAAGAAGAGGTCATGACTTTGAAATAAAGTATGGGGATACAGGAGGAGCTGGAATAAAGATAAGGAGGGCAGAAATAATATAAATACACTGCTAATATATTAAGTAAATTTACAAATAAATAAAATTAGTTATGTTTTATCTTTTAAGCTCAACCCCTGGAAGATCCTCTGTCTCACCTGCTCTTTAATGATAAGGTTTCTTTCCCAGCCTCTTCTCATTCACCAGTTCTCCACAGATACCTCCCACATTCTCACCTTTCAGGGCTAACCCCAACTCAGACTTCCCACCCTCTCATCCCAATGCACATTCTATTGTCAGGATGATTTTCCAGTTTTGAGACCTCAAATTTACAGACAAAAAATTGACTCTATCATCATTGGATCCCTCTGTTTACTCCTCCAGATTTGAGAGGATGGTGCACCCAGTTTCCCAGCATCTAATACCAAGCACCTCCTTATATCTCTCAATCTCAAATCAATTTCCCCTCTTTCTTCAGTTATCACAGTGACATAGTGACATGTCCTAACTGCTTTTCCTTGTATTGTATCTCATTTATTCATTGCTACATTATCTTTTAAAGGAAAAATTGGTCATGCCATGTATTAATATTTTCAACTTCTCCATTTTCTGGAGACAACATTTTGAGTTCATTTGTCAGTAGTCTGGTACTCAGTGCCCTGGACCTACATACTGTACTTGTGATTCTCTTAGGCTTTCAGTTTTGCTACATTCTCACCAAAATATCATTCTATAAATGCTTAACCCTTTCCTGAGAATTAATGTAAGTTCTAGCAATTCTGACTTTTCATTTGTTACTCATCTATGAAATCTGTGTTGGATACTGAGAGGTGGTTAAATTCTGTCTTTAAGGTGTTCATTAATGATGAAAGGGGAAACCACCAAGCCACAGAGTTAGACAGTTGTGAGACAGACATAAATCAAACAATGTCCATTGTTCCCTTAAAAGGAGGTAAATGAGCATCAGAATCCCAAAGGCTCCCCACACAAGATAGTAGCCCAGTGTTGCAGAATAAACACCTCCTACCTGTCTAAGACAATCAAGCACATTTCCCCACCCCCTCAAGTAACTGTGTTTCACTACACTCCTACTGTGATGTAATTTTCCCTATAGCCTTCCTTTCTGATGAGTGCAATTTTTCTGAGAACTCTTCTTTGTAGATGTGAAATCATGTGCCACGTGGTTCCTATCCTGAAGGGAGCACTGTCCTCTGAATTTCTTCACAGCTGAAGCTCTAAAATCACATGAGAAGAGTCAGATATGGTTAAGGACATGGACAGTACAGAATGTGAATCATCTGTAGAAATATGGGATTCTGGACAGAGCTGAGGGTTTGGGAGCAGGAAGAAGACCCTAAGTAAGTCAAACCCGAGTCATGATGACTTGACTGTTAAGAGTTGATGATGGATTGAATCATAATATTGGGTCACAAGTTCCTAGACTATAGAAAAATATGCTAGTTCATCTTCATGCCCATTACAAGTTCATGCATATTCATAAAAGCCAAACTGTCAATCAACATGAGTAAAACTTCTAGGTGGATGTAATATGAAAATGGCTGCTGCCATAGTATAATCCAGAATGTCCTCCTAAGACACATTGTCTAGACCATGATCTCCAACTTGGTGTTAATGGGAGATGACAAACCTTTCTAATGTGATTGCATCATTTAGGGAGATGACATTGAGGGGGATGAGGGGACCCTGGTCTCATCCTTGTTCCTTTCTTTCCACTTACAGGTGGCTTGTTTGCTCCACCATGCATTCCTCAGCATATTACAGAAGTGCCAAGTGACGCTCAAACTGTGAACCAAAGACCTTTTCCTTTAATAAGTTGATTGTCTCAGGTATTTGATATAGTGATGAAATCTGACTAGCACATCTGTCATAAGAAGTTAAACAGGAAAAAATGTATTAATTTTAATGAGTATTTTACAAGATGAAAAATTTTCCCCTTGTACACATATGCTAACAAAGTAGAAAAACAGACAAGAGAAAGGAATAAGGATTTCTTTCCTAACAGATAATTCTAGAACAAACAACTAGGGTTCAGCTACCTGCAGAGCCCTGCTGCAAAACTGAAGAATGTCCCAGACACACTGTTTAAGGGGGTGACATCCTTCATAAGGCAGAAGCAGCAGTCCTGTCCTCTGTTAACTGATAGGGAATGAAGTCATACATCCAAAACTGTTTACTGAAATGATGTAAAAACTCTACCATGGCTGTGAAAACAATTGTTTGTATTCATAATAATTTTGATTGTTGAACATGTTCAAATTATCTAGTCAGGAGTCAAATGACTGATGCTAAACATGAGAGGCAAGCTTTGCATATGGAAATAGAGTGGGTTTTAACCCCATTTTTAAGTAGGAACAAACTAATCCCAATAGAAGTGAAAATAAGATTTAAAATTGTGTCCTGGAGATCAACAAACTCTTCTGTTTTAAAAACAGCCATCCTACGAGGTATACAAAGCATCAAAGCATGAAAGGACATGCCATCAAACCGCATCAGCAAAGGGGAAAGTGAAGCCTGTTTCGTAATGCTGTTACTTTGTATATACATGCTGGTTAGTTTATGTCAACTTGACAACAGTGAAAAGTCATCAGGAAATAGGCAAATATCAGTTGAAGGATTTCCTTCATTAGATTGGCCTGGAGGCTTAGTCTGTGGGGCATTTTTTTTAATGACTTATATGCGGTGATACAGTCAACTGTGGGTGCTGCCCCCTCTGTGCTGGTGGTCCCAGGTTGTATAAGAAAGCAATTTGAGCAAGCTTTGGAGAGCAAGCCAGTAAGCAGCACTCCTGCATGGTTTCTGTGTCTGTTCCTGCCTCCATATACGTGCCTGAACTTCCTTTCATGATGGGCTATGAGCCACAAGAGGAGACACACCCTTTCCTCTACAAGCTGTGTTTGTTTTTGTTTTGTGCTTATTACAGCATCAGGAGCCAAATTAGGACATTAAACAAAGCCAAAGCAAATATTAATGTTTCTATTAGCTCCTTGCATCTTTAAAACATTCTATTAACTTTGATGACTATTACTGTTTTTTTGGAAATTGTATTTGAGATATTAAGTAGCTTGCTTTAAATAGTACAAGTAGAAAGTGGCATAATATACTAGCTGTCGTCATACTATGTACAGTCTTGGTTTCAAGGGTTGTGCTGTCATCTGGATCCTCAGCGTTCTTCAAAAGAATCTCAAAAGATGTTACCAATGTGGTAAATTGGGGGGTTACAAAGTCTGTGTGAGATGAAGTTTACAAGGGGTTAAACTGGAACATGTCCTCAAAGGCGATTAGTTTCCTCTCCTCCTTCCCTCTTTGCCCCTGTCCCTCCCTCCCCACCTCTCTTCCCACAAAGAGTAGTGGGGAACAGGAAGTATTGGAAGGGAGAGAGAAGTGGTAGACATGATGTGAATACAGTAAGAATGCATGAAAAAAACCCAAACAAACAAACAAACAAACAAACAAACCCTTTAAATTTAAAACTAAGAAAAGAGTGGAGGAAGGGGGGACACCAACCCTCACACAAAGTCTTCAACCCAAAACTTGTCTTGCCTACAAGATGTGCAGGGATAAAGATGGAGCAGAGATTGAGGCAACAGCTCAATTTAAGATTCATCCCATGTGACAGATCCCACCCCAACACTATTAATGGTACTCTGCTATGCTTGCAGACAGGAGCCTAGCATAACTGTCTCCTGAGAGGCTTAATCCAGCAGCATATGGAAACGTATGCAGAGACCCACAGCCAAACATTAGGCGGAGCTCAGAGAATCTTGTGGAAGAGTTGGGGGACAAGATTGAGTGAGTGAGAAGGGTCAAGGACATCACAAGAAGACCTACAGAGTCAACTAACCCGGGCCCATGGGAGCTCACAGAGACTGAAACACTAGCCAAAGTCATACCTAGGACCCTTACGTATCTGTGGTAGATGTGCAGTTTGGTCCCCTAACAATTGCAGCGTGGGCTGTCCCTCTGACTCTGTTGCCTATCATTGGATCCTCTTCCCCTAGCTGGGAGAGGATGCACTTAGTCCTACTGGGACTTGATGTCCTAGAAGCACCTAGGGGTGCTTCTCCTTCTCTGAGGATATTGGGGGGAAGGATTTCTGAGTAGGACTGGGAGAGTAGTGGGGCTGCAACCTGCATGTAAAGTGAGTAAATAAGTAAATTATTGAAGATGAAAAAGAGGAGAAAGAAAAGGAGAAGGAAGAGGAGGGAGAAGAGGAAGAGGAGGAGGAGGAGGGAAAGGAGGAAGAGGAGGAAAAAAATAGAGAGAAGGAACTTGGGGAGATTAATAATGAGTTCCAAAGTACAAATTGTTTGATCCTATATTGAATGCTCAACACTTAGAACTACTGTAATGCTAAATAAACACACACACACACACACACACACACACACAACCATACACACATAATTTATATATATGTAGAAGAGCCTGAAAAGAAGGATTTGAAGGCTTTAAACAGAAAGAAATGATAAAGATGTAAATAGTAATTACCTTGATCTGATCAGTACATATTCTAGACATGTGTTACAATAATAAAATATAATACTGTATTTCATACATATGTATAAGTGTGAAGTTAATAAAGATTTTATTTTACAATCCCCCAAAATAACAAGATGCCAGGCTTGTTGTTCACAAGACTGATAGAAATTGTGTTTCTTCAGTATTTTGTTGAATATGAGCAACATTTTAATTGAACAATAGCTAGAAACTGAAACATCCCTAAATTTGGGCAGCTTTGTTCCTGTGATACATGAATATTCACAGAGAATAAGAACA
Source organism: Rhabdomys pumilio (assembly GCA_030674055.1). Classification (NCBI taxonomy): domain Eukaryota; kingdom Metazoa; phylum Chordata; class Mammalia; order Rodentia; family Muridae; genus Rhabdomys; species Rhabdomys pumilio. The sequence goes on from JANHMN010000001.1 coordinate 93,152,851, forward strand.
TTGTTTAGAGCTACACTAAGTGCATAGGAACTCTCACGGATGCTTTTGATTTTTTTTTTTTAGCTTAGATGATAAATTACATGTATTATTCATGTGGCACCGAATCAGAATCTATTCTTTATTTTCCCTAAACTGATTCAATAATCAGTTTGTGACAAATTGTGTTTTAAAGGAGACAAAAAGGAAGAGACAAAATAAAAGCAGGCAAAGGGAAAAACATATACTTTAGTTCGAAATAAGTTATCTCAAAAGTATAAAAAAAAATCTCAGCTGTCATTGCAGAAATAAATGCTTTATATAAATTATGTTGCTGTGCTGAGATCTGGTGCATACCCTACCCTGAGGGTTGTGTGAGATTTCAGACAGGCAGTATCATGATGAAAAGGACAAAGACAAAAAAATGCTATTCTGTTCCTATCACACCAAACTGTTAGGTCGAGTTGAAATAATCCTATCGACTCTTTTGAAGTGTAATATTTTGATTTACCCATGAAAATGTATCTATTTGATGCATCCTGTAAGAATAGATTTGGCTTATTTAAATTGAAGTGGTGTTTGAAGAAGAATTCCTTTAGAATTAGGTAGAACTAGAGTTAAAGAGCTATTTCATTCTGAGGCAGTCATATCAATTAGAAGACAGATGATAGGGTGGCATCTTTGAAGGGCTTATTACAGCAATTCTAGGACATGCATGGTTTCTGTACTTCAGCCTATAAATAAAACAAGAAGCTGATAAATAGTGCACACAGGGATCTTTTTAATAAAAATTGATAGCAACTGAAGATGTGCCTTTAAGAATTAGATGTATGTATGTGACATCAACAAAGTAAAGGGCCGTTAATTACCTTTACAAACGCGACAATCTTCAAGGAGATTGTTGCCAGATACAAGGAGTTCATCACAAAGTCCATCAGATTCCACCAGTCATGGATGTAATCCTGGAGTCCGCCATCCCACATCTGTTTAATCTCTCCCCATATAAAACCTGCAATTATAGAGAAATTCAGCGTAAGTGGAACTTTCAATCTAGTGCCATTCCCTAACAAAGGATATATACAACACAGTAGTCACAGATAGTGAAGCCATGGACTGTATAATCATGTAAGACACAGTAACTCTTTCATAGGTAATCATAGTGAGTCTCAAACATCTTTTTAAGACAGAGGACACCAAGCTAATTCTACAAGGTTTTATTAGCTCATTATTTATTTATTCATTTGATACATTAATTTAAAAGTTATAATGTTTGGGGGCTGTAAAGATAGATCAGCAAGAGGACTCTTGCAAGAGAGTCCACCTGGTGGTGGCTAAAACAGTCTCCCTTGGCCCACTCCCCTGTTTTTGTTTTCTATTTGAGATTATAATATACTTACGTAATTTATTCTTTCCCTTTTCTCTACACAAACCCCTCCATATATCCCTCTTTTCTCTTTCAAATTCATAGTCTCTTTGTTCATCAAGTATTGTTATATAAATATGCATATATGTGTATAATGTTACTTGCATGTGTGTTTTCAAGACTGGTCATTTGGTATTGGACATTTGGTGTGCTCTCCCCTCAGGAAGGTTACCTCTCCCATTTCCAGCAGTCCTTTTAATGCCTATTGTTCCCCCATCTACTTTAGCATATCCATTGGTGTCATGCTCGTTTAGTTCATTTGCCCTTATACCCACAGATAAGTGTTGTCTTCACCCATCATCAAGGAAACTTCTCTTTGCAACATATGGAGCCAATCACAGAAAGCCCCAACCAATCAAAATGCAGAGTTGTGCAGCCCAGTCCCAATGGATACAAAACACCCCAGCACCAAGGCTCAGGGAACATTGTAGAAGAGGAGGCAGAAAGATTCTAAGGTCCAAAAGATCAAAGGGTTGGCTGTGAGCCTGTGTCTCCCGGTAATGTCAGTAGCTACATTCATAAAACCTCGCAAATATCTCTTTCTAGTTCCAGGGGATCCAACCCCCGCTTCTGGACTCAGAAGGCTCTGCAGGCACATGGAACACTTACACATGTGCACACAAAATATGTATTCAAATAAGAGAAAATAGTAGTAAGGTCTTTAAAAAGTTTAAGTTTTTAATTTCCCTATAACTACATATTATTCATGGAAAATGTCATAAAATGTTTTTACCTTATAAGCATGTTTTGGACTACATTTTTCTGGCAAGTCAAATGACTTAAAAGTGATGGAAAATAGTTTACCTGAAAAAAAAATAAAGCAAACACTTCCATCTAGTCAGGTCATCAAAGAATCTAACTTTGATTCTTTATGCAGTTGGTGCTTTGAGAGGTTGACTATCAGTCTGTGGAGAATGGATGCTTTCAGCATCCCTGCTAATTTATTGAGTACCACATACTGGACAATAACCTCAGTCTCACATCTAGGATCCATATAAATTCTTCTTTTACCAGTTTTTAAATACAGTATTTATTATTACTTTATGTCCATTGGTGTTTTGCCTGCATGTATGTCTCTGTATGAAGATGTCAGAAGCCCTAGAGCTGGAGTTACAGACAGGTGTGGATTGTCATGTGGGTCTCAGAAATTGAATCCAGGTCCTCTGGAAGAGCAATCAGTGCTCTTAACTGCTGAGTCATCTTTCCAGTCCTTTCTCTTTCCTTTTCTAATAGGAAATATTACATTGTATAATTCTCTGGAATGTTTATAAAGTATTTATATAGGTCATTATTTTATTCCCATAATCTTATTAAAATAATGAACAACTATTTTTAGAGCCTAACGAGAGCTTTCAAGTGATCTAGCACTATGAAATATTAAAGAGATAAATTCATTTATTACAACTGCATTCATCAAAATAAATGAGACTCCTGTATAATAATGGTAGCCTGAAATGCCACATGTAAAATACCACGTTTGATAGCTGCTGAGAATACAGGAAGTTGAAAAGATTATAATTGCTTTTTACTAAATGCAAGAAGAAGTCAGATTAACTATAAATATCATAACTTGTCACATCCTCATAAGAAATGTAAGAAATGAAAAGCTGTCAGATTCACAGAGAAGCTTGCCACTCTTCCAGTCTCCTGAGAGAACAAGAACACAGGGCCAGGGAGATGACTTAGTGAGTAAAAGTGTTTGCCTTTCCAGCTAGTTCAATCCCTGTCATCCATGTAAATGCTGTGATATGGTATAACATGTCTGTAATCCCAGGGACCCCAGGGCAAGATGAGAGTCAGAGATCAATTGCTCAGAAGCTCCCTGGCCAGCTCATCTGAAGTGTGAAGCCTCTTGGCTATAAACAAGAGAGACCCTGGCTCTAAAATAAGGTGGAAGACAGGAACAGACACCCTCTGCATTCTACTCCATGCCTCCCCACTCCAACTCAAGAAGATTAGACTGGGAGCCTGGAATTGAAAGGGTTTTTGTGTGTGTGTGTGTGTGTGTGTGTGTGTGTGTGTGTGTGTACAAAGCACAGACCTGGTCTAGGCATCTCTCATAGAAGGAGCAAACTGCTTACTTAATCCTAGGAAGAGGCAAGGCATAGTCCTGGGTGTCAGGTTTATAAGGACACCCAGTGTCGTGAATTATGGCTGGTAGGAGATCAGAAAACTGCCCCTGCAAAGTCTGACTACCACAGAGTGAAGGGCAACACCACAGACCTCAAACCATGGAGCTCATACAGAGGCCCCATGATTGAAACAACAATGCCCTCAAACATCCTAACTAAATTACCTTCTGAGACTTTCTACATAAAGTGACCCCTTGAGCTTTCAGGTAGGGGTGGGACCTTACCTGATACTTTGAAGAGAGGCAAAACACAGAACTGAATAAGATACAATTCATACGCTGGATTTCAGAGGTGGCAGGAAACCTAGAATTTATTTCATATAATGAGGAAAATCCTTTGGTACACATGACAACACTCTCCTCTTGCATACCGAAGGTATGCTTTTCTGGTACAATGGCAGGTTCCTGAAATCCAGCCATGGCCACAGTTTACATGGAAAGACACAGCACAAAGAAACAGTGTGACAGACTGCTGGGTTACTAGTTAATGGGGAAACTAGGGTTGGGTTTGAATCTCCAAATGTGATGGCCAGGACAACAATTTTTTACTGTGCAGATCTTTCAATGCCCACTATTTATTTTGTTGTATGTAAAATTGTGCCAATCCCCAGAGCTCAGAAGCTATGCATGCATACAAAGCCATTGATTGGCAGGTGTGTTTTCCATTAGCATTCAGAAGAACACAGAGAGATGGAAACTGCTATGTCAGTAAGATGGGTGTGGTACCAAGAAACACTGGGATTATATGACTTTCAATGAAAAGATTCTATCACAACGGCAAAAGGTTTACAAGCATTGTTTCTTATCACGGATACTACTACAGTGTTTGATTATTAAAATAGCTGACATTAGATTAAGATCTGTCATCTACAAGTAGACAGAGACTTGATCTGGCCCTGCCTCAGAAAGGGTAAATCAGATCTTTGATAGGCAAAGTATGAAAAGATAGCTTCTGGCCAAATGTGAAGAATTCTCTGGACATTGTGTTGCTCTAAAATTGGTGGAGACAGATATTCTAGCCTCAAGTCTAGAATGTCTTTCAGTGTGCTTTCTCAGAAGAAATTTTGGCAAGGTATGGAAATCCAGTCCATATAACTCTCTGGAGCGAAGCTAGTTAAGCCTCTCTTCATGCATCTGCAATTCGGCCATTTGAATTTGTGTGTATTAACAAACGTAACAGATCTTAAATTACCCACACACCAATCCGAACATTGATGGCAGAGGGCAGAGAAGACCTCTTGACAAGCAGTGAGAGAAGCAGCTGTAAATCCATGACATGGTAGCATTTTAGTTTAAGAGGTCTTTAAAAGGTGGGTCCAAGGAAGTGAAACTTCACCTGGAAGTGAGCACTGGTTGATATCCAAGGGTTCTTAAGGCTAACAATCCTAAAACCTGTAAGGCTTCTGTGGACTTCATAGAGATGGATCTCATGTGACCTTTGTGACCACCCAGGATCTTACTTCAAGGGAAATAGATGTGGATAAAACTGTTAGTTTGTGATGTGACTTTTCAAGAACTCATATTTAACAACTCTATAGATAACATTATTAATTGATGCTTATTGATTAACGGTGAAATACTTTTAGAAGACTTTTTCTTAAAGATTTATTTACTTTAATTTGTATGAGTGTTTGAACTCTCTCTGTGTGTCTGTGTGTCTGTCTGTGTGTGTGATCATTATGTGCCCACAGAAGAAGGAATTGGATCCCCTGGAACCAGAGTTACAGATGGTTGTGAGCCACCATCTGGATTCCAGGAACTGAACCTGGGTCTTCTGCAAGACCATCCAGTGTTCCTAACTGCTGAGTATCTCTTCAGCCCTAGAACGCTTTTAATTTTTCAACCCCCAGGTTGGAGTATCACCTCATAAATACCCTGCTCATCACACACCTGCTTGATGGTTGTTGACTTTCAGTCTGCTGTAATCATGTTAGTGAAATGCCAAGTTTTATCTCTTCTGGCAACAACCACCGCATTTTTGAACAAACAAGCCATTAAAAAACGAGAGGGTGCTAGTACAAACTGAAATGCATCCAGGGAGTTAACTGTTCACGGAAACGGAAAAAAAAAAATGGGAGAGAACAAAGCTTCGGGGAACTTCTGTCACAATGTGTTTGTCCTGTTCCCATAATGGAACATTTCAGCATTGCGTTCTCTCTCTGTCTGTCTGTGTGTATTTATATACAGATGACACAATTTCTCAGGCCTGTGATAGAAGCATCATTACAGTCCTTGGAGTCAAGATTCAGGATGGAAACAGCGCATGGGGAACGGGTCCTGGAAGTCCCTTTCAGACACGCTCTAGGGGTCTGGATGTTTGTCTTTTTGCTTGTTTCTTTTTAAAACCTCCCCTGAGGCTGTTCACTCAGGAGCACTTGAGTGGTCTATCCTGAACATGGACGTGAGGGTGTAAGGGAGTAGACCGTTTCTGATTTCACACTCATTGCCAGTTCAGATTTCAAGCTTTAGGGTGTAATCGTGTCACAGGGAGGGATCCTTGGCCTTGCCCTCTCTTGCTGTGCCTATGTACACAGATAGTAATCAGCAGCCCCAAACAAAGAGCAAGGCATCTTTTCATCAGAGTCATCTCCAAGGACTTGTTGTTCAAGGCCCAGAGCTGTCGAGGCTGACCTCTATAGCCCTTTTAGTGAAGACAGGGTTGCACTGTGAGGGCAGGTCTACATCGTGAGACATCAAATCAGCAAAGATAACAAGAACACAAAGAATTCCTCATGGCTGCAAGTTTCCTTTGCTTTTCGAATTGGAGCATTGAAATGTGTCTCTGGGCTCAGAAGACTGTCTCTGTCAAAAATAATTGTATTACTAGAAGTTATTTTACTTCATGGAGAGTGACATGATACCAGACCCCCAGGAGACACTAAGTTAAGGGCAGCTTCTAGGGTCCTGGAATATATTTAAAACCTAGATGGAGTGGAAGATAAAAGCCTGCAAAATTCCCTTTCTGAAGGCAGCTTGCAGGAAGCTAGAGATGACCTCCTGTTGGCAGGTTACTGACAGATATGAGGATACTTTCTGCTATCCCACACTTGCCCCCTCCCTTCCATACCCAACAAAGAGATTCACTGTGAAGGGAGATGGTAAGGAAGCCATATTGTTCTGACTGTGCAGTTTTGGCTCTTCTCTGGGGCAGTAAATATCAGAGAGCTATGAGAGTGGCTACTCCTTAATACTTGCTTACTTCAAGTGAGGGCGTGCCAAGAAAACTTCCGAAGCCTGAGGATTATACAGCAAGGAGAAACTAGTACTCCACACTCCCTGTGGAGCCATCTTCTTGACAGCTAACTGGAGTATCTCTCCCTTGGTCTGGTTCAACATGGAAAACAGAAAACCAGGATGTTTGTAAGTGGGGCAGCTAGTGGTGGCCTGAACGCTGACTGTTCTATGTGTCTGGGTTTGCAGTACTCTTGCTAAGTCTACTCATGGTGCAGGAAAAGCTGTGTGTGTCTCTTCTTGCCAAACTCAAGAGAGACTTGTAAGGACCAAAGAAAACCACACAGATTGACTAACTGCAGGGTCCATAGTGGTTGAGGAATTGCAAGGTGTGAGACAGAGCTGAATCTGTGTTCCCGTGTTCAGGCACAATAGGGCTGTCTAGAGAGCCCAGCACATCCCTGAAATGTCAACATAGTCATTCCTGGGACAGGTACTCAGTGATTCCCAGAAAGCAGGACATCCAGAAAGACCTGTGGCCTGGGTGCTGATTGGTTAATTGAAGAACTTCTGATGTCAGCTATCTTCCCTAAGGCAATAGGGATGGAGAAAAGCAGAGACCTGTGTACCCTGGGGCTGGAGTGAAAGCATGAGACATACGTAGATGAACACATCCAGGTCCTTCAAGACACGGGGCAGTCTTTCATGAAGAAGAGAAAATCTTTAAAGTGCTTATAAGTTAAAAAATTTAAAAATAGACCCAGTCCTTTGCTGATTGGATTTAAGGCTCATTGTACAGGAGGAAACACAAACCTTTACTGTAAACGCAGCTTAGGAGTTAACAGGCTCCGAGGGTAGATCTACTACTATTCTGAGGATTGACTACTACTGTTACTCTGATAAATGGACACAATATCAAACTGATCTCCAAATCTATTTCTCTATACCCACACACTGGTGATGCTCTCAGACCTTATCAGAGAAGCACCACTGTGTAGTAGTTTACACAGAAACTCACAAATTGCTCAAAGTGCACAGAATACCAGTGAAGTTGTTAGCCATAATTGGAACATCTACACCACTCCTCTTCCTAAGGCTCAGAGACCACAGTAGAAAGAAGGAGGAAAGACCACGCTAACCAGAGAAAACACTGTCTTCTGGACATGACAGGACTTTTGTGCTCACAAACTCACAACAGCTATGTTTGTCTGCATACGACTTGCACAAGACCAATCCTGTCAGCATTCTGGCAGAAGGATGATAGACCAAGAGTCCCTGTCTCCTCACCAGAGAGCAATGAATATTTGATGGCTTTGGGGAGAGGTAAAGTCAATTTTTATGAAGGATGTGGCTTCTGACCAGCACAAATGGGTCTTGATGGGTTATTAAAAGAAGGATATACAAAGTTGTGAGCTTGGAAGGTGGGGATGGACGTGAGGAGAGACGGGGAGAATCTGGGAGGAGTTGTACAAGGAGTAGAAGAGAATTTGAAGAAAACACACTGCGTGAAATTCTTAAGTATTTAGGAAAATGTTAACAATAACGCAAGCTGGTCTTACATCTTAATAATTCAATGTTTCAGGAAGCCTAGATCTAAGAGTGATCTCATTCAAAAATAGAGACAGGCTCTCTAATTGAGGTAGGCCGAGTAGGGTGTCTGGAAAAAGCAAACCTACTTTGCATCTAGATTCTGGGGAGTAGTGTTTCATAATTGTCATATGAGAACTAAGTCTGGTATGAGATCTTTTTCCATAATTGTTTCTCATCCTTGAGTGTGTTTAAGCACCTCTGCAATTTCTGAATCAACTAAGCAGAAGGACAACTTAAAATTTCAAATTACTGAAAATAATTCACAGGGCTTCTGACTGTAGTCAGCAGACCATCAAGAATGGCTGATGTAATGCAAATGGGGATAATTACTCTGCATTTAAAGACATTTGAATAACCCTCGAGTCTCTGTGGTTTTGTCCACTGTTTTAGTATCAGAAATAAAAACTTAGAAAAACAAAATGAAGGAAGACCACAGTTTCAGATTAGTAAGAAATGCCGTGTCAGTTCCGGATGAAAGTGAGAATGTACAACTTGGTTCTGATAGTTTGCCCCTAAATAAAATTAATCAATAATTAATTAGGAAGTTTGAGTGATATAGTAGCATTTTTCACACTATTTTAATTTCAATGCATCCATGAAAATTACAGCAGAATATTTAAATTGATGGGAAAACAACAAAGGTTTCTTTGCTCCGGTTGCCTTGTCAATAATTAGTAGAAGCTGGATAATGTAAGTTTTTAAAATGTGTGAATTTTCACTATGAAGATTACTATACTCCACTTAAGATGAATTCTCTTTAAAAAACAATGGACTAAACACCTTTTACATGTGTGTATCTCTTGACAGACGTTTAAATATTAAGAATGTTCTTACAATCAAGTGAACTTAACTTTATGCCCCAGAAACTGATTCTTAGAAACTAGAAAGCAGATGTAACATTTACAGGCACTTCCTGTTCCTCCCTCCCTCTCTCCCTCCTCTCTTTGTCCTCATTTTCTTTCCCCTTTTCATTTCTCTTCCTTCTCTAACCCCCCTTCCTTCCTTCTCTCCTTCCATCTCTCCTCCCCCAACCTTTCCTTCCTCCAAGACATTGCTTATTTTGGCACTAGAGAGCCACACAGACTGTTCTAACCCAGTGGGAGTGATGAGGGAGAGGAGAGCATCAGAGATGTGGATTGGTACAGAGGATTTACTGTGTAAAATGTGATGCTTGTTATTGTCCTGACCAAAGCGTATCCTGGAGTGCATTACACCTCTAATAAATTGCATGCACTGCTACCTTTACGCAGGTATATTTTGCTTGTGTAAAGGTGTAAGGAGGCAGGAAATGGTGTACATGTGTTCAGAGTTGGTGTTCTAGAAAATCCCTGTTTTCTTTAATCCGTCTCTCCCATTCCTGTCACAGAAACAATGTTCTTTCTTTGGAGGCTCTGGGGTTTTTTGTATTAACAAGCACCTGCTGGCCCTTTGATTCTGGACAAGGAACTCAACTTCCGAAACCTGTCCCCTCTCTGGAAGACTTCAGCCTCTTTAGCATCAATGTCATTGTGCAACTACATGTATTATTATCATTTCTAACTAAGGAAAACCAATTCATGCACCATCCAACCTTTGTATGTTTTGGTGTCTAGGTTACTTTTCAGTATTCGTCCCCTTCCCATCTACACTAGATACCAATATTCTCAGAAGCTCTGTAGATTTCAGTTTTGGATGTTAAATTTGACATGTGCTGTTTTAACCTTGCAGAGGTCATTTTTCCCCAGTAAAGAATTCAATTATTGCAAACCAGCAGGTGAACAGACAACAATTTAAATATTTCTAAATATTGTGTGTCCTGATAGTTTACTGTGCACAACTGTATACAAATAGCTTTTAAGTAGTCCCACCAGCATATACAGATAAACAGAAAGATAAGAAAAACGTGTCATGCTGTAATGATTGTCTGGGTTTTGTTTGTTTGTTTGCTTGAAATCACAATAGTCCTTTAAAATACCAAGTGGCCGCTCTGCCTCTGTATTGGGAACTGTACATGACTGCAGTTCATCTGTTGAGCTTGGTTGAGCATTGTGCCATGGGGGAGGAGTGGAAGAAAGCTATATGCTAGTTTTTTACCATTGTAACAGCATTTCGAGCTGATCGAGAGGCTAGGTGCTTTAGAAGTAAGGCTGAAATTATGAGTCACTGAAGACATATGATCTTGGTGACAATTTATAAAAGGAGGATCACTGATGTATGACTCAGTGGTAGAGCACATGTTTAACATGCAGGAGACCTTGGGTTCACTTTATAGCACCAAAAATAATGAGAAACAAAAATGATCACAAGAATATGTGTGTGTGACAAGCATAAAAATTATAATATATATGTATACATATGTATATAAAATGTATATAACACATATATGTCACAAGCATAAAAATTATATATATATGTACATATACATATATAAACATATACATATATATATATGTATATATATATAAAATGGTCACAAGGTGATGATTGTTGCTTCCTATGAATGTCAAGATGAGAATAAGATCAACCTTATTAAATCCATGTCACCTGTTTGGCAGACTTAGCTGAACATTTTCAGGCTTCTTAACTTCAGTGTTTTAAGTTATATAATATACAGTAAATGAGGGAAATGAGAAGCCAATGTTGCTAAAGAAAAATTGCTAAAGCAGCCTGCGATCCAGGCAAGCTGGGTAACGTGGATATTGTGAGCACGTCTTGCTTTGTGGCTAGCAATTCTCCAGGCGCTATTTTTAACCGAGCTGAGATTCTGTTCTCTGCTCCATCATCTCCTCACTTCACCCTTCTCGTTGTGCTCACAGAGCACAGATTTGCATGCTGTCTGGCTGTGGCATATTCTTAGGCATGACTTAACGCCAATCTCTTCTGCAGCCATTTCACCTTCTCTCGGGAGCAAAGCAGTATTTAATATATGACAACCCTTACTGAAGTGCTACTTTTATGAAAAAATGTTATCAATTCTGCAAGTTTTTGCTAAGCTGATTATATAAGTGTATATATGCATATTTCTATGTACATTTATATGTGTGTATGTATGTATTAATGTGTGTTTACCTTTGTGCTATACAAAAAACTTTAGAAACTTTTTTTTAATCTGTTATAATTTAGTTATAATGGGTCTTAATGAAAAACTCAAACTGGTTTTTGGTAATGTCTGAAAACCAGTATCCCAAGGAAGTTTTTTCTTTTCTTTAATTTTATTTTATGTGTATTAAGTGTTTGCTTGCATGTGTTTATATGCACTATACACAACACACCTATACACACACACACACACACACATATCCTGCAGTGTCCAGAAGAGCTGTCCCCCCTTGTAATTGGAGTTACAGACAGTTGGAAACCAAGCTGCTAGTTTGGTGCTGGGAACAGAACCATGGTCCTCTGCAAGAGTAGCTAGTACTCTTAATCACAGAGTCATCTCTCCAGCCCCATGTCATTCTACTTTATTGTTACAAATCTAGAACCATATAGGCAATGTCTTACTATCAGCCTTGGGGGAAAAAAATAGGTCACTGATGCAGCAATCAAATCAGACCACACCCCTTTAATCTAGATCACATGTTCGTAGAAAAGTCTTAGCACTCCTTTCCTAATGGCATCTTCTGCTCCCTTTTGAGAACAGCAATTCCATCTCCCTAATGAGGGTAGACTTAATGGGACATCAAATGTCATCCTGTGAAAACCCTTGCCCTTTATTGATGAAGGTACTGAAAACCCCAAGGGTTTGCGCCTGCTTATATTTTAAGTCTGTAGAGAGGTATCCATAGCATCCTAGTAAGGGGTTCACGGCCCTTATAATTCTGGGTGTGCTAAAGCACTGCACACTCAGCTTTAGCAAGGAGGCTCTCAAGATTCACAAGTATAACTCTCTTGAGAGATTTACCTGATACGTAAACACATATCACATGTCCTGCTGCTGAAGAGACATAAACATTCACATTCTTTTTTATTAAAAATTATCATTTTATGCTAAAAGCTTTCAGATCAATTTGCCTCCTCTAGTCATATTATCCTGAAAACATTAAGTCTAGCAGGTACTTTAGCTTTTGGGAATTATAATACACTTAAGACTATACATTAATCACTGAGTGTGTCTCTGACATCATTTCTTTCATCCACCTGTCAAGAAATATTCTGCTACAAATTTGATACATAGCAGGTGATCAAAGGTGGTTTAACTTCAAAGTTAGATGTTTTTATTTTTTATAATATTTACCATTTTCTGCAATTCTGATCATTAATTCACTACCTATTCCCTCTGGTGAAATTTAAGCTCCATCAGTTCGAGTTCCTTTTGCTTGCTGTGTAATGGTCCCACCCTTTGACTCTTTAAGATAGTCAATGTATACTCACTGATTGCTCAAAGACTAGCAAATACTATATATGCTCACAACAAGCTACACCTGTAAGATCTTCCTAAAAAAAAAGTTGTACATCCCATTTGGCATGTCAGGATTTTCTGACATCTAGTGTGAGTTATGAATACATAAGATATGAAGATATGACCTGTTAAATGCTTTAGTAAGAGTTACGCTAGAAAGTTTCTCTCTGAAGAAAATTAACATAAAATATGTTCCTTATGTGAGAGAGTTTGATTGACAGTGATAATTTCATCTTACTATCAACTTCCTTGCTGTAATGAGTTTTTGAGTAATTACAGATCTAAACTTTCCTTTTCCTTTAGATAAGCATGTAGTGGATGTACATGAGGTTAGTCAGGACTGATTCTAACGCTCTCTTACATGGTATTTACAAAAAGGCAGTAACATGTAAAACACCGATCTCACATCACTATACTGTTCTTCATTACCACTTATTCTAAGGGTTAGGACTGAAGGTGGGTCACCTTCTTTCTCCCAGCCGGTTCTCATGTTACACTCCTCGCAGTTTTGAAGTTAACCCAAGCAGATCTCCTGAGATTATGAGTCATAAAATGTGTCATGTTCTCTAACAAACTGGGTCTGGGACCAAGGGGACTTTAAGTGAAATTGAGAACCTGTGCTTTCTCAGCAAACCAGAGTAGGAGACAGAAACAGGTTATTAAAATGCAAATTCTAAGCATGGCTACAGTAACAGAAAGGAAGCAAAGCATGGATTTTAATAAATAAGGTTTTCTACTCTGATTGATGCAGTTCTAAAATAATTATCTATCTCTGGTAACATGGAGGTTAAACTTTTTTCTATTGTTTAAATTTCCTATTTCTCTAACTCCAGAATTTACTGAGAAAACAATAGATGAAATATATATATATACACACATACATAGACTCAGTAGTTCTTTAGAGACACATACTTATCTAGTGGAAGGCATATAAGAAAACTAGAGGGTGCAGTCAATGGCAGACCACCTGCTTGCACTTGTAAAGGTCTGGGATTAGATGCCAGCACAGGAGAAAAATAAGAGATTATGTGTTTCAATGGGACACATCAAAAAGATTCAAGGGACGAGCAAGGCACAAACCCTGATTCACTTGTGGGACAAGGAGTCAACAACATCCTTAATTATGTAACCTAAGATTACCTTTCCTGCATTGCATTTGGGAGCAAGCACAACACAGTTGGTAAAACATTTGTTTGATTTGGAAGATGAGGTCTTAGAGCTACCACGGCCAGAACCTGTGTGTCATCTTTCCCTCCTCCCCAAACATTAGTGAATAGTTTTTCTAAGCAACAAAATTCCACGGCAGAGACACGTTCGTTATTATATTTTCTATAGTAACACATTTACCCAGGACCCATGGTAATATCATCCACTCCACGATGGTTGGTGGTGGACCTTGCCTGTTCAAGTCTGACCTGTCGATGTGCTGAGAGGCTAGCAGCAGCAGAAACAAAAAGGTCAGATAGGAGGCTGTGTGGCAGATAAACTTGATAAATGGCTTTCTGATGAACAGTCCAAGTGGGCTTTTGGGAGCTATCAGGTAGCACACAGAGAAGACAGGGAAGAGTAGTCCTATTATGAAACACGTCACCATCTTCACCGCCCAGTGTCTTCTCCTCCAGCCTGGGAACTCATCGTACCAGCGGGAAGCAAGCAGCTGCTGGCAGTTGGGCTGAGCAACAAACTAGGAGGAAAGGAAAAGGAAAATTAGGTCCCTGTTATATGTAGTGACCTCAGTTCGTCAGGAAGAACTCAAGCCATCTTTATCCTTTGTTATTTAGTTTTAGTAAAAGATAATGACACCCTTGAATATTTTTCCTAATTTTATTTTAAAATCAAATTTAAACAAAGCATGTATTCTTTGGTAAAAGCAATATTAGAATTTAAAGACACAAGCTGTGGTTCATCTGATCTTAGAGAAAAATAACCAAACAGGTGAAGCCATTCTAACAAAGACCAAAATGGGCACAGTGCTGTGTGCTTAGGCTTAAATCAAGTCAAAATGGAGACCTTGCACTAGAAATGGAGGCAGAGGGAAGGAATAAGAATGCACAACACGTTCTAGTCTTATTCTCTGTTGCTGTGACCAAAGACTGACTACAAAAGCAATTTGGGGAGGAAGTGATTTATTTAGCTTGCAGGTTACCCTCCATTATGCAAAAAGCCAAGGCAGGAACCTGGGGGTGGGAACTCAAGCAGAGACCATGGAAGAATGCTATTTATTGACTTCTCATCTATGGTTTTTACAAAACCCAAGCCCCCATGCCCAGAGTTCATGCTCATGGCAGGCTGAACTAAATTAGCAACTTAGAAAAAAGCCCCACAGACATTCCCATAAACCAACATAATAGAGGCCCCAATCCATTTGACAGTCCCTCTTCCTGGGTGTGTCTATGTCCCTGTCAAGTGGACAACAAAGTACTCAACACAGAGAATATACTACCTGCAAAATGGTCAAATATTTAAGAAAATGTATACACACAGGATAGGAAATGAAAGTGTTCTCATCACAGTCTCTTGGTCTAGTGAGTTATCATAACATTATACATAATTTTCCTTTTAATTTTTAACTTTTCTGTCATATGCTTGCATGGATTTCACTCCCATAAAAGCAAATATATATTCAATGGGTTCCGGTTAATAGAAAATAAGCATAATATTATAAACAAACTAATGAACGTTAACATCATCATAGCTGAGTTTAGTAGAAACATTACTGAGCATATTATCATATATACTAATCAATTATATACAAGCTATTTCACAAACATCTTCCCCCAGTAACATGCCTAAGGTGTAATAAATATATTGCTTTCCTCTCTTAAATGAGGAGGGAAGAAGAGTTATAAGAAATCACTATAATTATCCAACATTTCAGATCAAGATGGAGTGTTTAAATTCACTGTCCAGATTTCCTACACACAAGTTTCTTCTTCACTGTGACTGACACCTCAGTGTCACATGAATGGAGTTGCAAATGGTCAAGGATGCCTTTTGGAGAGAAGAAAGCCGTTCGAGACAAGACACAGCAGGGGAGTACCAGACTACACTGGTTGTAAAGTGTGCAGTGGGTTGAGGAATGGTGGTGTAATTCTGCATGAGGTCAACATGTAAAACCCTGGAGAAGGACTCTGTTGGCATCAGAAAATAGCTTTCTCTGCATGCAAACTAGATACCTGTCCCTTCATGGTTCTTTTCACCCTTCTCCACATTCCCCACTCTTCCTCTTCATCTCTCAGCCATATGGACCTGTTAAGACTTGGCCCTGCCTCTTTTCAAGTGGTGTGCAAACAATCCCTGGGTGACCCGAAAGGATGCTTCCTTGGAAACAAAAGGAGGCAATGGAATGATGGATTGAGAAATCCAGTATCTGAGGTGCTTAGCCATGTTGATTAGATGACTGCTAGTTGGTCTTCTTGTTCTGGACACTTGCAAATCAAAGCATATAAGAGTGGGCAGGGAGACTTGAAATAAACTAAAATTTTATGATACTGGCTTCAGTAAATACAGAAACATCAAAGCATTTCCTCCAAGCAAGGGTCAGGAGGGCAATTTGTTTTTTTATTATTACAAATTTAAGTGACTTTAAGACTCTGTAGAAAGGAAAGTTTGAATTTATATCAAGGAATCTAGACTTTCACTTGTTTTCTGGCCAAAGTCATGCTATTTGAAGGAAAGTCCTGATGCATCAACAGAATTCTCGCCAAATGCACAAGGGACCCTAACAAACTCTGTTGCTTCTAGAGCCCCATCTGCTACATAATATCATTTCCCTTGACAAAATATTCTTAAGGAATTAAAACTCAGCATAGGTCAAATTTTCTTTTTGTTGAAAACAGTTTAAATATTTATTCGTTTTATTTGTGTTTATATTTGCATGCATGTATGTATGTGCACCATGTCTGTGGTTGGTGACCATGGAGGACAGAAGATGGAGTCTGATCCCCTAGAACTGGAAGAATTACTGATGGTTTGGAGCCACATGTGGATGCTGAGTCTTCTGTAAGCTCAACAGTATTCTCAACCTCTGAGTCATCTCTCCAGCCTAGTGAAAAAATTCTCAACAGGATACAACTGAACCCACTGAAGATAGAAAATATGACTATAAAAGGCTATGATCTCATTATATTTTATGTATAAAGAGACCAATCAAGAGATTACACAGAGAAAAACACATTTCATACACTCTGGAAAAATGGAAGAAAGGTTTAAAGATGTGTCGCCATGGTCTAAATGAAGTTGGGCTCACAACTCTATCCCTCCTGATCCAAGTCAAATGAGGCAGGGAGACCCCATCATTACTTTGTTTACAATTTTAGTTTTCAGTCTTTCATCAATTGGCCACCTTCCCTTGGACTGACAGCAATGTCATATGTAATGGTGGAAGAGAGTGAATGTTCTGTCATCTGCTTTGATACCCCAAGGTATCACATAAGGACACTCTGAGGATCCTTTCCCAACAGAAACAAGCTAGGGGCCAAGTCCTAAACACATGTTAAACACAAGCTATAGCATTTACTTAAGATTTACTTGTTTAATTTTATGTGTATGCTTACATGTATTTAAGTATACCACTTGTCTACCTGATGTATACAGAAGCATTGGATAACCTATAGCTTAAGTAACAGACAGTTGTGAGCTGTCACTTGGGTGCTGGAATTAAATAAGATGTAACCTAAATCTAGCACTGGACATTTTACTTGGCAGCCTATGATGCCTAGCTTGGGCATTGTCTTTCCTATTTTTGATGACTCTGCTTATATTCCCTTTGCATGTATATATAATTCAGAAGGTTCTGCAGTAGCTGGTTTCCACATGGTTTTTCAAAGGGCCTTGTTTTTCCTTTACCCTGCCCTCACCCTATTTATCTCTCTGAACTAGTTTTCTCTTCATCTTTCCATAGCACTCAATTCCATTTCTCCTTTTGGGGTGATCCTCTATGACCTCAACCCCTTATCAAATACCTAATGTCTCTGGTCATTTAGATTGTAGCACACAGATCAAAAGCTGGAAGCTGACATCCACATATAAGAGAACACAAAATATTTGTCTTTTGGAGGTTCAGGGCCCTATATCTTATCCCAGAGAATTTTCTCATTCATGTTCATTGCTGCTCTGTTCATAAGAGCCAGAAATTACAAACAGCCTAGATGTCCATAAAGAATAGAGAATAAAAACATGGTCTATTTATACAATGGAATATTATCCAGCTGTCAAAATTAGAAATTATGGAATTTGCAAAAAAAAAAAAAAAGTGAATGGGCCTAGAAATATAGTCAAACTCAGTGGGGTAATTCAGAATCCCAAAGGCAAGAACTACAGGATTATTTAAACTTTTAACTGCTAAAGCAGATGATCTCATCCTCTGTCTCCCTCCATTGTCTCCTTCCTCCCTTCCTTCCTTCCTCCCTCCCTCCCTCCCTCCCTCCCTCCCTCCCTTCCTTCCTTCCTTCCTTCCTTCCTTCCTTCCTTCCTTCCTTCCTTCCCTTCTTTCCTTACTTCTCTGAGTCTTTTTGTACTTCTTGTCAACTTACTCAGCTTTCTCCAGCTCCCTCTGAAGGACTTTTTCAGAGAGTTGACCCTCTCTTTGACTAAACTACATGCCCATCCAGGGGAGCCCTGGCCAAACCCCAGAGCATTGCTCACATGAAGTTGGGCTTCTGCAGCCAGGGTTTCTCAACTGTCTTCCTGAGGCAGAAACGGAGGAACCACTGTTTTCTGCACCCACCTGAACTCGGGGAAGTGGATTTTCACTACAGGTCTATGGATAAGGCCCTGGCCAATCCCTATACAAAGCAAACTCTCAGCATTCAAACTTACAATGGTCCTATGCAATTATAAAAGAATCACTGAAAAAACAATTTAAAATTCTTCATAATTTGTATCCAGTAACCTTAAAGACATTTCAAAAACCTTATCCTTTGAGTATTATAGAGCCACCGAGTCACAGGATTTTTTAATCACTAAAGACATTGTGAAAAAATAACTGAATCTAATCCAAATTTTATAAATAAATTGTGATCCAACATGAATTAATTAAAAACAACTGCACAAAATACTAAAATCCCAAAACATAAAGGAAAAATGAAGAGAAGAGTAAAAAAGAAAAATATATTAAAAACTACTTAAATTATTTATTTCATTTACATTTTCCCAGTTACATTGAGTATAGGCTTTTGAAGTAAGATCTGATGACTTTTTGAATTTTCTCAGTTTTTGTTGCTATGTCTCCGTTTCATTTCTAATTTTGTTAATTTGAATACTGTTTCTGTGCCTTTTAGTCAGTTTGACTTAGCCTTTTTCTATCTTGTTAACTTTCTCAAACTCTTGGTTTTGTTTATTCTTTGGATTGTTCTTTTTGTTTCTAATTGGTTGGTTTCAGCCCTGAGTTTGACAATTTCCTGCTGTCTACTCCTCCTGGGTGCATTTGCTTTCTTTTTTTCTAGAGCTTTAGGGTGTGCTGTTAAGTTGCTAGTGTGGGATCTCTACAATTTCTTTATGAAGGCACTTAGTGCTATGAATTTTCTTCTTAACACTGCTTTCACTGTGTCCCATAAGTTTGGGTATATTGTGTCTTCATTTTCATTGAATTCTAGAAAGTCCTTAACTTCTTTTTTATTTCTCCCCTGACATTCATTGAGTAGAGAGTTGTGCAGTTTCCATGAGTATGTGGGCTTTCTGTTGTTTTTATTGTTATTGAAGTCTACCCTTAGACTGTGGTGATCTGATAGATTGCATGGAATTATTTCAATTTTCTTGTACCTGTTGACGCTTGTTTTATGTTCGATTATATAGTCAGTTTTCGAGAAGGTTCCATGAGGTACTGAGAAGAAGGTATATTCTTTTGTTTTGGAGTGAAATGTTCTGTAGATATCTGTTAAATCCATTTGGATCGTAACCTCTATTAGTTTCACTGTATCTCTGTTTAGATTCTGTTTCAGTGGCCTGTCCATTGCTGAGAGTGGGGTGGTGAAGTCTCCCACTATTACTGTGTGAGGTTCAATGTGTGTTTTGAACTTTGGTAAAGTTTCTTTTATGAATGTGGGAGCCCTTGTATTTGGAGCATAGATGTTCAGCATTGAGCATTCATCTTGGTGGATTTTTCCTTTGATGAGTACAAAGTGTCCTTCCTCATCTCTTTTGATTACTTTTGGTTGAAAGTCTATTTTACTGGATACTAGAATGGCTACTCAAGAAGTTAGACTCTAAAAATAAATAACCCAATTTAAAAATGGGATTCAGAGCTAAACAGAGAATTCTCAACAGAGGAATCTCGAATGGCCGAGAAACACTCAAAGAAATGTTCAAGATCCTTAGTCATCAGGGAAGTGCAAATCTAAATGACTCTGAGATTCTACCTTACACCCATCAGAATGCTTATGATCAAAACCTCAAGTGACAGCATGTGCTGGCCAGGATATGGAGAAAAGGGAACATTCCTCCATTGTTGGTGGGATTGCCAACTTGTATAACCACTCTGGAAATCAATCTAGCTATTTCTCAGGAAATTGAAAATAGTTCTACCTGAAGACCCACCTATACCACTCTTGGGTATATACCCAAAAGATGTTCCACCATACTACAGCTATTAAAAACAAGGACATCATGAATTTTGCAGGCAAATGGATGTAACTAGAAAATAACATCCTAAGTGAGGTAACCCAGACCCAAAGGCACATACATGGTATGTACTCACTGATGTGTCCATGATACACCCTCAGACCTAAAGAAGTTAAACCAGAAGGAAGGCCCAAGTGAGGACGCTCAAATTCCACTTAGAAGGGGGAAAATATTCATGAGAGGCAGAGGGAAGAAGGAACCTGGGTGGGATAGGATAGGGGAGGGAAATAGGGAGACAGGATCAGGCATGAAGGAAGACAGGAGAGATGCCAAGAGGGCCAGGAAAATGAATGGAAATATACAGCTGTCCAGGATGGAGGGTGGAGGGTTGGGGGAATCTCTAAGAGGTCCCAGAGACCTGGAATGAGGGAGGCTCTCAGAACTCAATGCTGGTGACCTAAGCCAAAATGCCCAACAGTGGGATTATGGACCCTGAAGAGACCACCTCTAGGAGTTGGATAGAATCCTACTGGAGTGATGGGAACGTCTACCCACCTACAAAACTTTCGACCCAAAATTGCTCCTGTCTAAAAGAAATGCAGGGATGAAAACGGAGCAGAGATTAATAGAATGGCCAACCAGTGACCTACCCAACTTGTGATCCATCCCACAGGGTGCCACCAATCTCTGACACTATTATTGATGCTATGTTTTGCTTGCAGACAGGAGCCTGACTTGGCTGTCCTGAGAGGCTCTACCAGCAACTGACTAAACAGATACAGATACTCAGAGCCAAGCATGGAACGGAGGTCAGAGACCCCCATGGAAGAGTGAGGGCAAGAATTGAAGGAACTGAAGGGGATGCCAATCCCACAGGAGGACCAGTGTGTCAAGTAACCTGAACATCTGGGAGCTCCCAAAGACTAAGCCACCAACCAGAGGGCATGCATGGGCAGGTCTGAGTCATCCTGCACATGTGGAGCAGAGGACTGCCTTGTCTGGCCTCAGTGGGAAAGGATGTAGATACTTGATGTACAGAGTGGGGGGATACCCAAAAGAAGCACCCTCTCAGAGGGGAAGGGTAGAAGGGATGGGGGAGCTGAGAGGTTGGGCAGCATTTGGGATATAAATAAATAAAATAATTACTTAATAAAAATACTATCAGCTAAATCCCCACTGCATAGACAAGAACTTAAACATTAACTACAGATAAAACAAACTGAAAGGAAGCCAGACAACAAGCATCACAATGGGTATTGTTCCCAGATGTGATTGATTTAGAATTCACCCTTCCTTTATATTTCCAAACCTCATACCCAAAATTTACACTGCAAAATATGTATATTCTAGAGACACTCATTCTGCCTGATTTGAGAGCTTCCATTCAGGTTTTTTTTTTTTTTTTTTTTTTTTTGCTTGCTTTTATCCAAAAATGTGTTTTTTTTTTTTTAAATGTTGATAACAGGGTTTCAGGGCTCTTCGAACAGAGAGTTCCCCCAAATTATGTTATCTCTAGATGAAAAACCTTTTCTGTTATATTAGCCATTTATGTCCCTTCAAAGCTGCCAGGGATGTTCAACTCCAGCTGACTATTTAACTCTCCAGAGAGAGCTATAGTCCACAACAAAGACAATTCCTCTCGTCTCCCTGCCTGTATTCAGATCATGTGACTGATTATATCTATTTACTTCATTAATCAAAGCACCATTTCCCTGTGCTGTTTCCTAATTAAAGCCAGCACTGTCTGTCAGACCCTAGTTATGAGAGAGAGAGAGAGGGGGGGGGGGGGAGAGAGAAAGAGGGAGGGGGGGGGGAAGGGAGGGAAGGAGCAGTCTCTTGGAACTGGTAAGTCCATTTCAGGGAACTCAGTGTATTGAAGATGGGTATGCTATAGATAACTTAATATGGCCTTCTGAAACAGAGGTCCAGAAAGTAGGGGAGATGATGCGCAATGTAAAATGTTCATCGGAAATTCAAGGCAGCAAGTTAAGCCAGAAATAACAGGCAGGCTTTTGGCAGATACATGCTGGCTTCTGAATGTTCCTTGGCTTCTGTTTAGGAAAGACCATTCTGAAAATGTCGAGGAGAAATCCCTGGGCTAGTCTGTAATTTACTGTGGACTTAACAGAGATACAGTGGGAAAGGAAGCTGTCACCATCTCTACGCATCTATGTGAAAAATTTCTTCAGGGAACTTCTGAGTCCATGTCCTTGTTATTGGCAGCCTTGGCTGTGGCCAGTGACTCAATCATTAGCTAGAAGCATGTCAGGGACGCAGTGTGGCAGACCTAACGTTATACCTGGTGAAAAACACTAAGTATTGCATGAATGTTAACAGTTTGGAAACACTGATTTAATATATTTGATGCCTAATAAAGCTATTCATAGATCTAGTATATAGAATAAACATTTTAAGACTAGTTAGAATTTAATGTAAATATACATTCTATTGTAAAAAATATCTAGTCTTAATCTTTGTGAGCAAGAAAGAGAATTTTGTAACCCAATTGTAATTAATATGTCATAAAAGGAATAATTAGAATGAGAAAAATATCTACTATAATAATAGTAATAGCTCAAGAATAATAGCCAAAGAATAACTAGTTTGCCAGTGACTAATTTGCAAATTGTTTTTAGGAACTTTCTTGAAATTAAAAAAAAAATCCTATGAATACTTTATCATATCTGAGAAAACAATGCAAAAAGTCTTAAGAATGATCAGAAAAACTAACTGAGACCCTTGAGAGTCCATTTTCCACTGCCAACAAGCCCTCTGGTCCCACTGAACGCAAAGAACTGTCAAACTGGTTTCCTAATCACTTTCCTTGAGCACACAGGATAAATTAGACTTTCAGAATGGGACTCAAGGATGTCCTATCACTAGGATACCATGTTGACATTGGTGAGGGATGATGACCCATCTCTGTCTAATGTGTTGATATTAACCAGGCAAGCACACGGTTAAAGTTCTTAAAATACTCCTGGGTCTATGTTCAAAATTGGCGTAGAAACTGATCTGCAATGGAAGTGAGTAGTAACAGGAGGCTAGAAATGCCAGGCAGTCTTTAAAAGGAGGTGGTGATAGCTCAGCACTGCATACATTAAACTATAGAACTTGATACGGGTGGGCATGGTGCTTCGTGTCTGTAATCCCAGCACTAGGGAAATGGAAACAGAAAAACCGAGTGTTTGGGACTACCCTGATGTGCACAGTGAGACACTGTCGCAACCGAGCAAGCAACAAACAAACATATAAACAAATAAACTGAACCTAGAAAACAAGGCTAAGTGACCAGAAACTCTAATCACTGAATAATGGAAAATTGTCTCTTTGACAATTACAAAGGGAGGAGTTGGCACAGTCTCCACACATGTTCATCACTGCCCATTTGAAGGCATAAGTAAATAATTGAAATAATTTCTGGAAATATTTCTATGATGCTGCCTAAAGTTTTTTTTTGTTGTTGTTTTGTTTTGTTTTAAGACTAAAGAGACATGAGAAGGAGGAACTTCTTGGTTATTGATGGAACCATGCCTGAATGTTTCTTTGTGTGTTGAATAACTCAGGACAGTACAAGGTAAAAACAGAGTGAGGTGTGGTCCATAGTCAGGTATTAAGGACTGACTCTCCAGTTCCCAGTCACTGATGAGCAAACAAAAGTCCCACACAGAGATGAGCCATATCCAGAAAGGGTGTTTTAATCTCCACTGAAGTCAAAGACCTAAGTTTGCTTCTATCTGCATCAGGGCAAAGACCCTGGGCAGATGGGCATCCATGAACACTAAGATGTATTCGTTTTATTACACAAAAGAGTCTACTCGGTGTTCTGTTTGTTCTGTTTCCTGCCCTGCGTATTTCCACATAACAGCCAGACTTCCTAATTCTTTAAAAAAAAAAACCAACTTTTATTATGAAAAATATGGAAATAAAAATAGCACATGCTAATATCAATCAGAACAATGTCTATACATCTCAAGGAACTTATATGTAGTTAAAAGAGCTACCAGAATGGAAATTGTGTAGCTCCTCATTATCTAATATATTTTATGCACTTATCCACCACCGAAAAATAAGAAATGCAGGACAGAGTTAGACACAGAAAAACAATTAGCTTTATATTCTCTTTTATATCTCCTGTGCATCCCTTCCTTCTGTTCTTCTTCATCTCTAGTACGTGGCCTTTCTTGATCTCTTTCTACATAATGTGATGGACCCACATCACATTTGGTCTCACATATACATATAATATTGGCAGATTCTGCAGTGAGGAAGAATATGAAGGGCCTTTTCTTTCTGAGATTGTGTGGCCTCACTTAATATTATACATTCTAAGTCCATCCATTTTTCTGAAGACTTTGTGATTTACATTTTTCTTTAGAGTTGAATAACATTCATATGTATGTGTGTGTTGTGTATATATGTATAAATGTATATATATGTGTGTAT
>JANHMN010000001.1:93191693-93249362 GCA_030674055.1 Rhabdomys pumilio
TATATATATATATATATATATATATATATATATATATATATATATATGGAATACATAATGCATAATGCATATATACATAAAAGACTATAAATACAATTATCCTGTAATATGGGGATAATATATAACCTCAGGCAATATAAACTATTAAATGAAAATCTTACTGGCAGGTACTGACTCCCTATTTTGATAAGTTGGATAAATGGATAGGTAGGATCCATTAGATTACCCTAAATTTCACAGGCTATTGAGACTGCTTTTGGTACCCTCTATAATCTGATGCTAAAACCCCATTGCTGAAGACACTACACACTTACTTATAGGATGTGAAAAAAAATAACAAGCTTGTATAGATGTAGAAGTTTCATCTTTTTAAAGCTAGCTTTCATATTGGAAGTTTCTATGCATACTACTTAGGAAGAAATGTAATTAGCAGTCTTACTCAACTGTGAGCCATGAAAGACAAAATAACCAGTATCCAACAAGACATGTCCTCTGGTGAAATAGTGTCAGATGCCTTGGCAGTAATCAACCATTTCATGATTTAATTTAAAACTCACTTCATAAGATGGAACTCATGACTGAGCCAAAAACTCACTGTTAACTAAGCCATAGGGGAGAACCTAGTAAGACTGTTCTCTAAACAGAGATAGTCATAAACTGCCCCTAATTTTTCATCTTCTTATAGTAGGTTAGTGAATCATCAGGGATCATTCCAGAACCTTCTTTCTGAAGTAGATGGCGTTTAGAACAAGGGCCCACGACTGTCCAAGGTGCAGAGAATAAGAAACTCAACTCTCAGTGGTTCATCTCTATCTACTTTCCCCCATCCCCAAGGTTTAGGAATCATTATGGAAGAATACTAGACTGTAAGAACCAGAAGTAATAAATGTTTTCATTAAAACAGTGTTTGCTTGATATAATAGGACCATTGCACACATAATATCACAGCAGTTGTGACAGTATACACAAGGACAGGAACAATAACAACGTGAAAGGGGGTTGATTATGAAGCTCCACCCTTAGCTGAAGAGCTATTGCCACCTGATGGTTGCTGGGGAAGAAGAGAATTTTCTTCAGAGATGTGGCAATCTTAAGCATCTTCAGGATAAGGTTCTGCACTCTAAACCAGTGAGATGGTGTGTCTGGGAAGAGAGCTATGCTAGGGGAGCATAGAAGATTGTCCTTATTTGAGTTCCAGCCTATGGGAAAAGAGAGCAGGGGTTTCTTGTAACTAGGAACTATAACACCAATAGTCATGCCAAATACACCACACCAACCATCTTGCCTTTGCTTTATACTGGTGACTCTTTCTGAAAAACAGTATATCAGTGCTATCTCTTGAACAAGACTGCAGAATGCAGGTCTTGTTTCTTACACTTATTTCAATTTTAGTTGCTACTCAGGAGAGGAGACCCTCACCCTATACACACCTTTTCTTCAGTCCACATGATCAAACACATTCAAAATTTAATCCAATATGGCTTTCCTTAGAGTTTACATTCATTCGCTTTCCCATTTCTCATCTTCCATAACACACTTAGCATCCTCACTCTTCTAAATAAAACACCAAAACTGATCTTTCAAAACACACACTTTGACCTGGAATGTTCTCTGTTGAACATTTTTTGTGCTTTATGTAGGGAGTGGAGAGACAGCTCAGCAATTAAGAGGCACTGGCTTCTCTTGCAGATGTCCAGGGCTCTGTTTCCAGGCTCATTACTATCTGTACCTCCAGTTATAGGGGATCCAACGCCCCCTTCTGTCACTTGTGAACACTGCACACATGTGGTGCACAGACATACATGTAGGCAAACACTCAAACACCTGAATTAAAATGTATAAAACTGTAAAAAGTTAAATGAATTTTGTTGCTTCTAGAATGAAGGCTGAAATACTCCAGAAGACTATTCCCTGAGCTAGCTCTGCCTGTCATTCTACAGGGCTAGCCTATGCGTTGGTCCTGGAGACTGAGCTTCATGGCCCCCGGTTTACTCACTCCACATGATGTCCCTACTGCCACAAATGCTTCTCTAGCCCCCAGCACTCCTTTCCTTCTCTAGCTCCATTTTCTTGGTTGGCCATTTGATAAATTGATGTGCTTTGGCACTGTTATATAGCTCCCTATTTATCTCATAATGCAATTTTTAAAACTCATTCTCTCTGTTGGACTTGGGCACAAAACCAAAAACTCTTCAGTTTATCAATGTCTAATACTACCTGGGGTAAATGGCCACAAATAGTATTGTTTTTCTGGGATAGATAAACAAGTAAATACATATAAGAATGAATAAATGAATTCACATGGTAGGAGTCTTAATTCTCCCTCCAAAACTACATCAGTTCCTAGGATAGTTAATATTCATGGACAACTTGACAGTATCTAGATGGAGTTTTTAATTGGGTTAATTGGTTGAGGGCGGCAGTCACTCTGAATGTGATAGCATCACTCTGTGTGTGCTCCGGTCATAGACTGAATGAAAAGGAAAAAGCAAGTTGAGTACCAACTTTCATCTTCCTCTGCTTCCTGATTAAAGAGGCAGAGTGGCTAATGGTCTCCTACTCCTGCAACCATGCCTTCCCCAAGATGATAGACTATACACTCAAACTGTGAGCCAAAACAAAACCATCCTTTCCTATGCTGCATTCTGTCATAACAGAGAGGAGTGACGAAGACAATTCCTGAAAGAATCTGCAAATCTTTTGTCGTTGAGAATTGGAAGTACTTGTCCAGGCTCAACTTTGAGATGTGTTGACATTTTTTTCCAGGTATTTTAGCCTGGATATCCAGTATAAGCCAACAGTGTCAAAGCAGTGACTGACACTTTATTTCCAGTTTAGACAGGTAGATCGCCTGTGTCAAAATGCAGACCTATAAGAATCTTTGCAAAGTAACACTTATTAGTTTGGACGGTAACCCCCAACGCTTCCTTCCTTCTCCAGCTCCATTTTCTCAGTTGTCCATCTGATGCTAGCAAATGAGTTAGCATCATTGATTCCCAGCGGAAAATAACAAGGTGCCATGCTGAAGAATGCAGGCTCCAGAACCGGGAAGGCTGCTCTTTGAAATGCACATAACAAACATAGCTTACTTTAAATTTTGTTAATCAAATAACATTGTAAGTGCTTATCACAGTACTAGATGCAAAGCGATCACCTACTTCCTTCTGTCATCAGGCACACACCCACCGAGACATTATACTTGCAGGACAACTGGCAAATAGTTCTGTATTAGCTCACAACCTTGCAGAAAAGCTGGCTCACTACGTTCAGTCAGGTATTGCTTCCTCTTGGCACTGTCTAGACTGCTATAACATTACTACACACTGGACTGTGACACACAGGCTGGTTGCCAGCTCAGCCTGTTGCAAAGTCATCTAGTTTTCACACAGACTGACATCTCCTAGAAGCCGCCCTTCTCTCCTCTCCTGTAGATGTGTATGGAAGTTTGAGCTCCTCGCCAGGAAGGAGGATACCTTCTAACCTACATCCTTATAGAAAAGTATGGCAAACCAAGGGCATGTGTTAGGAATCCTGCTAGTCATCTTTAGGGTCATTTATGTATAGTATCATAAAATCTGCAAATAACGATACTTTGACTTCTTCCTTTCCAAGCTATACCCCTTAATCTCTTTTAGTTGTCTGTATTTAATTTGCTTATTTGCTAGTCCCTCCCCCCATGTACGTGTGTGTTCCTGTTTTCAAATTTTCTTGTAGTTGTATTTTAAAGAGAGAGTAGTTTAGAGATTGCCTTTATTTCTGCATAGTCTTACATAGATTAATGCTTGGGCTACATTTCAGCCTCCAAGGGAGCAAAGGATTCTAAAGACTAAAGCATATGAGGATTCCAACTGTGAAAATGAACTCATTCATTCAAGATCAGCTAACTTGGGAGTGAGAAAGAAAGTGCCTAGGATGCTCTAGAATAGGTGACAGAAAGCTTTCTTGGGCTTATCCATTGTGCTACTAAAATTTCAAGTCTTGTTATTTATATAAGTTAATTATAAATGTAACTTTGAATTTAATATTATGGATGTATCAACTTTAAAAGCACTCATTTGAATTTTTACTTGTTTCATACCAGGGCAGCATATGAAAGAGCAAGGGTTATTCCAGGTCATTAAAAGACTAAATATTTGAGTTATTGCATTTTAAAATGAAACGCTTCTTGAGCTTCTTGAGTCTTCAGGAAGTGGTTGACTTATGGGGAGGGGGGATCACTCTGAGAGCTGAGGAGACATTGCTGTTGAAATATGAATGCTGATTCTTAAAAGTCTTTGACATAAAATGTCTGATAAACAGATCTTAGGAAAACACAACCTCTCTACTTATGAGCTATTTTTAATCATTACAAGTCTCAACAAGGATGGTATTTTTAAACTAGGAAGCTGGAAAAAAAACATCTTTATTTTTAAATTGCCCTTTGTGAGTTTATTTTCCTCTCAGCTGCTTCTCTTGGGTACATCTAAGTTTTGTATATATTTTCTTTTCCCTGGTTGATACAGAAGACTAAGTCTGGGGTCGAAGAACAAAGAAAGGTCTAACTGAACAAGAGCTCATACATAGGCATGGAGATTGGATGGCATGACACTGTCTGTAGGTAGAAAACAAAACTTGGGATTTGATACCTGGGACTATGTGGCTTGTTTCCTTGTAGTCTTGTGTATTCATAAGACAGAGAACTAGACTCAAAACTATTTTTAGAAGTCAATAATAATTTCTTTCTTATCGGCAAGTTACCTGAGTTTAGGGATTTAAAAGGTTAGAGGCTTTTACCCAGAAAGGTGAACAGCCACTAAATGGAGATGTCTTCAATTAAACAAAACATGTAGCATTAGAAGCAGAGTTACTATCTGTTTAATAAGCTCATGGTATCCAAATATGCATCTCAAATACCATTCATCCCTTAATGCTAAAGTATATCAGAAGATTTTTAAACAGTTTCACTCTGAAATTTTGCTTGTCATAAAACCCAAATAGCATCATTAATATAAAGAACCGTATGTGTTTAAAAATGTTTCTAAGCACACGATTTGTGATCTATGAAAACCAATGATTCCTGCCTTGGAATTTGTTGAGATATTTTTCTGAGTTACCATTTTTTTTTAAATCCCTTTAGTCAAGGAAGGACAAGAAGAGAATCCTGGTCACTTGTTTTGATTAATTCAACAAATATGTGTTACTCATCTGCCGAGATCAAGCTCTGTGCTAGACACTGTAGATCTTGTATAAGGACAACAGGAAAAAAATATCTCAGAGTAGTTGGCCTTGTAATGGAGGAACCTGGGCAGCAAAACAAAATCAGCAGGTAACAGGTCAGTATGTTATATACATAATAGAGAATGAGTGGTATGGAGGCATTGGGAAGACTATGGCTATCCTCAGAGTGAAACTCTGAGCCACTATAAACCCTGTCAGGGACCCCAGTGATAGATCTGAGATGAAAAGAAACATAGAAGCAGTCAGCAGCAGTCAGTTTGGATAAGGCAGATATTTCCAAAGAGGCGCTCATATTTGTGGTGTTGGTATTTTCTGTCAAGGTAGAGGGCACGTGGGGAGTGATACACACTCAGTGTAGGGAGTTAGTATTGCGACTGATACTGTAGACGTGGTCGTTTATAGGGGTGGGAACACATTTATCTAACATACTAATGTGAATTCATTAGTAACAGAGGCTCGGAATATATAGTGAATAGTATCCCCGGAGACTTAAGTAGAGGCAGAGGAAAATCCCATTCTGTCCAAGGTCTCTGTTTGTAGTGATAGCCTGAAGAACCTGCTTGTGGGTCCTCCTTGCTTCAGAAGTGTGAGTTCTGAATTCCCAAACCTTGAGGTAGTCAGACAGGGCCTCTATAGAAGCAAGTAAAAGCAGCATAGGGCTAAGAGTGGGAGGGACTCAGGGTCCCTCAGGGGACGGACCACCGGTCAACCAAGAAGAGCAAGCATCTCAGGGGGAATGCAAGACAAATAAGAAACAAAAAAATGTCTTCCACTGTGATCTTGGACTTCTGACTTCTCTTCAAGAAAATAATTATTGTTCTTTAAAACACCTGTCATGGAAACCGTAGCACTAGAATATGAGACCACCCTTTGCTCCTGAAAAGTGAGAACTGAAACTCCGTACAAAACAAAATGAATAAAAAATGGCCACAACTCTGCAAATCAGTTAGTCAAATGACTACAACAATGTGTTTCCTTTCTTCAGTTAATTTTGTCATTGATGATGATATTTGAAATGGCTATCAGCCTGAGAACAGGCCACAGATGTGGTATAATGTAGAGGAAGAAAGTTGAAATTCAGAATAATTTTGATCTACATAAATAGAGGCCAGTGGTCAAGAGGCACTTGCTGATGGGAACCTGGTGTGGCTGCTCCTTGGAAGGTTTGGCCAGCAACTTACCAGTGCAGATGTGGATGCTTGGAGCCAACCATCAGATTGAGCTCAGGGAACCTGGTGGGAGAGCTGGTAGAAGGACTGGAGGAGTGGAGAGGGATTGCAACCCCATTGGAAGAACAACCTTGACCACCCAGCTCTCCCAGAGTCTAGACTACCAACCAAGGAGTGTACCTGGAGGGATCCATGACTCCAGATATATATGTAGCAGAGAATGGTCTTGCCCAACAGCAATGAGAGGGGAGGCCCTTGGTCTTGGGGGGGTTTGATGCCCCAGCATAGGGGAATGCTGGAGTGGTGGGGCGGGAGAGTGTGGGTAGGTGGAGGAGCACTCTTATACAGGCTAAGGGATGGGGGGGAGGGCAGATATGAGATGTGGTGGTGGCAGAGGGGTAACTGGGAAGAAAATAAGAAAAAAAAGTAGAGGCCAGGATTCAGGAAATGAGAGAAGTAGGAAGAGAGAGCCTTGTTTGAACAGGATCCTAAACTGTGTGTGTGCAGAGCAGAGTCTGCAAACACAGAGGCTAAAGCAGGCTTGTAGAATCGAGATGAGGCTTTTAAAAATTGCCTTTGAAATTGAGAAGCAAAACCCAAATTACTTCAGCGGGTTGTAAGAGGCCAAAGAAAAAGTTCAAGAGCAATCTGAGTGAGCAGTTCCTGCGTGGCTCCGAGAATGGACTTATCAGATGAGGATTCTAAATAACATTGGGATGATGATGTCTTAACAAGGCTCAAGAAAGCAAAGCAGAAAAATTACCATAATCAATAAAGTTCATCAGATACAAGAGACACAAAGAAAGTTTGCAACTGGAGACTCAAATATCTAAGTTTTAAGAACATTACAGAGTGGGCTCAACAGCACAGTGGGTATACCAGGGAAGAATAAATCAGTGTGAACACAGATGAACCCCGATAGTATTCTATCTGAAATAGAAAGAAAAATACTAAACAAATGGTAGAACCTCTCCAGTGTACAAGACAATGTCAGAAGACTCAGGAAAAGAAAGGGCTGGATACAGTGGTTCAATCTTGAGTAGTTTAAAGTTTGCAAATTTTTAAGATAAGAATGGCTGGTAGTTAAGACTATGTGCAATTAAATATCTATATGTCAACACATGAGACTTGTTGGACTATGGAAATTAATGCTGGGTTAATACATGTACCTCAGATGTGGATTACTGCCCAAATTGTATTTGAATGCATTTACTAAATTGCTAAACAAACTTTTACTCAAGTACATTCGTAATATATTCTGTTCTCAATCTATTCGTTAGTGTTAGATTTTGATTTGTTTTGTTTTGTTGGATTTATTTTATCTGTGTGTGAGTTTTTGCCTGCATTCATATATGTACACCGAGTGAG
Organism: Rhabdomys pumilio; assembly: GCA_030674055.1. Lineage (NCBI taxonomy): Eukaryota > Metazoa > Chordata > Mammalia > Rodentia > Muridae > Rhabdomys > Rhabdomys pumilio. The sequence continues at coordinate 93,199,448 of JANHMN010000001.1, forward strand.
TGCCTGATGTCTGTTTGAGTCAGAAGAGGGCATCTGATCCCCAAGAACTGGAGTTACAGATGGTGGTAGGTTACCATGTGGGTGCTGGGAATCAAACTCAGGTCCTCTAGAAGACCAGAAAGTACTTTTAATCCATGAGCCATCTCTCCAGTCCTCAGAGTTAGGTATTTCATACTAATCTCAGACATGAGCCAACTCAATCATTGGTGGAGCCTAATCTTTAAACACATGATCTTATCGGTGATTTACACAGATACACAGGACAGTGTAAAAAAACCCTGCTGGCCACTGCCTGGCAAAATATTTATTGTAAGTATTTAGAAGATTTTGAGGAATGGCCCATTAGAAGAGTCTTCCAAACAAAGAACTGCCTTTCTACACTTCACAGACTAAACAAGAAGCTTGCCAAGAGACAGATGAAGAATAGTTTCACATGATTGAAAACATAGACTACACATTCCTAGTTCCCACAGTGCCAATATGAGAGACAATCTCTTACGGCTGAAGAAGACTGGAAGGCATCTCCAGGACTGTCACCTTTGCTACTCTGTTCCCTGTGGCAAAATAACAGAGATGAAGGACGGCTTATTGAGACCATTATTTCACGTTTTAGTCCACAGTCAGTCTCTGTTGCCTTGGGGCCTGAGATGAGGTGGAACATTCTGGTGGCCTTGTAAAAGTGTCTCAGTATTTTCTCAAAGGCACACTCCAAGTCACCTCGAACTCCCTCCATAGACCCTCCCTCCTAATGTTTGCAGAAATGAAGTAGTGACACAGGCTAGTGACCAAGCCTTTAGTTTATAAGCCTTTGGGGACCATTTACAGTCTAAACTACAATATTCTCTGAAATCTTAGGAAGATTAGAATAGCAAATGTTGTAATGAGCTAACATTTTTAATGTTTAAAGAAATGCAGCCGGCTGTTAAATGGCACCTCTCTGGTTGATGCTGGGATGTGGCATTTAAAACCTCGTCACTATTTTGTGCTGGAAGTAAGGGACATCATAGACAAATGCTTAGTATTCAAACTATCTTCATTTTTATTTTTATCCTTATTTATTTACTTATTTTGTGTGGGTAACTCTTGAAGCATGAATGTGGTCGTCTGTGCTAATTTTGACTTTCAGAACTGGAAGTGAATGTTCAGATTGCTCAATTGTATTATTAACAGAGTAATTTGTAAATGACTCAGAATAAAGAGTTTTCCAATTAATTTCATTTGGGCATATTTTATTTTATAATTCCTTACTTCCATCTCTCTGTGTAATGTAGTTTGTAGGCATTCTAATAAATCATTAAAATGTATCATCCAAAGTCTTTTGAAAACAAGGAAAATTTTTTTTCCTTTCCAAATGTAAACTGCATATGGTGATGTGTTGTCATCTTACTGAACCCAACCGTATGTTACATGTTTTCTTTTGCTGTGTGTCAAATATCACATAATGATGCCTTGTTAAAGGTTTGAATAAAGCCTCTTACTGTATTTTATTTATAATTAAGTTATCCTCTAAACTTTGACCACAGACCTCTAATTCATCATTTTGCTGATAATTTCCAGTTAAATAAAATGACTGTTTACATTAAGAAACATTACTAAAAAATTTTTTAAAGCCTACAGAAAAATTATAATGTTCAGATTTAAAAAAAATAATATGTACTTATATGTGTATGGGTGTTTCCTCTGCATGTATATGTGTGCACCATGTGCATGCAGTGACGGTGGAGGCCAGGAGAGGGTGTCAGATCATCTGGAACTGGAATTACAGATAGTGGTGAGTTGCCATGTAGGCACTGGGAACCAAACTGGGTCCTCTGGGACAGCAGTCAGTGCTCTTAATCACTGAGCCTTCTCTTTATCCCCTGTTGTTTAGATTTACAAGAAGTCTTGTAATCTAACCCTTTCCATTACATGGTACCTTAATCACTGGTACACACACAGAGATTTACTTTAAAAAAGATAATCTATTAGTGAACTTGATTATTTATAATACCAAAGAAAGGAAATGAAGGTGTTAAAATACATCGTATTCATAAATGAGCCTTCAGGAACCCTAGGAAAAACCCTAGAGGGTTTTTCACTTTAGTTTTCCATCTTCTGGTCTGCAGTAATTATTGGACACTTTAATCCAAACTTGATGAGAAAAAGCACATGGCTACAAAGGCAGCAGACATACATATGGCAGCTGGGACCTGAAAGAGCAAGATCAAGGCTCTGGCATTTTTCCAGGGTGATTTTTGGCCACACTTCATCATTTTGATAATCAAATCACTATGAATGTGACTGTAGAACATGACTGTTAAGGGCACGGTTTCTGTCCATCTTGAAATTTGGAGTTAGGAAAGAAAGGTTAACTATGTTATAAGCATTTTTGTTTTATATAATATTATAATATATTCTGACTATATTTGAGCTCATCGAGATATATAGACTTTGAGTCTGAACAAGTGCTTGTTTGAGTGGTTAATCTAACTTCAATTTATTGCATAAATTCATTTTTTTTTTACTTCAAAAGTATTTTACTTACTTTGTCTTAAGTGAAAGAAAACTATTTGAAGTTTAAAAGGCAGTAATATACATTTTAAGATTTTCGGACTCAAATGATTATCCTTTAAAATATTCTATTATAAGCATTTAAAATTCAATTATTTAGTATGATTGGTGTCCCTCTTGAGTCTCTTCCTTCTCTGGGATCCATGGAAAACAGGTCTATTTATTTTCATATCTATTCCACATGCTCCAAAGTAGCTGGCCCGTCAGCCCACAGAGCCACACACTGAAGCTAGGACAGTGGCCTTGTCCAAAGGCCAATGCTCTGAACAAACTGGGTCTTGGTTATTCTTCGTTATCAGAAGAAGCTATGGAGATGAGAATACTGTCTATAGTGTCTCAGTGTGGGGCAGCAATATACTCCAAAGAGAGTAAGCAAAATACCAATTGTAAAGCTAGGCAAGGCATAGGAGGGTACAGCCAAGGAGGCTTACTCCAACATCCATTACATTTAAATAGCTTTGCAGATGTATGGCTCCTAAATTTTAATTACAGTATGGATGCTCCATCAACAACATCCTCAGGTATATTTGTCTGAACAGATAAAAGCCAAAGTATATCATGAATAAAGCTAGGTGTCAACCAATATGGCTTAAAGTACTTTGCTAAACTTTACATCCTGTAATTACCTGATTTGTTCATTATAAAAAAATTTACACTAACATATAAAATAACATTTTCACATACTTGCCTAATCAGTGTTTAAGTATTGCTTGACCCCAATCCCAGAGAGCTATCCACTCATGCGGCCTGACTAATGTGGTCCACAGATTTACTAGTGTTGAAGACAGGGGGTGCAGTCAAGAAAGTGATACACAAAACTTTGTTGTTTTCTCCCAAGTGGTCCAGCAATAAAATGCCTACGGTGAGTGTCATTGGGCATTATAAAAACAGATTTTGAAGAAAAAAATCGCTCAGAAAATCTACATTGAGCTCATAAGTATTGGATACATGGTGATTGTTAAAAATCGCCACATCAAAGTCCTAGTTTTGGTCGTCACAGAGCCCACATTCTGACGAGGAGGAGCGAACTGAGGCACAATTACCCTAAGTTTTGGTCAGTGTATTTATTCCTGAAGTGGATAAAGATGTACTGAAATAGTGCCAGAGAGGAAGAGTTGGGTTTAATTTTCTATGTTCCAAAATCTAGTTTCATAAAACAAAATCCATGATAGCTCATAATCTTGTTGAGCAGATATCTGTGCTCCCTGGGTCTTTTATAGAAATGTCCAAGTAATAACCCAAAAGTAAAGGCACAGGGAGGGCACATGGGGCTGGAAAGAGCTGGGGAGAAGGGTGGAGAAATGTGTGATGTTTATAGAGAACACTGATTTTCAGCTGGGCAAAACCCAGCAAGCCCTGGAGATGAGTGCTGGGAATGGGTACACAGCCTTGGGAACGGAGTGGATTAACAGGACTGTCCACGGAGGAGTCCTTGAGGGGCCAAGAGGTGAAACTGAGAATGGATTGGATAATCTTGGAGGTGTCCCTACACAGGTTAAAGGTGCTTCCTCTTCATGGTCTTTTTTTCTAATGTCTTTCCCACTGAACTGTGATACATTCTTCTTCTGGAAGCCTTTCATAAAAGTCTTAGGCAAAGTTAGGAATCATTTTCTTGGGCCCCAAGGAGGTATCTCCAGGACACTTCAAGGTGCTAGGAAATTTCTGGAAGAAATTCAAGCTTGACCTCTTGCTTTCCTGTTCCTGGACTTTGGCATAGGATAGATATTTCAAATATCATGAAAGTTCACAAAAAGACAGGAACCATCCCTTGACTATCCAGCAGTTCCTTGCCCAGAGCTCTGGCTGCTTCGACTGTCTCTTCCTGTGTTCTCTTCATTGGCAGCTACCAATAAGCTTCCTAGCATCACCCCAGGCGGCCCTGGAAAAAGAGGACAAAGGAGGATCCATGCTAGGTGTCCCCTGGAGCTAACTGGAAAAGTCACTATGCTTTGGGAAGTCATGGAGAATCACAATGCTCTCCAGTACTTAACACTGCACTGAGGCTGCAGACATGAAAGGCAGACTTTCCTCAGCACACAGGAGCTGGCACCTGAGCTGAGGCAGGCAGGGTCCACTGACTGCTACTGCAGAGGATGTTTCTCAAAGCTGACAGGGAGAATGTAATACAAAGGACAAAAGCCTGTCACCCAGTGGTGTCTCCTGGGACCCACCTGTGGGTACCAGCTTTGGAGCTTAGTGTCAGAATGACAAATCACTAAACTATCATAAGGTCATTGTCAGTCCCAGGACCTTTTACTGGGGAGATGTACTCCAATAATTAAAACATTAAATAACTCTGTTTAGGATGAACTCTCCTAATGTGATCAAGGCAACCCAAGGAAGAGAACATTGGCAACATTCTCACCTGCACGATCTGGGTGGACACTCGAGTGTTCAAGCCACAGAGAATTTATTGAGAACTCTATTTGTGTTTTATTAATTTCCAGAGGAAACCCCTATTTCCTTCTTTTCTCTGGGACACAGAATGGGATAAATTTGCTGTGAAAAAAGGGCAAGTTCTTAATTTTACTTAGTGATGAGAAACAATGAAAATACAGGTCACTAAACATGGACTACAGAGAAAATAATACTGAAATTCCAGTGTGCACACATGTGCAGAAGAAAGATATGCCATGGTTTGCATTCACTGACAGATGAAGCAACTGTATATGAATAATGAAAACCACCTGCTAGCTCTTGCTTGTCAGTCATCGTGAAGCCAGAAGTACCAGGCTACACAGAGAAGAAATTCATCCTAGGACTAAGAAAAGGCATCCAATACACAGTACAATTTTCATTATCATTGTCATCAGTCTAGCTTTGTAGGCCATGGAAAACTTTCGTATGCACATGTACCTCTTTGGAAATAAACTCCTTAATTATTTTCCAACTATTTAAAGCAAAATTAAATATAAGCTAACTACTGTGTTGAATTTAAAGATAATATTTGCTACTTTATTTTTCTTTTGGATATGGAACTATGATTTCTTAATCAGTGCACTCGTAAAGGGTAAATAAATATTTATATAATATAGATATAGACAATCACAAATTTAACTGTAGAAGGAATAAAAATGTAATTACGTTCAGATAAGAATTAGGAGAAAGTAGTTACATGTCATTTAATTAGCTGCAGAGAAACCCACAGGGACTGAGTTCCAAGCTCTTAAAGCCTAGTGTTAAATTAAACGCCTAATGACCTGTCATGGTTCTGTCTGCTGACTGACAAGTCCCGAACAGGCATTCACGTCCTGCATTACTTGGTGGCAGGCACAGAAATGCGTGAAAGTGTGATGCTCAGAAAGAAGCTGTGGAGACGCAACTGGGAATTTGAGATCCATAGCAACAGCAGGTGTGTGCAAGCATGTGGAGCAAAGAAGCAGGCCCTTGCAGTCAGTTTGTGAGTGTCCGCTACAGAGCAGAAGCAGAGAGCAGGCACCTACAGGAAGGCTGATCTCTCCTATATGTTTTACAGAACTTGGTGTGGTTTCATGAGCTGTCATCCTTGAACCTGCCTGCTTTGTTCAATCTCACAGGGGAATGGATCATTGTTCACCAAACCACCAACACTTATAAAACTGCTAGGAAGTGAGGTGACTATCATTTCCTCTGTGATTTTATTTTAGGAGTGACTTTAGGTAGAAACACATCCTTAAAGTAAAAAATATAGAGAGAAGATAGATAGATAGATAGATAGATAGATAGATAGATAGATAGATGCATGCATACATACATAGATAATAGATGGATGATAGATAGGAAGTGAGAAACATGGAGAGACAGACAGACAGAGAGGTGGTAATGTCCCCCACTACCTATCAAAAGCACATGGTGACCTTTCCGGGGATCCCAATAAGGTCAATCTTTGATACAGAACACTAGTGGCATTTGGGAGTTTATTTTTAATGAACTCATTAAATGAGTTCAGAACTTTAATGAGTTCATTCATTTGCATTGTAGGAAATTTGGATTGAGCTACCATTAGCAGTAGATAGCTTAGAAAAGGATCAAAGGCCTTGCGTTTAACCTGGAGTGTTTTCCATATGTGAGTTTGCATCACCTACCTGGTTGCTGACACACTTCCCTTGGGTAGTCTTAGGGCTCCAGTCTTTGTGTTCCTCCATCCCTTGTGCCTCCTTTGATACTCATATCATTTCTTAACCATGAAAGTTTGAATAAACTCAGAAACATAAAACCATAACTCTTGGATGGTGCAGAGAAGCTCTAGAGAGCTGGAATCAGCTCAGTTCCCATCCAGTGGGAGGGCCAGACTGACAGGGACCTTCCCGTGTCCTCATTCAGTTCAATCAAGGCTAGATAAAAGGAAAATTAGGTGTAGCAGAGGGGCTGATCTAATGTTGAGTTCTCTCCTCCCTTTACCAACCCTATTAACTCAAAAGACCAGAACCCAGATCAGTGCCAAAGGTACATTCAACACCATGTTGCTGAAAAACTTCTGTTAAAGGAAGAAGTGAATCAAAAACATGTCTTTTTCAGCTGATTTGCAAAGTCATAAAGAGGTGGATCAGTAATGTTTCACTGAATAGGATGTATTTATTTGCTTTCTGCTATGCAATATCTAGGCTACTCCACTGCTGGATTAGTTTTTCGGTATTCTCAATGATGTGTGACTGAACCCAGGTAAGATTTTGGCACTACAAATACTTAGTGAATCTGTCAAGCTGTCCACATACATCCAGTGATGTCAGGAACATGAGAAATGACAGCACAGAAACAATTTTGACCTTTACAAATTCTACATCCTCCAAGGTTATGCCAGAGACCAAGTGACAAGCTTCCTAAGACATGTCTCTAGCCATGCCTCTGTCTTACCTAATGCACTGGAGAAGTTCCAGTCTAGCTATGGGGTACATGGTTCTGACCTTTTCCCTTTATTTTGTGCCTTTATTCTCAATGGCACAGGGATATGGGTACTGGGTTCCTGTCTGTCAAAGCTCTAAGTGAGACGAAAAGGACTACTGACACATACAATAGGTAAAAAAAAGAAATAGGTTCCGCCATTAGGATCTAAACTTGAGCTCAGAGTCCAACATTTAATAGGATAACACTTGGCACCATTTAATTCTCTGTGACTGGGAATCCACACAGTAAAATAAAACAGAAACCAAAACAATATACACAGCTTATTCGTTCTGATCTCCTCAGCAACCACAGAATTTAACACAGTCACTATACTGCACTGCTAGGGCTGGGGCAGGGTAACATCTGCTTTCCAAAAGCATGGTTCCTATAACTACGGCATCGTTAGTTGAATTCATAGAAATGGTAAATTCTTGGCAGGTAAGATACTGGCATTTCTTTTGGGAAAAACATTTGAACAAATCTTCATTCTGGTTCTAGCATGAGGGCTATTAATGTATATGTTGCTTGTTTTTGTCAAGTTGACACAGACTGGAGTCATCAGGAAAGACAGGCTCTTGCAATAGCAAGAAGAAAAAAAAAGAAAGAAAATACCTCTATAGGTGGCCCATACCCAAATCTGATTCAACTTTTCTTGAATAATGATTGGTGTAGGAGATACAAGACCACTGTGGTGGGAGGTGCCACCACAGGGCAGGTGGTCTTCGGTGGCATACGTATGTATATATGTATGTACACACACACACACACACACACACACACACACACACACACACACACACTGAAAACAAAACAGACAAAAGCAGATGGAGCTAGGGGGATCAAGCCAGTAAGCAGCAGGGTTCCTCCACAGTGTGAACTTCCATCTAGTTGCCAGTTCCTACCTTGAGCTCCTGCCCTGACTTCCTGCAGTGATAGAGTATAACTCGGAAGTGAGAGATGGACTAATCCCTCCCCGCTTGCTACTTTTGGTCAATGTTTTAGGAGCAATAGTAAGTAAACCAAGACAGTGCGTGAATTCATAGGGTAACGACTTCTGCTATTACGTAAACACTGCTATTTAATAAGGAAAACCAAGCATACAAAAACATGCACAGAACTGTCCAGAACTGAGGAGATCAGATGTATGCATTACTGAGTAGCTACTGACACCATAAGACGGGTGAGCAAGATGGGAACACTCCTAACACAGCACAGTGTAAGACGCATATAATGAGGGAGTTCTCAGGGAGGTGAGATTTTATTTTTTGATGGTAATATATTCCTTATGCAATTAACAGGACATTAGCTCCCTGAAAGGCTTTACATTGATATTTTAGGTTAGCAGTCAATGTGATGACTAACCTAACACAGAACTCACGACTTCGTATGCAATTAGGATCTTTATCCCAAACTGGGATGCATCCCAGGGCAAGTGGGCTGTGAGGTGAGCATTCAGGAATAAGTAAGGACTTAGCTAACCTGAAGGTTAGTGGGAAGGAATCAGATTCAGACCTGAGGCAAACCTCAAATTTGTTTAGACTAAACCAAGAAAAACCTATAATAAAAACTTGGAAGGCAAGGCATCCCACTAAAGCAGAGTTTCATTTCATACAAGTGGTCTTGCTCAAAATTTTAGAATCAAATATATGTGGGGTCAATCCTTTCTGGATAACCTAGAAATATGTTTCATAAAACCCAATTTCTGATTTTAAAGAGTAGACATGAGAGTAAAATTTTATTACGGATATTTTTATGCTGCCATCAGTCAAACAATTTCACGTTGCCTCATGAAAACTGTCAGCCCAAGGAAAAAAACTGCTCTTTGGAAGCAAATGAAGAATTTCATGAGCAACCATAGAAGAATTATTGTCATTTTGCTTCTCCACTGACGTATCTAAGGACGAAAGGAGAAAATGCAAACTGCGTTTTTAAGAAGCACTCCTCTAAAAGGCCATTACTAATTCTTACTTTCTTATTACAGGTTTTATGTAGTCCGTCTTTCATCTTAGTGTTTTTGAGGGTCCTATTACCTCCAAGATCACAGCTGCATATTAGTAGAATAACAGGCATCTTGAAAGGTTTTTGGGAATGATCAGACGCCTTGCCTTCCACTGTTATTTTCATGTTGACATAACAAACAAGGAATGTAAAATGTTGACTGTTGTTCCCCAGACTTTGAAGGCAAGCTCACTTTGTAAACTCATGAAGTAGACAAAGAACTGAGATAAAGAAACGGGTATTAAGGGGGGTAAATAATTTTAATGATTCAGTTTGTTCACTGTCTCTCCAAATTGACTAGAAGGTGTACGGAGGGCTGAGCGTGTCACCAAGCAGGAATGTGTGCCCTGAGCTCTGCCTGGAGTTTGTTACATGAAACATAGTCAAAAGTCTTAAAGCTGGAGAAGTGAAAGAATAATTCAGCTTCACGAAGCTCTTTTGTAAGCCAGCCTGCCCAAGCATATGCATATGTAAGAAATTCACACTAAAATAATTGACTTGGGTTTTTTTCTTTCTTTTAAACAAGAATTCAGTAGCTTAAAGGATTAAGTCTCACTAAAGGCATTCTGTCAGGAGGATACTAAAAAGCAATTTATCAGAAGTTTGTTGCGGGGCTTTCAAAAAGTCTCTGTGACTGAGAGTAAAGTTAAAATTGGAGGAGCAAGATCAGTGTAAAATATAATAATAAATAAAAACTAAATAAAACTACTTGATTCAGGGCTGTTAAGATGAAAACTTGAAGTTGGCAGACTGCCTCTCTGATTTTTGTTTTGCAGTTTGAACATCTTAGTGATTTTATTACAATCACGGTGTAAGGGGAAAAATCAACGCTGCACAGGAGACCTTGACAATCATTAGCCAGTCCTGTAAATGCCCCAACCCTGAAGAGAACCAAAGAAAGACGATCGAGATGCAGCGCAAACAAGAGATCTTTAAATTCTGCCCCCAAATCTGAGTTCTGTCTATTAGCAATCAGGCACCTCTTTGGCCAGCCCTAGGGTCCTGACAACAGCAGGATAAGTTATCACTAGCTGCAGAGAGGGGACACATTCCCACTGTTGGTGGTGTTGCGTGTCCTCCTGCGCATGTGCTATATCCCAATAAGGGGCTCCATTCCTCCCTTCTTTTTTTTTAATTCCTTCCCCCAGAGGCATCCTCTGTATCCCCTCCTCCTTTTCTGAATAAGCCTCCCACGTGAGACCTGTAATATGGTGTGATTTCTTGGATCCCGCTGCATAGATCCAACATTGTCACCTTGAGTCCCATCATGCCGTCTGCTGCTTATTAAAATTGTTTTAATTTCTTTTAAACATGGCTTCTTGATTCTTAAACATTAGGACCCCAAGGCCCAAGTCAGCACAAACTCAGTGTGGCTTCAGAGTCTGAGGAAGTGCACAGAACTGTTGTTCCAATCCCTCTCAGGGGAAGCCTTCAGTTTGTCTCAGGTGCCATGAGAACCACACAATAGTCAAAACCTAAGAAGCAAGTTCAGGTATTCTGAATCGGAAAGATAATAAATATCAATAGAAAAGCGACAGGGCTTATATAGAACAGGCAATACCCAGTATAAAAGCAAAGGAACATTTTAAAACTGAGTTGACTCAGGCTTAGATAGATTGCTCAGCAGTTAAGAGCACTGGCTCCTCTTGTAGAGTCTTCGGTTCTCAGCATCCACATGGCCAGTCACAACCCTCTGTAACTCCAGTTCTGAGGGATCTGATTTCCCCTTCTGGATTCTACAGGCACTGAAGACATACGCCACACACACATCCAGGCAAACAGTCATGCACATAAAATAAAAAGATTTTAATAAAAATAAAGTAAAATTGATTAGTCTCTTTTCTTCTTTTTCATATTATGTAGTTTTCTTACATCTTGGTTAGGAATAGACAATTATTTTCTTTTAAGAGTGGAAGAGAGCAAATATTTTATGGAGGTTAAAACAAACACCCAAATTTAAAAAAACAAAACAAAACAAAAAAACCTCTCAGAACTGGATGTAAACAGATATTGTGACTGATATAGATATGAGTGGCCTGGATACAGATGTGAGTGGTCTAGGTACAGATGTGAGAGGCCTAGATATAGGTGTGAGTGGCCTAGGTACAGATAGGGAGTGGCTTAGGTACAGATGTGAGGCCTAGGTACAGATGTGAGTGGTGTATGTACATATGTGAGTGGCCTAGGTACAGATATGAGTGACTTAGATACAGATGTGAGTGGTGTATGTACATATGTGAGTGGCGTAAGTACAGATGTGAGTGGCCTAGGTACAGATGTGAATGGTACATGTATAGATGTGAGTTGTCTAGGTACAGATGTGAGTGGCCTAGGTACACACATGAGTTGTCTAGGTACACACGTGAGTTGTCTAGATACAGATGTGAGTGGCCTAAGTAGAGACCGGTGTTCTACATATAGATGTGAGTAGCTTAGGTACAGATGTAAGTTGTTCAGGTTTTTTCATTGAAGACATCAAAATCTACCAAAATTTCATAGAAAAGCTATTTCCTACAACTAATTCTTTAGCCTCCATTCCTGACAGATCAAGAAGGTGAGCAAACATGAGAAAGCTCCAGTAGATTCATTACTGTTGAACAGAAGACTCTTCCTCTGTTAGCTCTTAATAATGCATTCAAGTATAACAGCTTATAATTAATTGTCCTTACACCCACCCACAGGTGTTACTCTTCTTACGAATTTGTACGGAACATTTTATATATATGAGTATTATAAAATCAATTTTATTAAGTAAATGAGAAAACTCAAGAATCTCTGTGTGTGATCCTCTAGAGTTTAGCATCTAGACTGACAAGAGTTATAAATGGTAGAGTCAAACTTCTCCACCTAGTCTAGGGAATCCAAATTTGTTGGGTTTCCATTTTATTACAAGTGAATGTACGTGCTTTCATGCAGATGCCAAAAGCAACTTCAAATGATTGAACCACTTATCACTATTCTTCAATGTGGAGATAATTATGAATCCAGCCAGCATTAAATGCCACCTCCTTACAAGAGAATAAAAGTGCTGTTAAATGTCACACTAATTCTGAGTAGCACTGGCTTGTCAGTGATGTGATTCTATCTCATTGATGGATTGTGTCTGGCAACACTTACCTCTTTTTGACGGTACTTAATGGCTAATTTTAGCCTCGCAAGATCATTTCCACTCTGTTCTTCGATCAGGCTATTGTCATCGCGGTAATTAAGAATGATTTCCAGCTCTCTGGAACTCCGTGTCTGATCTAGGAGGTCCTTAGCAAATTGTTTGCACTGTCTAGACAGCTCCTCATACTCCGACTTGAATTCATTCTCCACCTTGCTCAGTTCTTGCAGCTCCCAGCTTAACTGAAAGGCGGTGAGGAAAGGGTCTTCGCTTGACAGAGCAATCAATGAAGGGCTGGCCAATGCTTTGTAGATGTTGAGCCTGGACCGTGAGTGCCTGAGGCTGTCTACGTCTGAGCTGGAGACACACTCAACACAGTTACAGCGGACCTCGTGGGGTCTGGGCACTGAGACACCTTTCTGGACCAAAAGTTTGATTATCTCATAATTATTTGTATGTGCAGCCAAGATGATGGGGGTGATGTCTGGAGTGAATTCAGAGAACTGTTTATCAAGGAGAATAGGAGGCACCTGAAAAGAGAAGAAAACAGAGGTGTGGGCGTACATTCATTTCTTGAAGCTTTTGAATTTCAAACAGCACAGGGCAGCGGTGCTGAGCAAGGATCATAAATCATTTGTCATGTTTCCTTGCAGGAGAGACTTCTCCACACGCCCCACCCATGAAAGAAAATTTCAAGAAAATTTAACTCCAATACAGTAAAATATCCTCCTTGGAAAATGAACTGTGACTTTTTTCTGAAATCTTAAAATGGATGGCCATGGGAGACCTAGACGAAAAGCTTTCCTTACTCCTAAGTTATTTCTCAACAGATAATCTTTTCTTTTCTATAGATACTGGCTTGATAATCAATAAATAAACTTTAAAGAAGTTGTTTTTAACACCAAGATCTCAGGGCTAGAGAGACTGCCCAGTAGTTAAAACATTGGCTCATCTTGCAGAGGACCTGGCTTCAGTTACCAGCATCAACATGATGGCTCACAACTGTCTATAACTCCAGTTCTGGGGCATCTGGTGCCTTTCTCTGGCCACTGTGAACATGAAACATACATGGTACATATACCTACCTGCAGGCAAACACTCATAATGACTTTAAATGTTTTCCTAAGTCTTACTGTAAATGTAAAGATGTTTCTAATGAGTCATTTTAATATCATATAGCCATACAGTTATCTGCATACATGGAGACTCTTCTCCCTCATGTGTCAACAGCTGTTCTCAGACATCATCCATGTACTTCATGGTGAAGCCACTTATCTCCAATCTGAGGCCTACAATTTACAAAATCCACAGTGTGCTACTTTACCCAAATTTATAAATACCTGTTATTGGAATATGTATTTTTTATACTAGTAATGAAATAAACAATTAGGAGTAAAATTTATCATAATATGACAGCTATCCAATCAAAGAATCTTTGTCCCTTTCTATTCAGAATTTCTTAGAATATATTACACTGACAGAAAAAATGTGCACATAGTAATATCTGGTGTATTAGAAATGTTAAAAATAGAATACACTTGCTTGCTTCTTTGTTTTCAAGACATGATCTTACTATGTAGCTCTGGCTGTCCTGTAACTAACTATATAAAACAGGCTGGCCTTGAACTCACAGAGTTCACCTTCCTCTGCCTCCAGAGTTCTGGAATTAGTGGCGTGCATAACCTTACCCCACTAGTAGCCATATTCTAATATGGATGTTTTCTTAGTTGGTCATATAACATGTGAATAGGTTCCTAACTCTGTCTCATGTAGAACAGTTTGCCTAATAACATAGTTTCCATGATCCAAGAGTCTTCCACCTGCTCTAGCATACAAAAACCAGGAAATTTATAAAACAAATACTTCTCAAGTAGTTTAATCAAAACTAGCTGGGTTCTGAGGCTTCATTTTGTTTGCAGTATAATCTTTCAGTGTAATACAATAGCACTTGTTAAAAACTCGGTTTATAAGTGTTTTCTCCCTCGTACATGCAAATTTCTTTGACTTTCTAATTCAAATCATTTAAAGTTTATTTTAAAATCCAATTAATAGATGATATTTAGAATTTGAAAATTTACACATACACCCAATTATACAAAGGCATATTTCTATCTGAGGTATTTAGTCAAGAATAAGTGGCATTTATATGAATAAATCAATTAATGAATGTTTGGATGGTTAGATGGATGGATGGATGGATGGATGGATGGATGGATGGATGGATGGATGATAGATGAATGGATGGATGAATGGATGGTTGGATGAATGGATGAATGGATAGTTGGATGGATGGATGGATGAATGGATGGAAAGAGAGATCACTTAGGTTACACTCTTATCCAATCAAATTCAGCTAAACAATCTCAGGGATAACTTACTACTCCAAAATAGTATGCAGTATGCAGCTTGCTAACACACAGCAACACAACTTTTGGGTCTCAGGGTAAGGTGAAGGATTTACCAACATGGCCACAGTTAGTCCATGAAGCAAAGATGACTGGGCCTGCAACTTTAAATGTACTAACAGTTGGATCTGACATATGATCAGGAAGCTGAGAGTGAACTAACCACCTTTACATGCCTACAGTTCTCAATGTACCGATCTTTAACATTTATATGACAGAGCTCACAATATGTTAGGCTGCTTGTGGAGCCTAATGCAGAGAACACTACTCTGAACAAGGCATGTTGAAATGCTAACAGGAATTATTTAAATATGTTTATAACATGTCACATGTGCACGCATACACACATACATACAGTTCTCCACGAATGTTCACAGTGGGCATAATGAAAGGTAACTAAACTAAACTAAACTAAACTAAACACAAACTAAACTGTTTGTGAATTAGTGATCAGCATATCAAAAACATGGTATAATAATGATAACATCAAAATTGGTTTTTGACCTAATCATAATTTAAAGGAACTACATGCGTCATTTAGGAGCTAGAAAAATTAAAATTTATCTCCTCCTAGTCAATATATGTATTTTATTATTTTTATCTATCATATCCTAAGTTGAACTGTTTGCACATGGCGAGCATTCAGTGGGTTTAAAACAGTTGGGAGAGACAAGCACTTGGTGTCATAGTAATTCGGTGGGGGAATGGAGAGTGGATGTCGATTTCATCAAAACAAAAACAATAAAAATGCCTTAAGTCCCACTGAATTAAAATCAGAAGAGTCAACAGAAGGTTTTTATTGCAAAGAGTTGATCATTGGTCATTTAGTGAAGAACTGAGAAATTGGACTTTCAGGAAAGGAAATTATTATATTTAATTTTTGAAACAAAGAGGTTATAATTACTTAAAGAGAGAATGTTCTATCCTTATGATTATTAGAAACATCAAGTGGAAAAAGTCGACTGTAACATATACAACACACATGCACAAGGGTGCAAACACACATGGCATTTTTCTTCATAAAGGGAAATATTTGGCAAATGTATCATGTAAGTAAAAGAAACTTAAAGAGAAATCAAATGTTAAATAAAACATAAACAGCAAGGAAGGTCCCTGTTCTAAGCAGTGATCGGACTATGGAAGATTGCCCAGACCTCTGGTGTGCTAAAACAACCACACCGTCTTAGATGCCTACTAAGGTTCAAGGCATTAAAACCAGTGCATGACAATCACCAGTGTTGCAGAATACATGAGAAACGAAGGGACAACTTTGCATATTCTCACTACAAGGAAATCACAAATGTCCCAGGGGTGGGACCTGTTGAGTGTGTTGACTGAAGCTATGTTCAGTGTCCACTGCCCCCCAAACCTGAATAATTGTACATGCCAAAACTACATTTTCAGAAGGAAATTGGAAAGTCTGCCTTGGATGGCTTACATGGCCCTGTACTTGGTAAAGTTACCGCACACTGTATTAGACACACAAGGTCCCACACATTGTTCATCTAGCAAAAGTCAGTATGTAAAACAGAATAGATTACATAGAGAGCTTTTAAAATGGAAATTACACTAATGATAAAATATTTAACAATGATGAGTGAGCTAAAGAAAATTAATATCCAGTAGAAAAAGTAAAACCATACTATCTGGAATAATGTTCGAATATGGGGAAAATTTATTGTCAGTAGATGGTAGCTAACAGAGAAATCAATGACTATCCATTGCACAGAAAACCAGATGCAGCGGAATGCTCAGCCTTTAATGGGACATGCATATCCCATTACATCTACTCAGAGTTCAGAGATCATTGAGGAAGAGGAGGTAGACAGACTGAAGAGGGAAAGGTGGTGTGTGAATCCAGGAACCAGTGTCTGCACTTAGCTAGGAACAAAGACCACCAATACTGGTGCTAGCAGGATTTAGCATGGATAGGTCTTAAAACTATATGCTACAGCTATTATCAGTTGTTAAGTGTTGAAAAAGGGAGACTTAGTTCTTTCTAGAGTCTACCTGTGGTGAGCAGACCACCACTTAGTGGAAGGCAACATATGTAAGAACATCTGAGCAGCAGAAAATTATCTGGTTAGGTTTTAAGGCACAGCATTGTATAAATGGCAAAGTGGACGTGGGGAGAGGTAAGAGAGGGGTTAAATATGACCAAAACATATTGCACAAATCAAAAGTAATGAAAATGGTAATGGTTTGTATATGCGTGGCCCAGGGATAGGCACTATTAGGCAGTGTGGCCTTGTTGAAGTAGGTGTGTCACTGTGGGTGTGGGCTTTAAGAGCCTCATCCTAGCTATCTGAAAGTCAGTATTCTGCTAGAAACCTTCAGATGAAGATGTAGAACTCTCAGCTCCTCCAGCACCACGCCTGCCTAGATGCTGCCATTTTCCCACCTTGGTGATAATGGACTGAACTTCTGAACCTGTAAGCCAGCCCCTAATATATGTTGTCCTTTCTAAGACTTGCCTTGGTTATGGTGTCTGTTCACAGCAGTAAAACCTTAACTAGGGCAATGAGTTTAAACAATAGAACTAAAGAAAATATATACATTTCTAATCTATAAAATATGGAGGAAATCATAAAATCATTATGTCAACTTCTATATATGTATTTCATAGCATTTTGTTGGAATCTTTTAATACTAGAAGTTGATGAAATAATGGTCATTAATTAATATGGAGAAATTATCTAAGAATAAAAATTATTGTAGACTCTGCTTCAAGAATATAACAAAAATATGAATTTTCTGAACAGCTATTTTAGAATGATCCCTGAGGATTATATATAATACCTTTGCATGTGAATAGTGGCGTTTGTAGTCGTGTGGATAAGCAGATCGTTTATTAAGTGACACTTAAGCAGTTTTCCACCCAAACAAAATTAGTCCTCTCACTCAGTTTATAACAGTAAATTTTATATGAAGTAAATATTTAAATATTAAAACCAAAAGGCAACATAATTATAGAAAAATAAATAGTTATGTGGCCCTGAGGTTAAGGAGAACTCTCTCAGCAAAAATGTAAACACAGAATTGAAACCTGAATATTTTATTATTCAGTTCTTGCATGCAGTGTTGAAAAATACCAAGTATGAACTCAGAAAATGAACTAATAAACAACAGTAAAGGACACGTGTAACACAGGGAACATACTTACTCTCTCCACTACCCAGAGCAGCAATGATTTGAAAAGAAATTCGTGTGCCAGACAAGAGACACATTGCTGCTTCTAAATATCTCCCTTACAGGAGAAAAATCAAAGCATCAAAAACAAAATGCCAGGATATTTCTCACTGACAGTTATACAAAGGAAAATTATAACAATAGCAAAATGTACCACGTTCCTATCATGTTGCCAAATTTGAAACACCACAGAGACAAGGTACAACAGTTACAGAATGGTAGTTTCTGTAGCCTTGCAAGAGGGTACCTGCTACTTTTGTGAATTCTGAGAACCACACTTTTCACTCCAGAAAAACACTTCACACAAGCAGGCATGGTGACAATATTTCTCCATACTTCTCCACACATGACCTTACTCAACTGCAAGTCCTACGTCCAGATTCAACAAAGCACACATCAAAAGTTCTTTAAATAATGTTTCTACTGGGGATAAAGAGATGGCTCAGAGTTAAGAGCACTTACTGTTCTTGCAGAGGACCTGGGATTCAACTCCCAGCATCCACATGGTAGTTCATAGCCGTCTGTAACCCCAGTCGTAGGGATTCTGATACCCTCTTCTAGCCTGTGTGTACCCTGAATGCACATGTGTCTAGACATATGAAGGCAAAACATTTATACACATAAAAATCATAAATAAAATGTTTTGTAAAATGTATCTGCATTAAGTATGTACAAACTTTTATTTGTTATTCTTTCCCCATATGTAAAAATTCTAATTATGGATCATTAACATTGCATTAGGCATCATAGATAATCCAGAATTAATATGCAGATGCTGTGCCCTTTTAAATAAAGGACTTGAGCATCCCAGAGGTTGCACATTGCTAGGAGAATCCAGTCTCCCGTGGATAGCAAAACCAGTCTGTGTTACTCTTAGCCACGATAGAAATTGGAGATTACCTTGATGTTTTTCAAACATAAACCTTTAAAAAATCAGAGATTTTCTGCATTATCTACACTATACCAGACATTTCCCTTGTCTGACCCTGCTGTAGCACAGAATCTCACTTGGTGAGCAAAGACTCACTCATCAGGGGAACCTGGCATGTTAACATCAAATTCCATCACCATTTCCTTGTTGATTTTTCCTTCTCCTTCCTCTTTAACCAAATGTATCAAACATTTGAACATAGTCCAAGCATCCTCACTGCAGTGATAAGCATGGTAAAGGTTGGCTGTATTTAAGCTGCCTTTTCTTTTTTCTAATGTGGGCGGGTGAGAGGAGAGGTACTGTCAGTTATCCATGAGAGAAGATGAGCAAGCACTTGAAGAAGCTGGTGAAAATAGTAACACATACTATGTGAATTCCATTTCATTGTCTCCTTAAAGGCTCTTACAAAGCTCTGTGAACCTCCCAAGGAAGCAATACACCCAACATTAATGACATATCCATGTCCACTGTCAGCTTTGCAAATGATTTTAATTATTAATCATGAATACATTTGTTTTAAGTTGCATTAAACATACGGCTTTCTGTAAGCCTACAGAAAGTCCTGCTTCAAATGAAATCTACTGACAAATAGAAATGCCACTGACTTTGGAAGTTTAGGGGGCTCATGGGAAACGCAACATTGTGAGAACTTTGATGGCAGACTTTAGAGATAGGAATACTTGCATTGCATGAAATGGGTTATGGATGAACACATCTCACCTAGTTGACTGACATTATGTAAATGTGCCTGGAGTCTGATAATAATGCCCGAAGTAACAGCTAACACATAGGAAACACCATGTTCTATGGCCTGTGCTGAGAACTTGTGTCACACCTTGGTCAATCTTCAGGCTTATTATTATTTTTTTTTAGATAAATGTTCTGTTTTATACAAATAAGAATGGCAAGTCTTAGTGAAATTAATTAAGTACCTTGTCCATGTTCATGAATTCATGCATCCCAACTTTAAATTATTCAATATACTATACAATTCTTTTTAAAAATATATTTTTTTATTAAAGAGCATGTGTGTGTGTCTATATCGTGTGTGTGTGTGTGTGTGTGTGTGTGTGTGTGTGTGTGTGTGTGTGCATGCACACACATGCTCTGCATGGATGCCAGAAACCAAACTCAGGTCCCTTGGAAGTGCAGCAAGCGCTGTTAACCTATGAGCCATGTCTCCAGCCCTGAGACTATGTTTCTTCTGGCTAAGGCAACCATGACAGCCACCAAGATAAAATGACCCACATTAAATCCTGCCTCAACCACTTTTAGCTACATGAAAAATAACAAAGCCAGTTAATACCTTTTATTTCTGCTCTCCTATTCTCTAATGCACACATTTATTTTAGATCTTTCTCATTATCGATTAAGATTCAGAGAAACATATATCAAAGACTTCTCAAAGTTTATTCCCACGGGGCTGTGATAGAATTGAAAGGTGAAGCTCTGTTGATCTTTATAAAATCACCAAACAGAAGGCGGGATGTATGACAACCTTGGGGCTGTTTGGAGGAAGAGCAGAGGACTGTCTTGTTCGGTTTCTCCAGATTCATTTGCTTCTCCTCACATAAACACAGTCCCAATTATAGTACTTGATTCATCTGCAAGGTAGAACAGCCATTTCCTGGTGGGCAGTTTCATAAGCACATATGTCAAGGTTTAGAGGGATTTCCGTTACTAGAATTTTAAGTTCCTGATGCAGAGCATGAAGATCTTTGCTGTCAACTGCTATGTACATGTACATGTTCCAATTGGTGACCACTGAACATTCTCTCTCTGTATAGGTACTGTAAGTTATAGTGAAGAAAAATCTATTAAATGTCCTTTAGAAGATGTTAATTGGCAGAGTTTAAATATAACTTCCTAGGAATTGTCAGTAGTTATATGCTAACTCTAACACATTATTTGACTTTCCATTTATTTTGCCCATGTTTTGCCATCTCCTTTTTTTGGAACTCCCTGGTCCTTGGGCATCCATGACAATTTTTCTTGGGCTATTAGGACATGGGCATAGATATTGTTACAGTAATTGCAGTATTCAGAATGCTATTGAAGGACAACCCCTGTTACTTAGTTTTTCTCATCAGAAAAAAAGCTGAATATAGTCTTGACTGAGATTCTTGAAAGGAGTAACATCAATCAATGTTAGACATAAAAACATTCTATATGTAATACCTCACAAAGCATAATCTGGTATCATCACTGTGATTGACGTCTTCATCATCGCTGTCATCTCTATGGTAGCCCTCTCTTAGTCTCCCCAGGTGGCATGCGTGCATTCCACTCTTTAGCTGTGTTTCTGCTGAGAATCAATAAAGCCAATGTCCCCTCAGTTCTCTGCACAGCGCTAGCTGTCCTCCGGGCGTGAACTGTGGGTGGTGTAACGTGAAAGTCTATGTTTCTAGCCATTCAATAGCTGCTTGGTGCAGCTGGAGCTCCTGCCACTCATTCTGCCAGTTTCCAGGAATATAGCAGTGTGCACAGCAGATAATGTCTTTGTCTTCATTCAGAGAAATAATAAAGACATGGTCACTGAGTAAACAAGATGATGGATCTATTAAAAATAGAAGAACTATAGAGTTCTCCAAGAAAACTGCAGTGGAGTAAGAAGAAAGGAAACATAGAGCAGAGATCGGATTAAAGCTCTCTGGATTAAAGCAAAGGGAAATGAGGCTGGAACAGTGAGGTATGAGAGGGTCAAGTGATGCCTGTGTGACTAAGGGCATCTTGGAAGATGGGGCTATGGGTATAAAGACTATAATACCTGGGCATGCCTGGAGCTCTGGGCAATTGAAGAGAAGACAGTTGGTTGTGGAAGAGAGTAGATGGCAATATTAGATAAAAGTAGATGACATGCATGCAGTTTGACTCATTTTTAGAACTGTGGCTGTTACGTCATAGCAACATGAAAAGGGTATTGGGTCATTTTGAATGGAGGGACAACATGCAGAACCACTCTGGCAAGTGCATTGAGAATGAGCTAAAAGAATGGAGGATCCACTGAGGAGAAAGATGAGAATCATCAAGCTAGATAATACTGGGTAGGTATCTAAGCTATTGTGATTTGTTAGTGGAACATTATAGACATAAGATGAAATCCCACACAGAGAGGCCAAGGGTGACTAAACATCCAGACCTGAGCAGAGCAAGGGGCAACTTCTTGAGAACATTCTCAGAGAAAGAGTTTGGAGACACAAGAGAGTTCAAGATACAGTCTTTTCAAGTTGAACTTGAAATAACATAAGAATGTGGACCTCAATATTTGACAGTTATCAGCATACAAGCAGTATTTAAAGCCATGAGCCTGAATGTCATTTTACAAGCTAGAAGTGAGTGCAAGAAGAAAATAGTAGTTAGAGATTTGAACTCGCTGACATTTCAAATTTTAGACTTTGAGAAGATGAGCGCGGAGCTGTAAAGGGTACAGAGAACACAGACAGTGGAACAGGCGATTGTACAGTGTGGAATGCAGAATGCTGAGGGAGTTAGGCCGAATGAGTGGGTGGACTTTCCCTTATGATCAAATCTATTAGTACAAGAAAAAACAAGAGGTATTACTTCAGGGAGTAGCAAACATGTCCTGTGGACTTGCTATATGTCTGGGGAAAGAAGGCAAAGAGTTAAGCATGAAGACAAGTGGGAGTCACATGTACTCACTCAAAGTGAATCAGCATGCCTTTAGAACGAAACTAGTCCAGATGGCTGCATGCCTTTCTTTAGCCCTCTCTGGATTCCCGGTTATAAGACAGAGTTGCAGAGACTGGAATTTTTCCAGATAATATTGCAAAAGGAGTGTGTCAGTCAACCATCCGTTACTGTATCAAGTACTTGTGATGAGCAACTTAAAAAGACAAATGGTTGTTTGGGTTCAGGATGAGAGGATTCCGTCCATGGCAGATATCCTGGATGACTGGGTCTGTGGAGCATATCATGGTAGTCTTGGAGGCTCGTTAACCTTCTGGTGTACCTTCCATGCCATAGCACCTCGCACTGGCCCAACCTGCTAAAGTCCCATCATTCCCTCAAGCACCGTGAAAGAGTGACATACAACTACAGCAAGGCATGAGGGGAAACCTGAGTGCAGATGGGAGGTGCTAATGATGAACCATGGGGCATGTGATGCCACAGTCAAGTGGAATCACAATGCATTGGAATGTCGATTCTAGAAGAAAGGAACAAGGGTGAAATCATGAGCCTACAGATTTAGAAAAGATGAACCAAGTGACCTGGAAGAGATGATAAAGAACAGTCCTACTGAGTGACAGATGCCTATAAGACAGATTCTGACTTCAGACAAACCATAGCCTTCAAAAACCAGTATGGGAAAAGTATTAATAAAACAACAGAAAATTCTAGAATTTCAGATATGACCAAGGCACTTAGGCCAAAAGAGAGTGCTGAGACAAACACAAAAGGCTCAAGGAATTAAATAAGGTCAGGGTAGGAACTTATCTGAACTGTAGAAAGAAATGGGCATTCAAGCACAACAGGTATTTAGAAACTCAGAACACTGCCAGAGAATCTCTTCATGAGGCACAAGAGAAAGTTGTTATGAGGCAGGAGGGTAAAAATACAAATAAGAAACAGTATTCAAAGCTTCAAGAGGATTGGTGGGAAAGCTCAGTTGTCCTTAGAACCCACAATAAAAAAGTAAAAGCATGGTGACACATACTTGTAATCTCAAGATAGGGGAGGAAGAGAGAAGTGTATTCATGGGACTCACTGACTAGCCAGCCTCTCCTAATTACAGAACACCAGGCCAATCAAAGACTCTGTCTCAGAAAACAAAGAGGACGGTAACTGAGGAATGGTATTCAAGGATTAAATATGCTTCTATGCATATGGGTGTACTGTGTGGATATCCACATATATGCACTGACATGAACATATACCAAAAATACTCACTGTGAATACAAATACACACATGCGTGTGCATGCATACACATGCACATATGCATGCCACAAAGGCTATAAGGTGAAAATAGCAACTCACTAACATAGGCCGAATTATCAATATAATGTCAGATCTCTGGTTGATAGCCTGAAATTCAAGCCCAGCAAATAAAGAACTGCCAATTAAGATGGGTATCTCCAACAGAGGCATCTTTTTAAACTGTTGAGAAATTCAACGGAAGCACATGACCACAACGCAGCATGCTGAAGAGACTTAAATGGGTATAATATACAGAGAATAATGGAAGAATGTCAATCACAAGAGCACAGGAAAGGAAAATCTAGAATAAATGAAAGGAAAGAAAAGAAGTCATCCACAGCTCTAACAAGCCAAGTCTGGTAGTAACAGGAAAGAAAGTGAAGAACAGTAGTCTAAGCCATGCCCTCAAAATCAACACGAATTTGTAAATATGTGTCAATAATGAATTTAAGTATAAGTGCCTCAACCTAGTAATAGAAGGCTTGATTGGATTAGAAACTGTATCTAATCAGATGGTGTCACACAACATGTACCCACTGGTAAAGATATCCTTAGATTGAAAGTCAAAGGACAGATGCAAGTCTTTGAAACGAACAGAAACTAAATATAATCCACTCTAGCTATTCTGGTAGTTGGTATTGTAGACTTAAAACCAAAATTACTCTAAAAAGATAGCAAAGGCCACTATGTATTAGTAAGAGAAATACTTCATCAGGAAAATAGAACAATTGAGAAAATACAAGCACCAAGCATCAATCCTTCAGATTTCATAAAACAAACAAAAATGGACATAAAAGTTTGAATACATCATCACACAACAAGAATGGGTGATTTCAATACTCTGTTCTCCTCTTTCAATAGACAACCTAAAATAAAACATAAGCCAGTAAATGTCGGAGTTACACAACATTATAGATCAAATGCACCCAACAGATATCCATAGAATATCACATCCAACAGAGACAAGATATATTCTTCTCTGGAGCCTGTGGAAAATTTAGGAGATAAAGCGGTCCTTTCATAGACACCTATGACCTACAAAAATTAAATCAGGAATATGCAAATAATGTAAACAGTGAGAGAGACTAAAGCAGCGGTAAAAATTTTCCCCATGATAGAAGACTCTACACCAGGCAGATTCGATACTGAATTATTTCAAACATTTAAAGAAGAGCTGACAACAATGCTCCTCAAACTGTCCCATAAGACAGAAAGGAACAGACCTTTACCAAGCTCACCCTATAAAGCTGGCATAACCCTGAGACCAGAAATGGAAAAAGCCAAACAAAGAAAACTACAGGTGAATTTCCTTGATGAATATAAATATAAATTTTCACAATAGAATTTTTCAAAACTTAAAGAAATACATTGAGGAGATCATACATCATCACCAACCATAACTAACTTACATTCCAGGAATATAAAGTTCATTCACTAAACACAAATCAACAAGTCTGATTCAAAACAAAAACAGAGTTAGGGACAACAGTCAATGATCATTTTCATCAGTGCAGAAAAGACACAACAAATGCCCCTAAATGATAAAAATGCTCAAACAAAACAAAAACAAAAATTTAAATATAATAAAAGCTATCAATGCCAAATCCATTGCCAGTCATTACTCTAAACAGTTAAATCCTAAAAGCATGGCCTCTAGATCCTAGAATGAAAGATGAATAACAACCCTCTACATTCCTGTTCAGCATAGAGTTCACATCCTTAGCTAGAATCGTGACAGAATCGAATAAAGTGAATTAGAAAGAGGAAAGGAAGAAGTCAATTTCTTCTTACTTGTAGATGACATGACTCTATACATTAACGAACCTAAAGAACACTCTCAGACCCACTCAACTGTACAGTCGAGTAGGAGGATGCAAGATCAACTTACAAAATTAGTAGCTTTTCCATATGGGAACTGTAAAGTCAAATAACGAAATAATGAAATAAATGAAAAGAAAACTCCATTCAGAGTAATTTTTTTAAAAAACGAACCTAGGAGTAGGACTAAAGAAGGACATGGAAGACAAAAAAAAATTAAAGAAGATACTAAAATATCTGAAGAACCAACCAAGTCATGGATCAATCGAATAGATACTGTGAAAATGGCTCTATTAAGGAAGTTAATCTACAGACAATACAATCAACATCAAAATCCTGATTCTACTCCTCACAGAATGGAATCAACAGCTACAAAGTTGACCTGAGTCCCCAGATAGCAGAAGCAGCACCTGCATAAGTGCAATGCTAGGGATACCACAAATACTCGGTAAGAACTTACATCACAGAGCCGTGGGAACAAGCATAATACAGCACAAAACATACACACAGACCAAACGATGAGCACAAAGATAGCACAAAGGTTACAGAAATCAAACTAGAAGGGTTAGACTTACCTAATTTTTGAAAAATTCGTCAAAACCATAAATGGTTCTGGGGCCAAAAGCCTCAGCCTAAGATCTGAAATGATGAAACTGCTACGGGGAAGGAATTCAAGATGCAGGAGCACACAAGAGTGTCTGATGCAGGCTCTAGGGGAAGCAATTCAAGATGCAGGCACATGCGAGCATGTCTGATACAGACTCCAACAGCACAGGTCATAATCTCATCCCAAGAACTGACTTTTTTTTAGTAAGCAATGGTTTCAGTTGTTTACATTCCATTAACATCTTTATTTTGCTGGGTTTTTTTTGGCTGCATGCAAGTCTATAATATATATATATATGTGTGTGTATGTATATATATATATGTATATATATATATACACATATAAATATGGAGAGAGAGACAGAGAGATAACTTATATATGTTATAATTTGATCTCAAGAAATTAAAAATCTTTCATCAAAAAACAATCATGTCAGTGGAAAGAGAATGTAGAACTAGAAGAATAGTCTTTACGAGCTACATATCAGACGAGGATTCATATCTAGAATACACAAAGAACTGTAAAAGTTTAAAGGCAAAAATGAAATCACCCAGTCAACTAATACAAAAATGAATGTATTGGCAGTTTTACACACAAAAAAATGTAAATGGTCGAAAAAGACTTGAAGATGTGTTTAACACACTTAGCAATAGGGTAAATTCAAATTAAGACTGCTCTGAGATTCAGTCTCTTCAATGGAACAATGATTTAAAAATGCTGACCAATGTGTTAGAGATGAGGATCACTAATTATCCACTGGTGGAAATATAAAATTATGCAGTCACTAAGGAATTCAGTGTGTAAGTTCATATAATGACTAGAAAAAGAACTCCCATATGACTCACTCTACCATTCTTGGTTATATATGAGAAGACCTCAAGTCAGTAGACTTTTAAAAATATCTCTGTGCACTGTGTGATGGTTTGTATATGTTTGACCCAGGGAGTGGTGCTATTAGAAGGTGTGGCCTTGTTGGAGGAAGTGTGTCCCTATGGGTGTGGGCTGTAAAGACCCTTGTCCTAGCTGCCTGGAAGCTAGTCTCTTGGTGGTCTTCCATGAAGATGTAGAACTCTCAGCCCCTCCTGCACCATGCCTGCCTGGATGCTGCCATGTTTCCACCTTGATGATAATGGATTAAACCTCTGAACCTGTAAGCTAGGCCCAATTAAATGTTGTCCTTTATAAGACTTGCCTTGGTCATGGTGTCTGTTCACAGCAGTAAAACCCTAACTAAGACAGAAGTTGGTACCAAGGACTGGAGTATTGCTGTGATAGGCCTGACCATGCTTTTGTTTGGAAGAATGTGGATTTGGGGACTTTGGATTTGGAAAACTGTGGAATGCTTTAAGTGGGGCTTAATGGGCCAACCTAGTAAGAATATGGAAGACAGTGGTGCTGAGGGTGATTTGAACTGTGTAGACCTGCTGGCCCAGGACGTTTCAGTGGAGAACTTTAATATGTGGCTTAGAGACATTTTTTTTTTTTGATGTTTTGGTGAAGACCATGGCTGCTTTTTGCCATTGTCTGAAGAGACTGCCTAAAGCTGAGTTAAAGAGATTTATATTAATTGCATTGACAAAGGAAGTCTCAAAAAAGCCCAAAAGAGACTTTGTTCTCTGGTTAAATCTGATGAAGAGCATTTTAAACAAATGTAGCAAGCTGAGAAAGAAAAAAAATATAAAATATATAGTTTGAGTATTAAAGGGACAGCAGGAAGTGAAATGGAGCTGAATCCTGTGTTCAAGAACATTAAATTGAATTAAGGAAGTAGTGACCTTGGGGCAAGATTCTACCCAACTAAATTTAAGTCCAGGCATGGTAGTACAAGCCTTTAATCCCAGGAGTCAAAGACAAGCAGATCTCTGAGTTCAAGGCCAGCCTAGAACAGAGCAAGTTCTAGGTGAAGAAAAACTTAAATCCAGGCTTGGTAGACCACACCTTTAATCTCAATGCTTAGGAAACAGGCATGCCGATCTCTGAGTTCAAGTCAGTCTATGGAGCAAGATCCAGGACAGCCAAGCTTAGGCAGTGAAGGAGCTGGGAAAGGGAAAGCTGGTGTTAATGTAACAGAACAAGGGGTCATGTTCCAGCTCCTGCAAGCAGCAGAACTTGGCAGCTTCACCAATGTGGCTCTGGCTTTAGAATGAAAAATAGAAGGGACTACTAGGACAATTGATGCTGGTTAGCTGGAGCTAAGAAATTAGTGGTGATTAAGAATAGAACAGCATCACTGAGGAAGTGTTTTCTGAGAGCACCAAGAAGCTGTGTTCCAGAGATAGTCAAGGTTGTACCTCCTGCTGCAGCTGTACTTAGTAATATGTAAGAGTCACCGAGACGATACTGGTTTTGAAGGCATGAAGGGAGCATGAAGAACAGCTGAGGCTTGGCACTGTAAGAGACCACTGAAGGCCATTGGTGAAAGTGAAGCCTCAGTTGCAATTGATGGCCTGGTACTGAAAAGGTCATGCAAAGAATATGAGGCTTGGCACCATGAAGAGAGCCCATGAGAGACTGTGGTGAAGCCTAGTTGCAGCCGAAGACTCCAGCGTATTGGAGATGCCAGTACCATGGGATGATCACTAAGACCAGCAGCAGCAGTGGAGTGGATCAACCTGAGCTTAGAGTGCTACAGAGAGCAGAGCTCGAGAAGTGACAATAGCCCTTTGGAGGAGTCCAAAAGATCATGTGTGGATCCCAGACATTGAAACAAGAAACAGTAACATTGAAGCTGCCTTGGAGTCCCAAAGATGTTAAAGATGCCAGAGTCGTGCCATACTTGCCAAGGAAAGCTGCTAACAAAGAGTGGACCAGCCCAGGAGAAAGAAGTTTGTTGTAGTTAACAAAGATGAAAAAGGAGTTGGAGATCTAAAGACTGCTTTGACATCAGACATGGAGATGACAGAGTCTGGAGTTTGCTCAACTGGTTGCCTGTCTTAATTCAGGGATTACAGTAAAGTGATTGGATGACTCTCAGAAGAGACCTTGAACTTTGGACTTTTAGCATTGTTGACACTTCTATAGACTATGGGGACTCTGGAAGTTGGACTAAATGTATTTTGCATTATGTTATGTTTAGGTGTGGCCCCCATAGACTCATGTTTGATCAAGCCTATGGGGGCCAAGGAGTGCAGTATGATGGTTCATATATGCTTGGCCCAGGGAGTGGCGCTATTAGAAGGTGTGGTCTTGTTGGAAGAAGTGTGTCACTGTGGGACTGGGCTTGGAGATCCTCCTCCTAGCTGCCTGAGGATGCCCAGTCTGTTCCTGGCTTCCTTCAGATGATTATGTAGAACTCTCAGTTCCTCCTGCACCATGCCTGCCTGGATGCTGTTGTGCTTCTACCTTGATGACAATGGACTGAACCTCTGAACCTGTAAGCCAGCCCCAGTTAAATGTTGTCGCTTATAAGACTTGCCTTGGTCATGGTGTCTGTTCACAGCAGTAAAACCCTAACTAAGACAATGTGCATAAAGGGTGTTTCTTCCCTTGTGTTCATGGAGTGTTTTCTGATAAAAAGTGTGTAATTAGCCAATGTGTTCTGATGCTTGCCACTCAGTGCTAAACAAAATCACTTTGGTCAATTTTGTCATATGCTTTGTAAATTTTCTATTTCAAATATTTTCTATCTTATGATTTTATTCTAAATAAGCAAAGATGTTCACCTCATGGTAACCTGGAAACAAAGAGTAAATGATAATGGGTTAGGGTATATCCATAGTGGTGTAATTTCCTTCCAACCCCCTAAGGATTACAATAACTGTCAACACAACCATGAGTTGAGGACCAAGCCTTCCACACACTGCCCCTGGAGAATGCTTGTGATCCAAACCATGGCCTCACTCAGAACATTTCAGCCCAGTTCATGATTATTGCTCCACCACCTTAAAATTGTTGGTCAGCTGTGGTGGAGACTAAAGGAAAATCAGGAATCATATGCACACTGCATCAACTCATAGCATCTGTTGCAAAACCCTAAACTATCTATGGCCTTAAGGAAAGTATGGTTGTTCCTGTGGTTTTCATTATGGAGGTGCATGTGAGGAGTGTGGGAAATTGACACAGTGGCTCACACTTTATCAAAATACTCGAAGTGTACAGCATAGAATAGCGGCAAAGGGAAGGTAGGCCCCTTTAACTCCATCTCAAACACAAATGAGGAAAAAGTCCTGTTGAATGTAGAGTAACCTCCTCCAGCAAAGATGGCAGTGCCTGTCCGTGCAGAGTCACAGCTTCATGGATCAGCTCAGAACAATCAGAACAAACTCCTGGCAGAGCCCCACCTTCCCCCGGCTTGCTGATGTATGCTTGGCCTGACATTCATCTCCCACTCTCCTGCTAATGTGCTGTTCTCACCTCCCTCTTCCCAGCAATTTCTCAATGTGCCAGCAGCATCTCCCTTATTACTGCCAATCTCTTTCTGCAACCATCCAGGAGGAAATCGGGCAAGTTGTGTGATTATAATGTTATTAAGATATACCAGGAGCCTCAGGCTGAATGGATTTCAGGACAGTTCTGCAGAGCCACGGGCTCCAGAACCAGATTTTGTTTCCAGGCTGTAGCATGCTCTCTGTTGTTGGCGCAGTTTGTAAGATGACCAAAGAAGGACTTCAGTAAAACCCGAGAAAGCAATCAAACCTGCACTTGGCTCTTTCAGGATAGCGATTCAGTCTCTAAGCTTCAAGGTCTATATCCCTAACCTCAAATACTTACTCCAATCCAGTTTCTTCCCTTCAGTACCATTACACCTGCATTTCTCCCTAGTTAGTTCATCTCTATTACTTACTAGGGACTACCTTAGATAAATGGTCCATGAAATCTGTAAGGTCCCCATAAAAGCCACTTAAATGAATTTTAATTCAATGCTGCAATTAAGGAAGTTGGAAAGGGGACCAGTTAAATTTCTTTGGCCCCTCTGTCAGTAGTTTTAACCAGCTACCATGGATTGAAAACAGTTACAAAAATTAAAAATGGCCTCTAAGCTAATATCTTTTTCCTTGATTTTTTTCCAGAAAATACAAAAATTTATTAGACATTAACATTAGAGTGAGCATTGTGTTGGCTTTCTGTTACTGTAACACTTGCTTGACATATCAATCTGTAAAATATATATATATTTTATAGATTTATAAATATATATATATATATATATTTTTAAATATATATATATTTCAGCTTACAAGGTGGAAGAGCCAGTGGCTATACTCATTTGGATCTGAGATGAGGTGCCACATCATGGTATCATCCTGGAAATGTGCATGTAATTAGAGTTAGCCATTTCCCTCCCATGGAGCTGGTGAGAGCAGGGAAGAGGAGAGGTATGTTCCCAACAATCTGAAGACCTCCCACTGGGCTCCAACTCAGTTCCCACCACACCCTGATAGTTCTACAGGCAGAGGACCACACCTTTAACATACATATGGGTCTTTGGGAAATTACAATAGGTACTGTGATTTCCTGCACAGAGTTTCCATGCAAATATAGACCTTTTTCTCTTAGGAACTTGAGCACCCACAGGCTGCAATATCTGGAAGAATCTTGACAATAATCCCCATTTATATAATTGTAGCTAACTATTCCAGCTAGCCTCTCTTTATCAAAGGGCAGAAACAAAACTTTCCACAGAGCTTGCTCTAAAATTTTCATAAGGTAACAATCTCAAATGGTCACAAATTGTTTTAGATCGGCTGTGAGGCTCCAGTATAATTTTTAAATGTGTTATAAGTTCAAGGAATGGCATAGCAGTTGAGGGTACTTCTTGGTTTTGCAGAGGACCCAAGTTTAATTCCCAGTAAGCCACATAGTGGCTCACAATCAACCAGAATTCCAATTCTAGGACAATCTGACACGCTCTTCTGGCCTCTGCAGACACCAGGCACCTGTGCATATATGCGGGCAAAAAATAACCATACACAGAAAATAAAATTCAGAATATAAAGTGTAAATGTAGTTTTTTTCTATTTTGTTTTCTTATTCTTGATGTCACTATACACAAATATGATTTTAGTAGTGCATCGAATTAGTCGCCTATGGATAAAACTTAATCATCACGTCAAACAAATTCATGTGCATTCCATCAGAGATTCCAGAATCCAAGAAAAAATGTTGTTACTAGGTTACGCGTGAGACAGGATGAGAATGGCAACGAAAAAGCCAGTCAGTCACCCATCTTCACCTCATTTAAGTGAGAAGAGATTACACATCTAGTAATGTGTTTGCCACCATCAACCTTTCTCAACCTCCGGGATCTGTCTACTCCTTGCGTGGGATTGACCCTTAAGCTCGTTGGTGCTCAGAGCCTGTGATCAGGCATATTCATCTTGTGGTTGTAATAAATGTTTCAAACTATATATGGTGTTAAATGTGAACACTGAGACCTTAACCGATGTATAAATTCAATCCACAAAAGACAAATCATGACAACAAATATGAGGACAGTTCCTGCAAGCTTAGGAAAGTGAGCCTAATTCTCATTCTTCCTCTGCCCACGACTCGACTATTAAAGCAGTAGTATCAATTTTATCCATAAAGAGGGAAGGGCAATGAGGCAAGTTGGAAGGGCATGTTCAAGTCAGCGGCTGCTCATTCTGGCCGCAGTATAGACTTTTCTGATTCCTACCTCTGCTTGTGTTAAATGTACTCAGTTACATTCAATGGCTCATTTTTAGTGCTATCATTAGTGAAGAAATTCAGTGAGCAAATTCTCACAGGGATGTGTTTGTAGAGTGAATTATGACGTTTAGCATGTTTTTACTTTTATGTGTGTATCTCCATGTGTATCTGCATGCATGTTTGCCAGTGTACGTGACGGTGCCTGGGACAGCTAGAAGACGGTGGTAGAACACATGAGTTAGAGGTACAGGAGGTTGTCAGCCACCAGGTATGTTTGTTGGGAATGGAACTTGAGTGCTGATAAGAATAGCAAGTTCTCTTAATCACCGAGCCATCATGCCAGCCCTAATCGCAACATTTTTAATAGGTTGGAGAACTTTAGCGATATATGACCTCCGCAAAGCTTTTCATCAGAGGTCATGTTTGATAGACTGTGCTTTGAAGGGCTTCACAAGTGAGTATAGAGTACATTTCAAACGGCATCTGAGTGAAGGGGCTTCCACTGTCTGTGTTCTTGTAAAACACCGTCCATGTTCACATTCAAGTCTCTACAATGATTTGATCAGTAAGACTGTCAAGCTCTTCCTTGTTGTGAGAAAGTTAAGGCTCAAGTAAATATATGACTTTTCTGATGCTAAAGATAACAATTCTATCCAGGCTTTTTCCTTCTAATCTCTTGGGACATGTTTCTTAACGCCCTCCAGCCCAAGAATGACTCAGTTTCTGTGCCAGGAAAGAGATACTGTTTCTCTAGGAAATCTGCTAGGTAAGAGAAGTGGCTACACCCTGCTAGAGTTTTTCTTTCTGGAACGTGTATGTTTGCTTTTCGCCTGATGTTTTTTAAAAAGGGGTCAAATGCTTTACTCGGTGGGCTCCTGACATATCTGATGTGTTTTGCTTTAATGCCAGCTGTGTTGTGATGTGCTAACAGG
The DNA here is from genome assembly GCA_030674055.1 of Rhabdomys pumilio. Classification (NCBI taxonomy): domain Eukaryota; kingdom Metazoa; phylum Chordata; class Mammalia; order Rodentia; family Muridae; genus Rhabdomys; species Rhabdomys pumilio. The sequence continues at coordinate 93,233,392 of JANHMN010000001.1, forward strand.
ATAGAGAGAGATGTGCAAGAGAGCACATCCCCAAGGGATTATGTGTAACTGCTGGTCTTCACATGACCACGGTTACCCACATATGATCAAGGACAGCTAACTGGCTAAAGCGGCATTATCATAGTAACAGTGTTCAAGGGCCATGCTTTAATATGATTTCATCTGAAGCTACTCACTTCTTTCATGGTTGTCATTAGTTGACTCAACAATCTATGCTCAGTGTTGTAATAGCTTTAAAATTCCCTACTGTGGAATAATAAAACTTAAATTTTTTTCAGATCTTCAAAGTACTTGTTAATATTGACTTCATTGAATTATAAAACAAAACAATCAAACAGGGAGAAGACTGTTAGCTATTTAACTCTAGAGGCACATTAAGAAAATATTGTACAATGTTTTTATTGATCACTTTAAATCAGAGTTTAAATAAAGCAGAATTGCTAGCTGTTGATGTCACTAGACCTTAAAGCGGGATAAACATTTTGAAGCAGTGAGAAAGAACACTGTTTTGTGTATTTTTGATACAGTCTCACTCTATAGTCCAGGCTAGCCCTGAACTCACAGTGATCTTCCTATCTTGGCATCTCAAGTGCCAGGATTTTCTCAGCATGCCACTACAATGGCTAGCTTGGGAAATGACATCTGTACCCCTCACTATTTATTTTTCTTGTGTTCTATTCTCTTGCCTGCTGTGAATTTTAATAGTAGCTGATAATGGATTCCTGGATCTTTGGGCTCATTTACTTTACTGATAGCAGGCAGATTCACACTGTGTGCTCACTGTTGGTATCCCAGACTTAACCAAAGGCAGGATTTCAGGAGAACGAACGGAGAAGCCACCATCAGGTGAACAATGAAGGACAGTCAGAGAGTTTTCATTATACCAATGAATCTGTGCTCTAACTAAACTTCTAGCCTGATTGTAATGCGGTCTACATGTAATTTAGTAATCCCTGCATTAAAATCATGACTGTGGAAGGCAAATGGCTTTTTCTGAAGCCTAGTAAAGGAAACCCAATAAACCTTTCCAGAGCTTCTGATTCTTGAAACAGAAAGCAAATGAAGGCAACATAAAATATTGTATCAGTTTAAAGAACAGGCAGATCTACACCCAGTATCCAGGGATATATTTACTAAATGTTCACAGACAGTGAAAAGGGTTATATAGTTCTAGTTATTGGTATTTTTTTCTGGGGCATATTTTTGAATTAACATGCTAATGCCAGAATTCCATTTCACGCTCTTTGGTTTTTCTGATTTCATAATAGTTAATGTTTCTAAAGCCACAGAATTATAATATAAAGATGACTGAGAGTGTAAACCCATCCCCATATGCACTGGCATGGAAAGAAAAGAGCAAACTTTGCTCACCTTGAGCTGGTTCCCTATTTTCAAATATGAACAGAGAAGTCATATGTATTTGGGGTAAACTGTAAGACATTCTGGGTTATTGATCTATATACATTTATAGGAAGGTGGAGATAATGGTCTGGCAGTTATGGTAGCATTATTATATTGATTTCACATGTAAATTTATAAAAATGAAAAATTAAGCATCACTGGACTTTAAAAAGCTGGTGGGGTTAAGATAACATGGTCACAGAACCACAGCTCAGGGAGATGCGGAATTCTCAAATCAAAAGTGGAGAAAAGAGTCAGAGGACAGCCTTCTGCAAGTCCCTTCTTCCCTATCCCAGCACTTAACAGCTTCTAGTGACTAGTGTCCAGATGCTATGGCCATGGCAAAGAGTACAGAGGGCCACAATTAACATTTAGTGAGCAACCAGACTTAAAATACACAGAACCAGAATATTTTTAATAATATGTCCATTCTGTACCGTCAGTTAGAACAATGAACAATCCAAATGTCTCCTATCCAAATTGATGCTGTGGCTAAAACCAGGCCAGCTAGGTGAGTGGTTGTATTCAGGGAGCCAGAAGTTTCAAGACTGATGACTCCTGGCTTTGCCACCTGGAAAATGTCACTCAAGATGAATTCTTTCATTTCCTCACTACTGGGAGAACAAGAGTTCCTACTTTCATAAAATGGAGTCAACATTCCCAAGAGCTCTGCATTACAAAAGCTTTCAGTCAGGCCAAATCCCAGGCACTCTGTGAACCCCCTTCCCTTTTCTTCTTTTTGAAGTAAAGTACTGGATTAAATGCCTTCATGATCTGCCCCGGATATAGAGTTCTTGAATTGTTTGTAGTTAAGTTTTAGAATCAATGTCTTCAACCTAAATACTCGAAGATCTCACTGCTGCACTAACTAACAATATTATTCTGAGGATTTTATGGGATTAATGGGAATCTCCTAAAAACCTGGTTAGCACCATACAGTTTAACACCCGACACAGACAAATGCATGTATTCTATGAATTTCAGCATCCCCTAAGTCACAGATCCTCTAGTGTTGTGTCCAGACCAGCCTCAGCCTCTCCGGGGAACATGCTTATTTCTTTATAAATTTCAGGGTATCATTTCAAAGCTGCTGTGTCAGGAGCCACAGGTGGGGACCAGCAGCCCATCAGGCCCATCTTGTGAGTCTGAGGATGCTAAAAGTGCAGAAGCACAGGTGCAAACGAAGAGTGGGGAAGCCTGTCCTGCCTCTGTCCTGCCACTTACCAGGGCAAATGCAGCTGTAATTGATCTGGCCTCTGAAGACATCTAGGAGGCATGTCAACTGGAAATAGTTCAAATTCAAGTAATCAATAAACTGACTTAAAAAAACGAGGATGAGAACTCATCCTTGGCTACTGTCTCTAGGGAAGAGAGGCATCATAAAGGCTAGAGAAAAGTTCAGAAACAAAGCATACAGAGGACACCAGGGTTAGGATACCAGCAAGAGAGCCATCCCGGTGAGGAGATACAGTGTGCCACCTTCACACAGATGTCAAGAACCATGGGTTGTCTGTGCCTTCATTACACCAAAGACATCAACTATTGTTCTTTTCATTATTATAGAAATATTTTCTAAAACCTCGACATGCTGAAACCTGACTTATAAAGGCCTACATTAAATACAGAAGGAGTTTTATGACTATCTTTTACTTAACTAGAGAAACTAAACCTTTTCACTAAAAGCCACACTGAGAAGAGTCACTTGATGTGCTAAGAGCCCATAAATACTTTAAGATGATTAAGGCTAAGATGGGAGAAGCTGTTAGAAATGAAAGAGATCCGGGTGCTTGTTTGCATTCCTTACTCTCATGTATCTACTCATCCAGACCCCATTAGACCTCCACTTCTAATTAACTCTGAAATATCAATAGTCATCAGTATCCAATCTGGTCTCTTGGGCCCTTCCTCATACAGTCTATTTTCGCCAGTGTTCTTATAATTTCCCAAGGTATTAAACCAAGCATCACCATCTTTCCCCTTACATGTCTCCTGCTCTCTCACATCCTGTAACGGAGTGTGTTTATAAAATCCAGTTATTTTACCTTCATAAAGATAACAGGATATTTTTCCTTTCATCTTTTCTGTTGCGACCATGGTGTTTTTTTTTTCTCATTCTTTTTCCATAACTAGAGCTTAACACCTTTGAGACTAGGAATCGCTATCTCTCTTTAGGCTCCGGCACAAGGCCCATCTAACTAAACCAGCAGAAATTACTCCCTGGAGAGTGTAATTAAGAAGTGCAACAATTCACTTCAAGTCTCCCAGTGCTCATAATTGGAGTATGCCACCAAACACTGGATCTATTCCAGAGGAAAAATATATAGCATGTGACAAATTTGTAAAATAATAATATACAAATATTTCAGGATCTTAGTAATTTGCTAATAATTAGTTTTTAATAGTTTTATCTTATAACCTCTTCCTTGGCCTTCACTTTACGTTACATTTATCAAACAGTAGATTATTACTGTTTCTATGCCTTAATACTTTGCTACAGTGGCCTCAGCATTAGTATTGATATGTTTTAGAATGGTTGGGGATAAATATTTATCTGTATATCTGTAATTCTGTGGATTACCGCAGTACACAAAATTATTTCAATAATTGCAAGGGTTGCCTAAAATCTTTTACTTTATTTAAGAAAGATAAAAGGTCCAGCTAAAAATATAATTGCTTTCAACATCACATGATGTACGAATAGTGATATTCCAATTGATGTTGTCTGCATCTAAAAGATGTGCTGCCTAATGAAATTATGCACACACAGCCAAACAGTAATGGGGTTTAAGGCAGCTCCTGACACATCTTCACAGACGTTTATGGACTGAACCGTGTATGTTCATACCGCCAAAGCCTCATTTCTATTGTGCAGCAGACCAGGAACTCTAAGATAGCCTGGGATTGCTCTTAAAAAATTATCAAGTTCAAATCAAAAAGAATAGTTTTCCCTTAATATCCTTCGCCAAAGTAGAATGCACAAATAGAAAAGGGATTCTTGGCCAGAAGCCTCATGTGAGAGACATCTTCCAGAAGCACATGGCCTGGGAAGCTTCAGAGTCTTGGCAGACTGCAAACCTTTACTACTTTCTATTAATAATCAGGGTCCAAGTGCCTGTAAGGAGCCAGGACCTACTTGTGAGATGAGGACTTAGCTCAGAAGTTGAATGTTTTTCAACAAACACTCTCATAACAGCAGATACTTTCTCCAGACACCAGATTTCTCCAGTTTGCACAAACCGCAGTGTCTAAAGAATCCTCTAGAAAGCAAACTGGTGAGTCTCTTCAGTAGCATATGAAAAAAAATACATTAAATGCTGATTTTGTTCTATAGACTTCTGGGCATCTATGGTGGTCTACATGCAAGACTTAGCACCTGATCTATGGCTGCTTAAGCAAAACTATAAGGGAGTATACAATATAGTTGCTAGTAGAACATTTAGATGCTTTTGGGCTATTACAGGCACAAATGTAAAGCTCAAAGGTGTCTAAGGGTAGCATCTCAGGTCTTTAATGTTCTCTAGAAGCTCCTGTACTGAAGCTTTAGCCTCAGGGTATCAGTGTTCAAAGGTCAATCTTTGGGGACGTGATTGAGGTTTTCTCCACATGAATGTATTATTTTAATACTGGATGCATGGATTTGTGGGCTACAGGGAAATGACAGAAACTCTTGCAGGTAGCACCCAGTTGAAGGAAGGATATTGTGGAAGCCATACCCTTGAAGGGTCCTTTCACTTTGTATCTTGGCCCTTGTGTGTTGGTGAGTATTCTCTCTGTCTCATCTTCTTCACAGTGCCATTCTGTCTTAGCACAGACCATGTGATACAAAGCTGAACAACCACGGGCGATAGTCTCTGAACTGTGAGAATGTACCTTTGCTCCCCTAAGCTAGGTACTTTTCAAGTCTGCATCACAGTGATGTAACTCAACCACTTAGACAGCACAACCTCAGCTTATACCCATTAGTGCAGACTCCTGTTTTCTCCATCCGGGCAATTGAAGCGTCTTAGTGGTGGAACACTGAGGTCAAACAGTTAAGTGTCTTTAGGTGCTACTATAACTTTATGCTCCAATCTAGGTCTGCTCAAGTTTCCAAGGGTCAATGTAAACTTGATCCTATCCGTGAAGTTTCACAATGTAAGAAGGTGGTCCCGAACTGGACATGAAACACAAAAAGCTGGCAAAGCAGTAAGCAGAGAAGTATGATTCATTTAGAGATTTAGTTTATCAAATTTTGGTTCAGTGAGGAAGGGGTGAATGAGGGCGAGGTTTGAGAATGGATCATTGTCTACAGCATCTCAGAACTGGGAAAAATGTTCGGCCACAGTGTTCAACCTACTAACTGTGAAGACCTTGATAAAAGTTTTTCAGAGAAGCAAAGGCAATAGTGCAGTCTGGATATGTGATTTCTCATATGTCATCATTCTCAGAAACCTCTATTATCAAACAGGCAGAAGTTTCTAGAAGCGGAATGGATACGTCTCCCATGATTCCACTTTGAAAGATGGATTTTGGAGCCATGGTAGTATCTGTAATGTCTTTACCATTAATCCACTCTTAGCCTTGATGCAAGAAAGCAAAGGGGCCAATGTTTGGGAAACATGATCAAACAGGCCATTCCAACACAGGAAAGGGCAGTATCCAAGCAAAAGATCCAGACAGATAAAAAAAATGCCTTCCTTGTCCCCATCAACAGTCGCTCCATTTCTATGGAGGTAAATACGCAGAGAAAAAACAAGACACACTGCACTGAATTTACATCTACTTTCCTAGCAATCAAGTGCCACCACCTCTGCCATTGGTAAATAGGTTGCAGTCCTGCTAAGGGAAGAGTTGGGCTCCTTTCTAGCAGTCACTTATGCTTCTTTAAGTATGAGTTTGCTAGAAACCTTAGGACTGTGTTAACAGACAGTATCAAAATTAGATGGTGGTGTTTGCTTTTACGGGAAGATGCAACAACCTACAACATGCAAGGAGGTTAAATAGACAGACAGTCCAACACATTACAGTTTGATAGGTCAGAATGTTGAAATGAAATGAAAGACGGAAGGAAACACACACACACACACACACACACACACACACACACACACACACACGATGTTTACAAATGTAAAGAAACTTTTTATAGGCAAAATAAACTGAAAACAGCACACACCCACCTGCTTTTCCCCACTTGGCTTTTTGTGGTTCAGCAGTAGCTCCACGGCTCCAACCACCTCTTTTCTGATGGCGTGAAGCAGCGCATCGCCGACATAGACATTGAAACTCAACAACAGTTCGATAAGCTCCAGGTTCTCATTTTCAATGGCAATGAGGAGAGCAGTCCTTCCAAGGGGGTCAATGCAGTTAATGTTGATTTTAAAATAAATCTCAGCTTCTTCCAGAGATTTCTTGACGCTTGCATAGTCCCCTTTTTCCACAGCATTCAAGTAGGCTTTCTCTGATGGCGAGAGTTCAGATTCTGCTCGGACAATCCTCAGTGGGATGCGGTCTCTGTAGGGGGCATTGACATTTCTTTTGTAATAGAACTGAGCCATGCTTCAGGCCATGCTAGTCCGTCATCTCTAGAAGCACACAGAGAAAGCATAGTGTGAGCACCAGCATGCTATCAAAGGCACAATCATTATCGACAACAATAGTGTCTCTATTGATGAGTAAAAGATGCTTCTTTTTTTTTTTTTTTTTGGTTTTTCGAGACAGGGTTTCTCTATGTAGCCCTGGCTATCCTGGAACTCACTCTGTAGACCAGGCTGGCCTCGAACTTGGAAATCCACCTGCCTCTGCCTCCCAAGTGCTGGGATTAAAGGCATGCACCATCATTGCCCAGCTAAAGATGCTTTTCCTTAGGCAACAAAAATAGTTACACAGCTGCCTAGTAAACAGAAGTTAATAGTTCTTTTTAAAATATTTAATTATATGCTTGTATATGTGCACCTGTGACAGTTTATGTGCAACACACACACACTCACGCACGCAAGCGCACAAGTGCTCACAGCGGTTAGAGGAGAGCATTGGATTCTCTGAAACTGGAGTTTCAAACTGTTATGAGCCACCATGTGGATGCTGAGAACTGAGCTCAGGATCTTTGCAAGAGCAGTCAATGCACTTAACCACTGAGCCATCTATCTCTCTAGGCTCAACTGTTCTAATCTAACAGTCGAAAATTATCTTACAATTTTAAAGTAACATTAAGCTGAGACTGAGAAATTATTTGCAAATATAGATATTTATACACACATATGAATATATTTGCAATATACATGCATGTAAACACACATGTATGTGTGTGTCCAAACACGTACATGTGCAAAGCATGTTAAAAATTAGAAGTCATGCCTTAGGAATGTTCAAATACACCACTCACTCTAAGTTTTGCTGATCATGAAGCTGGCGCTACCTTTGTAGAGTCCTGTCATGATAGAAAAAAATCTCCTCATTTATATGTCATCTGTCCTTACCATTAACAAGGATTCACATCAAAGTTAGTGTGAACACTGGAACTACTGTGGGTGAAGTAACATTGAGCTTAATGAATGTAATTTTATTTTTCTCTGTTTGTAAGTGAATTCAGTGAGGGATGATATTAATTATCATGAGACTATGCAAATCAACCTAGAAAAAATAAAACAGAAACAATGTACTATGAAGATACATTTCTCAGTTCTTCCAGCTCTGAGATGACCTACCATGTAGGGAAGGTTTCCTTTGAAAACCCATTTTTGTTTGGAAGTCACAGTAAAGAGTAGCTGAAGCTGAGAACATAAATTTAAAATAATCACACATGAAATAAGCCAGCGGGAGCAGTACTGTTTCAGCAAAAAATCTAGTGTGGCAAAGTCTCAGGAAAATTTGTATTTTGCATATAAATTCTGTACTGAAGTTTTCTGAACTTAATACCTGTTACTTCAGCTATTCTCTGAAAACATGCGAGTCTATGTCTATAGTATAAAATTAAAATAAATAGGTCATATAAACCACTTGCATATTCCTATTGGTATTTGTAAGCCTAATGGATGTATGCGTAAATTAGCCTGACATGTATAGTGCTTTAACTGTAGATTAAACAGTCTTTGCACTAACAAATGTGACCATATTTTTAAAGATTTATATTTTAGTTTTTAATTTTATGTATATGTGCCTGTCTGTGTGTGGTTATGTGCACAAGAATATATGTGACTACACAGATCAACAGAGGACATTGAATCCTTTGGAACTAGAGTTGTGAGTGCTTGTCTGTCACCTCACATGGGTCCTGGTGACTGAATTCAGGTCCTCTGGAAGAGTGGGAACCAATTTTAACTGCTGAACCATCTCTCCACCTCCAAATATGATTACATTTAATAGCTTTCAACTTGAGAAACGGACATGTTCACCTATAGCTTCTTTCTAGTCGTGATTTCAATGATCATATAATTAAATTTCAACCTTTGGCCTCCAGATTATTCATTAGGAATTCTCTAGTGTCTAGGTAGATGAATTAACAATTAAGACCATTATTTCATACTCTGCAGCTGTTTAGTATGTTATAATAAGCATTTTCTTCAGGTGTCTTCATAGACTAGTTAGACTTGAGTATGTCACATCTATTAATATTAGACACACAAATTAGTTAAATAAAGTCTGAGTGTAATTATTCTGAGGATCTTTTAATTTATTCTGGAATAAGAATCATTTATGTTACATAAGGGCAAGGAAGCTTCAATATTCTTTGAGTATAATGAAAACATTGACAAATCAAAGTTTTTATGATACTACTATCTTTTAAGGATCTCATCTTGAATCCCCAATTAAGCACTATTACTACAAGTTACTATAAATAGCCACGAACATGAGTTACTATTAAAATCATTGTCTTTTAAGAAGGAGATGAGCCATTTCTGCAGGGCTTGAAGTTAGCATCCAAAATACCTGCGATAGGTGCCAGAGACCTCACATGCTAATTCTGCATGAACCACAGCATGTATGTTTCCTACAGTATATAAACTTCTGTTATCTCATTTTGTCCTTATATACAATATTTAGGAAAATATACATTTTCTTTATGTACTTGGGCTTAATATTTCTTACCAAATCCTATATTTTGGATGAGAAAGTAAACACGGGTAAAACTAAGATATAAATATATTACATACACATATATTACATACACATATATAATATAAAAATTTTGTAGAAATAATAATTTATCCGGATTGGGAATTGGTCAAAAAGATAGGAAATAATTTCATTCCATTTTTTCCTTAATAATAATAACAATACCATCAATTAACAAATTAGGGCCTACATTTACTTCTCATTTACAAAATATAAATACGATGCCAATGGAAAAGAACATTAGGTCTTAGTGAACTGGGAGAGAAGAGACAGAAGAAGAAAATTTTGCTTTAATTAAAATTTATTTCACTGAATCCAGTTTAACTCCCATAAACAGAATGCATTCAGGTGCATTTTAAAGGGATACTATCCTGAATGATACTGTATTTCAGAGGTAGAGTGAGTGCTGGATATATAAGAAAATCTGTTTGTATATCTAGAGGAGGAGGAATCAAACTGAAGGCTTAGAAAGGTCTTTCATTTTTCAAGCTCTTGGATTTTAAAAAAAATAAAGAGATAATGTACATGAAAAAGTGCTGGGCGTCCTTAAAATACCATTAAAGTTTATGTAGATTCGATAAGGTTCAAATATTTAAGGAGGGATATTGACACACTGAAGTGGAGCATAGCTTTGCTGCTAAAGCCTTAAAGAACAAGGATATTGTGTAAGTTTGCAACCCAGAAACTTGGCCTTGTTGTTACTTGAGATGCAGCGTGTGGACACAGGAGCAGTGGAAGGAGCAGATAAGGCTGATTGGGCTCCTAGGCAGACACACTTATCAGCAACTGCAGACCTGCCACTCAACGATGGGAAGTCGGTAAAAGAACAGGGCACTGAGAGCAGAAAATACCTGTCACCAAAAACGTTGAATAAAGGCCTGGTATAGAATCACATCTCCAAAATGAGGTTTCTGAAAAAAAAATTCTCTCCAACAAGAGTAGAGAAATTTGAGATCTATTTTCCTTCCTTCCTTCCTTCCTTCCTTCCTTCCTTCCTTCCTTCCTTCCTTTCTCTCTCCCTTCCTCCCTTCCTCTTCTCTCCCTCCTTTTTTTTCTTTCTGGCCCTTTATAAATCAAACAATTCATTACCATTACGTCAGGTTTCAAAGAATTAGCAGATGAAGATTAACAGTTAAAAACTTAAATCTTGCAATATGACTTTTGACATTCATTTTTCTTAAGTATGGTAGGAGATTTAAGAAGAAAATAGAGTTGTGGTTTGACATCAACATGAAAATAATGTACAACCATAGGTAAGCAGCAAACTCTAGATAGTCCTGGTTCTGACTTCATGTTCCATGAAGGATCGGCTTTGTTCTGCAGTGGAATTATCAGTGAATGTGAATTTCAAATAAGACTAAGGAAATGAATAGATATCTTCATTTCCAGTAAATATTGCAAAGGGCAACATGAATATTCACCATTGACACGCATGTTTTAGTGTGTGATCCCGTGCTTCAAGGAGAAAACCAGCCATGAGTCCACAGGCATGGGACGCTACTTCACATACTTAGGAATTTGTTATGAAATAGCAGCAGCAATAAAAAAATACACTTTACTAACTAAAATATTATGACATCCGAGGATTTTAAAGAGAGAAATAAAGATTACTTATTTTTAAACTTGAAGACTCTTAGGATTTAATAGGGACCAAACTTGAAGCCAAAAATTGAATGCAATTTTATTCCATGCATGGAGGAACACAGTGGAGAAGTTATAGTTACTTAGCTGCCTTTTTACCTCGACAGTCTTAGGGATACATCCTTAATCAGAAATAGATGTAACAAAGGCTAGATTCCACCCTGAGAGTTAAAACATATCCATCAACTTCCTTTTATCCTCAAGTCACAAAGACGTTATCTCTCATCTTGCTCCAGCAATGAATCCCACTGTCTCCATTTTCGTTTTCCTAAGTTCTTACCATCACCTCACCTGCTGCACTGACTTCTGGAGCAAGCTTCTCTAATGCTCCATCTTCCTCATCAACACAACCTCATCTACCGGGCCCTCCTTTGTTTGTATAATGTTTAAATGTTGATATGGCCACCAGTTTCTTCCCTCTATTGATACCCTTCTTCCTGTCCTATACTAGTCATTTAAAATTCCCATGAAATGAAAACTTATGCTATAAAATACACTATAAAATCAACAAACACACACACACACACACAAACAAACACAGATATATATAATATGTATTATATATATCTTACTGTCCACTACTTTCTGGGTCTGGGTTGCACAGTGGGTAGCCAGTAGTCAACCATATGTAGTCATCAGCTCATAAATGAACTCAAGCAGCCACATTTCCAGTCAGTAGCATCCCTCTGTGTAACATCAGCTTACTTCATCTACCTTTGAGATGAACCTTGCTTATAATATCACTGATGCCCACAATACCATGGGCATGCTCTGTCTATAAGATGCCTGTCTGGTTATGTCATTGTGCCACTGATAATCCCTGGAAGGTTGGTTTCATTGACAGAAAACCCTTCATTTATTAAGGTCTACCCTCAACCCAATTTTGAAGACTACCCATAGCAAACCCTGTTTTTGCACTGACAAGAATGCCAAACTACTTGGCTACCGTGACCCATGCTTCTTTTCCCTACATGACTACTGTTCTTCCCTTTGAGCTACTTGCAACTCTTGCCAAGTTAGAAAACATTAACCAGAATACCTCAACCTCTGAGAATCTCCTTTTTTTCTCTCTTAAAGCAGGGCAATGTGACCTTTTCTTTGAATGCATGCTTCACAAACCTTGTGGATTCCTGAGATTTAGGATTGTCTAAAATGGGCATACAGATTGCCTCCCGTAGCTTTGCATCAGGGCTCTACTTTTGTTGAATCAGAGAACCGCCTTGTATGTCTTGAAAGCTATTCCTATGCCATTTTAAATAGTGAAATGCAATTAAGTGGTCAAATGGCTTTAACCATTTGCCAACAGTTGGTTTAGCATTGTTAGTCAGCAACTAGAAGCAGTCTGCACAATATACTTCCTTTTAAAATGTGTTGTTCTTCTCTGCACATTTTCCTTTCAAGCTCTTGTTAGTTACGCACAGAAGTATAATTGTGACACATAAATTAAGATGTATGTAATTCCTAACTCTGGAAAATGTCTGTTGTCTCTATGGCCTAAACATATGGCTGTTTAGGGAATAAGATTTTTGCCAGTTGTTGGTCCTTGGAGAGGACTAGGGGGACAGAAGGAGAAATACTGTAGGAGACATACGAATATCATATTTAAAAGTAGAATTAATGCATCAAGTAACAGAAAACTAGGATGTGTGAGTTCATCTCTAAAATAGAAAAATACAAGAAGGTAAGTGGAAAACTTTGAGAATAACAAATTATTAAGGAACTATTAATTCGACCATGGACAGAGAAGACTCAAGCAAAACAGTGGCTGGATTTAGGAAAGCTGGAAGTCTTATCTTCTGATAAGAGATGGAAGTTAACAGGAAGTGAGATTAGAAATCAAGTGACTGTGTGTACAGAATGGGATGCAGAAGGGAGGACTGAAGTAATGGAGAGCGGACCAACACTTTCATCATAGTTATTACAGAAGTCAGCTATGTCCAAATAAGACCTAAGCTGGCAAAAATCTATACACAGGGTACTTATGAACAACTTCCTGTAGACAGAACAGTTAAAAGGGGAACTGGGTCTCTGTATGACCTATAGCAACCTGCTCAATTAGGAATAGACCTGTTCCTACTAATTAACTCTTTGTTCAGAGAAACACAGCCCAGGAAGTGAAGACTATAAAATAATAAATAATATCAGTTTTTCATTGCTCATGCCAACAAATTCTTGCATATCTGTGTATCTAAGGTAGACTTCTTACCCATGCAAATGGCTCCCCTTCTAAATAACTTTTTGCTTTCATTTTTTTTCAATATTTTCTATTGTTAAATTCTCAACCCTAAATCATTATGTTACAAATTTCACAATCCCAATCACAGCCTGTCCTAAGTAATATTTTGGTTTTGTTTGTTTTTAATCAATTTGACACAAATTGGAGTTGTCTGAGAAGAAGAGCACAGTTGAGAAAACACCTCCGTAAAACGGGCCTGTAGGCAAATCTGTAGAGCGTTTTCTTGATTAATGATTGCTGTGGGAGGCCTCAGATCACTGTGGATAGTGCCACCCCTGGGAAGGTGGTCCTGGGTTCTTTAAGAAAGCAGACTGAACAAGTCCCGAAGAGCACACAGCGTTCCTCCACAAACTCTGCTTCCATTCCTGCCTCCAGGTTCCTACCTTGGCTTCCCTCAATCAACCATGACTCATAATACAAAATAAACCAAATAAAACTTCCTCCACCCAAGTTGCTTTGGATCAGTGTTTTATCACAATAATATAAACCCTAACTAAGGGCACTATCCCTCATACCTTCAAAGTTCTACCTTACACTGTCTGCACCCAGACAAGAAATGTTGTTCATACTTCGCTCTGACAACTCCTTAGTTATTATAAATTTTCAAGTCATGCTCTCGTTTACTTCCCTGAGTTCTAATGAGAAGTTTTGGTTTATTTGGAGATTGGATGTCAAAGTTCTGTGGAATCTCAAGCATGAAACAGCTAAACATCCAGGTTGATTTCAAAATTCTAACAGCAACTTTTGGAAGCAAAGCTGTAATTTGATTTTCTGTAGAAATGAAGAGTAAAAAAATAGTTCTTTTTTAATGCAATTTTACATTTTATTAAAACTATTAAAATGTGGAAAGATAACAGTATTCTCATGCATATGGAGATTAGTTAACTCTTTTGTTGGAAGACCACAGAACAGAGCTCACTTCAGGGGAAGGGTGGACGAGAAAGGTAAGATAATTTCCTATCATTTAAATAGTCAGGATACTTTTGTGTAATTTAGTGCCAGATACCATCATAATGCTAAGAAGACAATGTCTGCTATGAGATTGTATCTTCTATATATGTTAGGGAAACTGCAGCCACAAAATCGCCAACAATATGGTCAACTCCACAAGACCCGCATGTCGACATGGATTGGAGAAAATTTACAAGGCCCCACCCATAGATGAAGAGTTCCAGACAATCCATGGCTTCTGAGGCAGGAAGAATCAGTCTACTCCAGAGATGAGAGTCTAATAGGCTATCTCAGACCCAAGTGCTTAGCCCTCAGTGCATACAAACAACTCTAAATGGGCTCAGAGAACTGTGTGTGTGTGTGTGTGTGTGTGTGTGTGTGTGTGTGTGTGTGTACCTAGAGGGGTGGGAAGGGCATGTAAATGATATCTATGTAATACTCGTGTATGAAATTCTCAAAAAAATTAAATTTAAAAAAAGCACTTGCATGTAATGTTCAATAAATATTTGCTGAAAGAGTGAAATATATGTTGACTATCTAAAAATTTTTACACTAGACAATGACAGTCCACAGTGAACAAGAGCAAACTTACATTCCTAGGGTTTATGGCTCTTGGGAGGAGCTCACAGAAATGCTAAGCACAGTCATTATAAATTTTGGCATGAGTTTTAGTGGAAACAAATGGTGAAATGAACTAGAAAACTATGACAGAAAGACGGAGTCAGAGAGCTGTGTTAGGTGAGGCAGCTGGGGGTAGCCTATGTGAAGAAAGAATAACAAACCTGAGCCATGTAAACAGACTGTAGACAACCATTACACTGAAGGGCAGGCTAGCAAGAAAAACGAGGCAGAAGGAACATAAGAAATTCTAACATGTGTTCAGAGAACAGAAGAAACTGAAACTAGACAATGGCCTGAGGCTCAGGAGGATGGTGCAACTTATTCCAACCCCCATAAAAAAAAGCTGCAGAGTCTCCAGATGGAGGAATGACACTGTCCAATTTCTGATTTTGAAGATCACTGATTGGTCAAGAACTGTGCATAAATAGAGACATGCTGATAATAGGTGCTGCTATGGGCCCATGGGAATGTGGAAAAATGCACCCCTAAATGCAGAATGCAAGACTCCCAGACCTCAGTACAACAATCATAGAAATGTAAATGCCTGCTTCGGTTGTATGGGTTTATTGATGTTTTATCAGTGCTCTAAGTATGAATATTTCAATTGCCTTTAACCCTTTATTCCCTATCCTCTGAGTTTTCATAATTTTGTAGAATACAAAAAGTTTCAGGAATATATCTATATAGTTTTAAAATAAAACACGTATAATTACTTACTTTTCATAATGATTTCAGTGCTCTAGAAAGTGATTCATAGCCTAACGAGTGCCTACTTGCTAGTGACTTGTTCGTACTTAAAGACCTCCTCACTTCTAGTAACAAAGCACAAATAACTCTAAGAAAACATTCTGAGTGCAGGCGGTAGCACATTCTGTAAGATCAGACGAAGAAACATGAAATAACCTCTGCCAGGAATGACTTACTTGATGACACAATATATCCAAAGTGAATCACCACACTCAGATCTGTAGACAAGTGCTTCTCTCTCTCTCTCTCTCTCTCTCTCTCTCTCTCTCTCTCTCTCTCT
>JANHMN010000001.1:93249372-93274876 GCA_030674055.1 Rhabdomys pumilio
CTCTCTCTCTCTCTCTCTCTCTCTCTCTCTCTCTCTCTCTCTCTCTCGTGTGTGTGTGTGTGTGTGTGTGTGTGTGTGTGTATGTGTGTTCATGACCATAACTCATGATAGCCCTTTAGTCCAAAACAGAAAAATAAATCCCTTTAGTAAAGGAAAAGTAACATAAAATGCTTGAATTTGGAGGCACACACGCACGATTTAGTATGTATATATTTCTGAAAAACTGCAACACTTGTGCTGGTTAGGATACTCTTGGAGAGGTGAGGTGAAGATGCCATGCAGCTCAACTCTCACAGGCAGCTGAGATGGTGTGCAACTGAGTAAAAGTCAGACACAGGGAGAGGACACATCAGTCTGATGATGGAAACACAAAAATGATGTTGGAATCACTGGTTAGCAGCTTTGGAAACTGTCCTTCTGTAGCATCACTGAAAATGTGTTCTAAATAGGCTTGAAGTTAAATGCTGGAAAAAAAGCCAAGTGATAGGCTGGGCAAAGGGCAGTCTCTCCTGTTGATATGGAAGGGAATTCTACAGAACAGCATGAGAAAAAAATGATTATGAGAAACTCTTGACAGGCATACATACCATTAAAAAATTCTTAGTATTATATTACAATAGAACACGTAGAGTTAAATTTTAAAAATAAAGGAGTGATTTAAAGTGCATTTGACAGACAATTTCGTTCAATAGAAAAGAAAAAAAAATCACCAAGATTCAAATAGCAAACTTAATAACTCCCTCTGAGAAAAGGTGACGCAAATAGCAAACATCCTTTCAAAAGGCTTTCGGCTTCACTGATCTCCCATGTCTGAGAAGTTTATCAATAAGATAAAATACAGTGCACATGAAGTGTGCTCGGATTATGGACAAAAGAACACCAAGTACCGGAAAGAATATAGAAGACACACTGAAAAAGGAATTAGAGATATGTGTATTGGTCTTTTGAAAGGTTTGAGTTGTTTACCAAGAGTACTCTTCTTCCACAAATCTGCTTTGGAGTTACATTTTACAAGGCAGGCAGTAGATGCACTAAAAGAAATGTGAATTTTATTCACTGTTGGAAAAAAAAAAAACCAGACACTCAAAAATACTAAATCACCAGCTAGTCAAACCATGTATTGCATATGGATTTAATGAAATGTCTTCAAATGGGGTCTGGGGAGACACTCAGTTGTTAAAGAATGTGTATTGTTCTTGCAGAGGACCCAGGTTAAATTCTGAGCACCCACATCTGATGGCTCATAACTGCCAGTCCTCAAGAGAACTAATCCCCTTTTACAAAAGCACCAGTGCAACCGAAGACACACAGTTAAACACAAAAATAAATATTGGAAAAATACCGTCGGATATTAAAATAATGTCTTGCATATTTACTGTCTCTGGAAAACAGCTCTACCATGATAAATGGTAATTGTGGCTCAAACTCTAAACACATCCATGACAACAGAAAACCCTGTATTAAGAAGGCTGTACCTGTGGTTGAATTAGGAAAAACTGGAAGAAGCTGAGGAGGAGGGCGACCCTATAGGAAGACCAGCAGTCTCAACTAACCTGGACCCCCTGGATCTCTCAGATACTGAACCACCAACCAGGCAGCATACACCAGCTGATATGAGGCCTCCAACACATATATAGCAGAGGACTGCCAGGTCTAGACTAAGTCAGAGAAAATGCATCTAACTCTCAAGAGACTTGGGGCTCCAGGGAGTGGGGAGGTCTGGTGGGGTCAGGAAGTGGGGACATCCTCTTGGAGATGGGCTAAGAGGAGGTATGTGAGATGGAACAGTTGGGGTGCACTGGAAGGAGGATAAAGTCTGGGCTGTAAAAGAAGATTAAAGAATAAATTTTAAAAAGAAGCCTATAATTACATTAATAATTAAGTACAATAACTCATCTATGGACAATAATTGATATTGGTTTCATATTTAAATATTATAATAAGAATATAATAAATTTCCATGAAAACAAACACTGTTTAGCCACAAAAGTCTGCTTGTTAAGTGAAACTCTCATCTGTGCTTCATATTCAGGAGCATGCTTGTGTTGAGATGGTATTTTGACGTGTTTTTCGTGGTATTAAAAGCTACAAACCAGAGAAATCCATCACAATTGTACAGCCAAACATCCTTTCCAACAAAACAGAAAGATGCAACAAAAGGTGAGAAAAAGAGCAATATCAGCTCATGTAAATGGAAAGCCTGTCAGAATTACAGCTGGTTATCCTACTGTAATGTCTAAAGCATTAAAGAAAGCATAACACATTAATGAAAAGTTAGAAATGCCCGAATGATATTCACCAAACTATAAAACATCATAATCGTCCATCCACACTATTATACTCAGCAAAACTATCTATTAAAATAAAAGTAGAAATCATGTTTTCCAAGGTATCAACGCAATAGAAACCACAGAAAGTGCAAAAACCTCCTGGAAGCTAAACAACAGCCTACCGAGGGATAACTAGACAAAAGAAGAAATCAAGGAGGAGATTAAACATTCCTAGAATTGAGTGTAAATTGAAACTCAGCATACACAAATTGATGTGGCACAATGAAGGTATTCTAAACAAGACAGTTTACAGCAATAAGTGCCTACATTGGAAATGATGAGAGATTAAAAGCATAATCAGAACCAGCGCTGGAATCAATGGATCAGAAATAAAAATTTTTTTAAGAATTTGTCAACTGAAGACTTGATTCTTTGAAAAGATGATTGACAAACTTTTACCCAAATTAATCAAAAGAAAGAAAGAATACACAAACTAATAAAATTAAAGGCAGAGATGACCACAGGTAACAATGAAATTCAGAACATTTTAAAAATACATTTTTAAAACTTCTATTTGACTAACCTGGGAAATCTTACAGAAATTAATTTCTTGGTGCCTAAAATATACCCAAATTAATCCTAGATAAATTAATAATTTCAACAGTTCCAAGACCAGCAATGAGATTAAAGTTGTACTAACTGTTACCTAGCCTGAAAAAGCCCAGGACCGGATGTATTCACTGCAGAATTATACCAAAACATCAAGGAACTCACACTAATGTGCTATTTAAGTTATTCTAAAAGGTTAAAAAGGCTTCCAGTTATTTTTATGGAGCCAGCACTACTCTGACTCCCAATCCAGATAAAGACTCAACAGAAAAAAGAAATTACACATTGAACTCCTCAATGAATAAATATGCAAAAACAAAATGAAAACAAACCAAATTCAAGATTACATCACAAAGACCATTCATCATGACTGAATTGTCTTCATTCTAGAGATTTGAGGATTGTTCCATATAAATAAATCAGTAAATGTTACCCATCACATAAGCTGACTCAAATATATAAATTACATGATGATATCATCAATATGTAAAAATAATAATTTTTTGACAAAAATCCATGGACAGGCAAAGGATGGAGAAGCATAACCCAACATAGTAAAGCTGTGGCTACATTGCTACATGTGACAAACCTACAGCCAGTATCATGCTAGATGAAGAAAATTTCATAAAGCCTTCCTATTAAGATTGGGAACAAGTCAAGGGTATCCACTGGATCAAATCGTACTCAACATACGTAGCCAAAGCAAAAACAGAAAATAGAAATAGGAAAAGAAGTCAAAGTATTTGCAGATGATATTGTTCTATATGTAAGAGACACTACAGACTCCACAAACAAGCAACAACAACAAAACTTCTTAAAGCCAAAAATACTTTCAGTAAAGTCTGTATACAAAATAATTTACACAAACAGTAGTTGTCTTGTGTGCCAATGATAAACAGACTGAAAAAGAAGCCAGAGGAAACAGTTCCATTTACTATAGCCCCATACAACGTGGAAGAAAACAACTGAGGAAGACACCATAGATAGAACTTGCATGCTCGTGGATCAGAAGAATCAATAGTGTGAAGCAGTAAAAAAAGAGCCAATGCAATCTCAATCAAAATACCAGAATCTTTCTTCACAGAAATAGAAAAAAAAATTCAAAAATTAAGATGAAACACAGAAGTCCAAGGCAATCAAATTAATTTGAAGAAAAAAAAGAACACTGCAAAAAGTATCACTATACTTAAATTACTATTCTACCACAGAGCAACAGTAATAAAAATAGCATGTAGATTAATTACACAGAACACAGAAAACTCAGATATATTTCACTCAATTGCATCTCTCTGATCTTCGACCAAGGCACCAAAAATATGCATTGGATGAAAGATAGTATCTTCATCAAATGGTGTGAGGAAATCCTGGATTTCAACATGCAGAAAACTTAAAGCAGATCCTATCTCCCACCTTACAAAAAACTGGACTCCAAGTGGATCAAGGAGGCCATCAACATAAGGCCTGATACCCTGAAACTTCTAGAGGGAAAATTAGGGAGTAAATTTCAACTTATAGGTATAGATGAGGGCTTGCTGAATGAGACTTTGGTGCTCAGGAAATACAATCAACAATCCACAAGCAAGACCTTGTGAAACTAAAAGACACATCAATGGAGTGAAGATGCAGCCCACAGAATGCAGAAAACCTTTGCCAGCTAGACATCTAAATGTAAAAGGATTTACATTTAGAACATACAAAGAACTCTAAAAGCTAAACACACACGCATGCACATGCATGGGCACACACACACAGAGAGAGAGAAAGAGAGAGAGAGAGAGAGAGAGAGAGAGAGAGAGAGAGAGAGAGAGAGAGTGAGAGTGCTAGGATTACAGATATATGCCACCATATCTTGTCTCTGCCATGCTGGGGACTAAACCCAGGGCATCATGCACTGTATCAACCAAATTTCATTCCCAGTAGTATAAATGCTCTTATAAAGTTTTATTATGTAGAAGGAATATAGTATGTCCTAAAACTGCAAAGACTTACACTCCCTTGGCTAAGCAGATTTCACATGCTACTCTGAAGTTTCGAAGTAGACGGTGGTTTTGATGTTTAATGGATGTGTTGTGCTCTAGTCGTTGACCCTATATGACATGAAGTTGTCAAATGATTCTCAGATACATACTCCAAGTTCATTTCTTTAGTCAGTTGATGCTGAACTAATCAAGATGGCAAGAAAAACATGTCTTATCTGTCTGTAGGATGGCATTCATATTCAAACTGAAGACTTCCGGTGCTCTGGGTCTTGCCATCCTTACTTGATAAAAAAAAAATCAACTAATTGCCTTAAAGTCAAGGCCGTCTATATTTCTGTAAGTAGACACATTATTTAAGGTACTAAATCAAGGTGTGAGGAAGTGCCAAGACCTATGTTGTGGTCAGACCCTCCAACATTAGCTCTCCAGCTCTCTCACTTAAACTGTTTTCTATTCCTCCTTGGGGACTCAGAAAAAAACCCATCAAAATCTACCAAAACAAATAAATATGATACCACACCATTCACCGCAGCTGGTGGAAACTGGTTTGTACAGCTTGTATTAAAGACTTCCAAACAAGGAGGTGAGCATTCCAAGCAGACGACATGAGATAGTGTAGGGGATAAAAAATTTTTGATAGATTGTCAAAAAGAGAATCCAGAATTTCTCGGAAATTCTGTCTTGTCATTCTTACTTGATTAAAAAAATTAATCCTTTTGGGAGATTAACAAAAATAAATATTCCCCTTTGAGAGAAAACCACACATTACAGGAGTGTGGAAGAGAGGAAAACCACTTTTTCCCATAAGGGTGAGTAGTTAATAAATAGTAAAAGGTGAATGTTATGATATATAGATGACATTCAACCTTCTATTAGAAGTAAATGTGCCTCTACTTATTCAATCAGTGAATGTACGCCTGAGTAGTCAGCAGGTGTCTGGCCTTATAAAATTCTGTCATGCAATATTAAGAGATTAAGCAAACATGTCAACTGCTTTGAGGAAACCTGTGCCTGATGAGGGGCCAGTAACAAGAAACCTAATAGGACTACAGCGAACCCCACTGCTATACAGCAATGGGGAAGAGTTAACAGGACGGTCATATAGAAAAAGTTGTTCCTTCAAAAGGACCATAGCTCAGGCATTGCAGAAGGTCAAACTAAGGCTCGGGCCAACAGCAGAAACACCTAGGAATGTGAGCATGGGATTTCAACATCCTCTGACTAACTGAGCATCCCTCGTAAAGATGAAAACTGAAAGCCAAAAATGTCACAACTATGTAGAAAGGTAAGTCCAGACAGGGACATTTGTGATGGCTCGGGTGTTTTAGACACACTTAACACATTTGGAATAGGCCAGCTCTTTTTTCCGTTTTCTTTCTTCTTTTATGTATGAGTGTTTGCCTGCAATTGTGTGTTCACCATACACATGTGGTACCATCAGATTCTCTTGGAGTTACAGATGGTTATGAACCACCATACAGGTTCTGGGAGTTGAACCCAGGTCCTGTGGAAAAGCAATCAGAATTCCCCAGAGTTGCAGATGGTTATGAGCCATCATCTGGGTTCTGGGCGTTGAACCCAGGACCTGTGGAAGAACAACCAGTACTCTGAAACATTATGCTATGTTTATCTTTCTAGTTCCCAACAGTATCAGTTCTTGGGAGAGTGGATGAGAAATGCAATAGCAAATGTGAATACTCGATAGATTGCAACATGTGCTGGGCACTCTGCCAGGTGCTTCTCATAGATCATGTCCTGCAACTCACTCCACAAGTGGCAGAAGTGTTTAAGTATCACACAGATGCAGAGACACACTGTTAAATTCAAGTGTTTCCCTGAAGCCATGCAAATGGTAAAATGGAACTGGACTGGAACCAAGGTAGTGAGGCTCCAGACGTTGTGAACTCCATCTCTGTCCTCTCTGCTCTGCAGTGTTTGAAAGACCGGGCTGCTGTCATCGGGAATACTTCACACAGTGTGTTTCCCATTTGCTCACTTCAATGTCAGTATAAACCACATAATAGCTTCCGGCATAAAACAAGATAATTACTGCATCTTAGATAAAGGAAAAGAAGCATGTTCTGTTGCTTGTTACTGTTCCCCAGAGGTCCTTCCAGGTTTCAATTCATCACCATTAATAAAGTCAAATAAGCTGGATGAGGCAGCTCAGGGTTTTAACCCAACCAGTCAGGAGCAGAAGAAGGTGAGTCTCTGTAAGTTCAAGGCCAACCTGATCTACACAGCAAGTGCTAAGCTAGCCAGGGATACTCAGTGAGACCCCAGCTCAAAAGCAATGGAAAGGATGAAGAGTAAAAACTCAAATATATACAACAGCAAGCAAACATTCCAACAACTTAAAAACACAGTAATTATTAATGCCTCAGGTAACTGCATGACACTAATTTATCTGTGTCAGGTTTCAACACTATGGCAAAATACTCAGGGGTGTGGGAGTCTGAGGAATGAAATGTTTATTTTAACTCTTGATCTCACAGATTTTGGTCCACAGAAGATGGGCTTAGCTGCACTGGGGTGTCTAGAGAGATACAGGGCCATGTAGGCAGAGGGCAGAGAAACCATCTCACCTAGAACAGCCAGGAAAAGAGTCAAAGAGATTGAAAGTAAGACTGAAAGCCCAATTATACATTCCAAAGACACGCTTTAAGTCACCTCAATTTGCCACCCATGAGGCTCAACCTCCTAAAAGTTCTGTTTCAGTCGAGGTGTGCCACAGGCTGGGACCAACACATGTTCCAACACAAGCTTCAACACACGTGTTTAGGGGATATTAATGATTCTACATCTATCCTATTTCAAATGTTCTTCCTGTTGGTTCTAGTAAGCCATCTAGTAAGTGCTGATAATTGTAAACAAAGTGCTTGTGTGTGGATGTACAAAGCAGCCAGTTTCAAATGAGCTGTCTTCAAGTCAGTGCTGAAAGGAGAATTGTAATCAAAGCAATCTGAGAAGTGGGGAGAGAGAACACTTCCTGAGTACCAAGTATAAAAAGGTCCTGACTCACCCTCTCCACATTCTCTGCCTTGGGGCCTCAGCCCCTTCTCTGTTAGCTTCTTGGGCTCTAAGGCACTGGGTGTGACAAATTAACATCCTATTCTTGAAAAGGGCTAAATTTAAGGCTCCAGGCTCAGAGAATTGTTCAAGGAAAACTTACAATAATACCCATTAAAACTATAGCAGACTGCTTAAGAATAGCACAGGAAATGGATTCTGGGGCACTGACATACTGTGCTTCTCTATTGCTGAGATAAGACACAGAGCAAAAGCAACTTGGGGAGAGAAGGGTTTCTTTGGCTTACAGGACACAATCCATCATCAAGTAAGCAAAGCTGAGGCAGGAACTCAAGACAGGAACCTGGCAGCAGGAACTGAAGCCTAGACCTTAGAGGAATGCTGCTCACTGGCTTATTCTACAGGGCTTGCACAGAGTGCAGCCTTACGGCACACACAACCTCCTGTCTATGGCTTACTGCTGTATCTCCACAGCTGATGAAAACCCCCATCTTGTCCTTCCCCACACCCAAGCTAGTAGGGTACAGTAATTCTGCTTGGGCTTCAAGATCCTTCCAGGCCACCAAAGACACTCAGAACTAGAGATGTATCTACAGAGGAATTACTGGCTACTATTCAAACATTCCAGATATTTTTTAAATAAAAATTTTAAAAACACCCTAAAGTACAGATGTTTACAAGTATCACACCTGGGACTACAGAGATGGCTCTATGCTTAAGAGCACTTGATTCACAAATATGAGGATCTGAGGTTGGATGCCAACACTCCACCTGCACTGTGGAGAGTATGGTGGAGGCAGGAGGATTGCTGGGTTGGATGACTAGCAACCTAGCTGCACACATAAAACTCCAAGTTTAGGGACTAAACTTGCCTCCAAGGAATAAGGTGGAGAGAGTAATAGATGGATAAATGTTCACACACACACTCACACACATGTAGCTGTGCATACACATACACACATACACACTCAAACATACACATATATACACACATATGCACATACATGCTCAAACATACACATACACACATACACACATACATACACACATATGCATGTACACACTCAAACATACATATATACACACACAAACACTCGAACACACACATACAACCACACACTTTAACACACTGTCACATTCACTTTTCAGCATCGATGAAGTAATAGCAATGAGCTAGATCACTGAGAACTCAGATCGCTATCACACCCGAGTCATAATCTTAAACTTTAATACCTTGTTTAGCAAAAATATCGGCACTATTAACCCTAACAAACCACCTTGTTCTCCCTCTGCCACCAACATTCCACTTTGAAAAGGGTTCTGGTTCTAATGCACAGAGGGAGTTGGTTTCCTTGAATGTGCTCAGTGCACTACCATGTCAAGAGGGAAATGGATGGATGTCAGACTTTCTCCTTTTATCCTGGAGGGACCACGAGCCCTCATCACTTTTGTTTGCGTAGACTGTGTTTCTGAAATAAGTGGGAGATTGTTTTACAGGAGAAAAAAGTAGCCAGCCCAAGGCGATTAAAGAAAATTTTTCAAAGCTCAGACATTATAGGAAGAGAGTGTTAATTAACTCAAAGCTCTCAAATTGTTGATGTCATTATTTTGTATGTTTTGGTTGTTTTTGTCAAAAGACAATTTTGACACCCTGTTCGCAGACTCCTTTGCCCCTGACAGGTGGTAAAGGCCTTCGTCTTCTCACACTTGTCTCTTTTGTTCTCCTATGATGGATTTCTCTTTATTCAGAAGGAAAAAAATCAAGAAACACACCTGCCAGACAAACAATGCTCTACATATTCAAAGCCTTGCTTCCAAATTATAGTCTCAGGGTTTGATTTAAATGACTCACCAAAATGATGAAAGACCATGACCCTTTAAGAGACATCTTTAATGAAACTGAACAGAAAGAAAAGAATCAGCAGATGTGTCTCAGGAACACACAGGTAGATGCCATGCGAATCATTAGGAGTAGGAAGCATAGTGTGTATTGCAGTCGTCAGTGCCCAAACGTGTACAGTGTGTTAACAAAGCAAGACCCATGCTGAGCTCAGGCTAATGTTAGCTGAGGGTTTGGGGAAGACATCCTGGTGGATCTCTGATGCACACAGATCTTGTTCAATGAAAGCTTTGCTGTTTTATTTCTAGGAGTGTGGCTAGAGACAGCTTTTAGCTGTCAGCTCCTTCAGCTGTTGCCTCGGCTGCATGGAACCATCCAAAACAGTGGCCAGTTCCCAACACATTGGAGCCAGTTATCATGTTCGGAGTCAAGGGAACACTGTGATCGGTTACAAAGCTCACCTAACTGTTTCTGCCTGTCTGCTTCCTGACTTTCCTCTCTTCACACGTAGACATCAGAGGCACCCCCTAAGCAACACTTCAGTCTGGCCTCCTCAGTTCCTCACCGCCAACTTGGCCTGCAAGCACTATCTTGGTGATGTAAGACTCAGAGTACCATGGGGGCATTTTCATCCAGTTGATTTACATTTTGCAATTTATATAATTTTATGTTATC
Organism: Rhabdomys pumilio; assembly: GCA_030674055.1. Classification (NCBI taxonomy): domain Eukaryota; kingdom Metazoa; phylum Chordata; class Mammalia; order Rodentia; family Muridae; genus Rhabdomys; species Rhabdomys pumilio. The sequence goes on from JANHMN010000001.1 coordinate 93,259,776, forward strand.
AGAAAATAGGTTTGGGAAAAACTTAAGCATCTACGCTTCTGGCTAGAGTGAGACACCATAATAATCCACTGGGTTGAAAGATTCTGGTGTAGTAGTGGCATGTGATTGGCCTTTGCCTAAGTGATGTGGCAGTTTCATCAAATCAAAATCAGGACACAGTGAGATCTAGTTTGTTCTTTATAATTTAACTCTGTCACAGAACAAAATTCAAAATCAATTACAAGGTCATAAAAATGTGGAGCATCCAACAAAACAAAATTTACAATGATTATCATCTAATCGAATTAGAGCTAACAAAAAGATGTCAAAATTGTTACAGTTCTATCCCAGATGGTGGAACTGAATGGATGGGTAAGCAGAATCATACAAGAACTCAGAAAAGATGAAGCTGAATTTCTGGGGATAGAAAATACATATGTGAGAAGCAATATATAGCAAATGAGATTCGTAGAACATGGATGCTTAAGAAAATTACCTAAATACAGAGTAATAAAATGTATGCCAATCAAGGAGTGAGAGAGATCACTCTGCGCTTAGGGCACACACTGACTTAGAGGGGACTCAAGTCCATCACCAACATCAGGATCATAACTGCCTGCAACTCCAGCTCCAGGAGGTCCAATGCCTCTGGCCTCTATGGGTACCAGTACACACACACACACACACACACACACACACACACACACACACCCTACATAATTAAAATTAAGTACATTTAAAAGAAATGACACAAATCAATTTAGAGAAACATAATTTTAAAATAAAAAAAATAATAGCAAATAAGGGGACACATCCAATCATCCAGATGCATGCTTAAGTGAAGCCTCTGAAAGGGAGAGAAAAGGGGCTAGAAATAGTTTTTAAAAGAAGTATTATTGCCTCACTTGGATAGGATGATTTTTGGGAGGTGGGGTTCAGCTACTCGATGACGATTTCATAGATGTGTAAAATGCACTCTGAATACCTTTTTCCTATACTCTCGTGTCCCTCCCTAGCAGGAATTTTTTTAATTTAATATTTAATTTTAGTTTATGTGTTCGAGTGTTTTGCCTGCAGGTATACCTGTGTGCCACACACGTGGAGTGCTTCCAGAGTCCAGATGAGGGCATTGGACCTGAAGGTACAGTCCATCACGGTGGGAGGCATGGCAGAGATCACAGTGAAGGGACATACAGCTGTGACTTCTCACATCTCAAAGAATCGATAAGCAGAGAGCTAGCAGTCACCAGCTCTCTCCTTTTAATGTAACCTGGAATACCAGCTCATAGAATAATACTAACTACTCTCAGAATAGATCTTACTTCCTCAACTAACCCTGCCTGGAAACTTTCTCACAAACATACCCACAAGTGTTTCAACTAGGTGGCTCCACATTCAGTCAAGCTAACTGTGAAGAGCAACCACGGAGGTAAACAGTGTCACTACCACATCTCTCAGATGTTGTTCATTCTCAAATTCTGCCAATCAGGCACCCGTCTTCTCAGGAAATTTTACTACAAACCAGCTGTATCTGAGTTTGAACAATGGTATTTTTTTTATTAGTTAGGTCTAAAGGATGACTTTTTAGACATACATTTCACCTGACACAGAATTTCTACAACCAGAAAATAAAATTCACCTTCCTGTGTTTTGATGTTTGTGTTTTCTTTTGCAACTCTGTCAGTAGAAACACCAGGATGATAAAAAATTGAATCAAGTGCAGGCTGTTTCTAGGGGAAATCCATCAATTATTAAATCCTGCTTCTTCATCATTTCTGTCAGGTACTTGGTATAGTGTGTGTGTATGCGTGTGTATGTGTGTGTGTGTGCGTGTGTGTGTGTGTGTGTGTATGCATGTGTGTGTGTTTGTATAATAATTATATATTATGATTATATATACATACATATGTATGATTGCATGCATGTATAGTAAACATATATAGTACTTGATACTAGTAGAATATAGGTGTATGCATACATTTAATAGAGATATATTGTAAAATAAATTGTGTATGTATGTTATTTCATGACAGATATTATATTATTATGTCAACAGAAGAAAATATAGTTCAGTGGTTAGGTGCTTGCCTCACCTAGTGGACTGCAGGTTTTAAGTTTAATCCTGAGCACGGCCAAAAAGGAGGGAGAAGGACATAAAAAAGAAAGAAGGATGTAAATGGGAAAACTGGTAAGCTGGATTTCACCAAAACGAAGACACTTCCTAGGATCAATATGAAAATGCCAATCTACATAATCAAAAATATTTGCCAGCCAGTGTCTGACAAACATCCAATCCACAGGATATATGGAGAACTCAGAATGGACAAAAGACCAAAGGAAACCCTGCAAAAGAAGACCCTGCACTGAAAATGGAATTCGTATGGCAAGGGGGGAATATAGAAATGGGTTTAACACCAATAACATTGGCGAAATGCAAATTAATACCACACTAAAGGATCGCTAATAGAATGATTGAAACGAAAAATAATTTAAAAGACCCAAGGTTGCTGGGAAGAGGTGCAAGTCCAAGATCCCTGGGCATGGCTGGTGGGACTCTACAGAGGAGAGACACTCCGAGAAACAGCTCTTTATTAAAGACATAAACAGGATGAGTCAACATTTACACACTGGGCAGGTAGCCCAGATAAATGAAGATATCCCACACACAGATGGTTACACCAACTTTATTGGTGACAGGAAAAAAGATACCTGGACGTAAGCCAATGCTCTCCAGTGATTGAGTGGTTAAATATAAGCTGGTGCATCTATACTGAATATAGAATAGGCACAAACCCTTGATACCCACAATGCCCTGAGATGACTCTCAGAAGCATTATGTAGAGGGAGGGAATCAAGCCTCAAAAGATTACATATATATGATTTCCTTCATAGGATAATCACTATCAACCTATAACATGAAGAAGTGATTTTTTTTCACTGTTAGGCATGGTGCCCAGGCAAAATTTAAACCAGGAAGCAAACCTTATATGAATCAAGCCTAAAACATTTGAAAATGAAAGGAGAGAAAGATTTGATGATTGGTCTCACACAAAGTAGATGGTTGGTAAGCAACAAAAATGTGGTCCTTGTGTTTCTTATTTGTGTTTAATGGAGGCTGGGAAGCTCTTAAGACTAAGATGAAGGTGTCTGCTAATTTGGTGCATGACAAAGGGTAGCTTCCTATCTCTTAGAAGGCACTCCATCACCTCTGGGGAAGTGCACTTATCTTCCTCCAAATATACCAGGAAGCTGGCTAGGATGTCACCACAGACCATTGCCAGAACCTTGATGAAACTTGTAAAGTCCCTGGACAATGCACATTTAGCCATGGAGACTCAGGATGCTAACAGGAGAGAAACTCAGGAGTAACAAGAGATTATGCATTAATGTGGCTTCCATCTTGACCATGTTGCAATCCCGACTGATATGGAAACTATGGTTTGCCCACACCATGTAATGACTGCTACTGAATACTAATCTGTTGGGGATTGGTCTGAGTCCAGGGTCCCTCAAAGGCCCTGATGGAAGGACAAGGAGAATGCTAGTTTTGTGTTCTTGCCCAGGAGCAGACTTATCAAGGTCTGGTCTGAGGTTAAAGACAGGGCTTCGAAGGATGTAGTTTCAGCATATGGAAACCTGACCCCCACCCCCACCCCCAAGAAGAGACTGGGGTTATCAGTCCAGAGGCTGCTGTGTGTTTGATGTGCAAGGCACCTGAGATATCCTGTGTTCCTCTGGCATTGTTTGAGTAGCTCAGCTCTGATTTCATCCCATCATAGTATAGCTTTCTGCTGACTCTGTCCATTTGCCCCTGCAAACTACACTTAAGATGCTGTAGCTCTTAGTAAACTTGTTTGCATTAACCATCAGCTTGAGCAAGACCTTCTGATCCCAAACTTTTCTATCTTCTTTATTTTCTCATCTCTCTCTGCAGATCCATTTCAATAAGCAACGGATGCACACAGCGCAGAGCTGATAGCCAGGATGTCCCTCTGGAAAGAAACCTGCATCTGTATTGGGTTATCTGAGTTTGTGTGCTGTTGACTATGCAATGAGCTCCTTTGTGTGGTAGTCCACATGGTTTCAAATGGTTAAGGACCATTTTCAATCAAGACACCAAGTTGTGCTCTGATGATGAGAACATTATAGACACGACCAACCAGCAAAGAGTCCAATCTGTAATTCTACACTGTCTTCTGGGAAGACCATCTAGAGGAGTTTCATTGAATTTGACACATATTGAACTAGAAGGAGCATGGAGGAGGATCCCTTAGTATACTCAGGTCTAGCATATTGGAACTCCCACACTCAACTCTTCTTACATCAGCATGGAGCTGAGGCTATGCAACATAAAATGTAGTCTTGGTCAAGGATGGTTTAGGAAGACAGTATCCCTTTTGAACGACATGTCATCTCATGGTCACAGATCACAACTATAGTTTATATTTAAAACCAATCAGTCAATGTACAAACATGTCAATGACAATCCCCATTGTGAACAGTGTCAACAAGATCTGATTCATTCAAGTCACACTGAATACATGTAGCACATATATTAATCAAATGCCTTAACAATGACATTGTTGATAGAAACAGGGTGGATGGCTGATAGGCAGATTTGTAAAGTCTCTTTTGACTGGTATTCAATATAGTGTTTGTTCTATCTGTGGAAACTCTTTCAGGAAACATTGCATCAAGTGTTAACCAACTTACCACAAAGAAGAGTGATTGCTAGCACTTTCTCAGTGTTTTTGTATTTATTTCAAAGGAAGCTTACTCATAATACAACAGGCCTGTACATCTCAACTCAATGACAGAGATCCAATTACTACTGCTTTTGTGTCGCTTCTATTTTCTGTGCAGTTAACAGTGTGCCTGCTTTCTACAAGAGAGCTATTACTTAGAACTTCCAACTTATTTGTGATAGGTGAGCCTATCACATGGAACTTACTTAATGCACATGAACCAATTTAATGCAAAGTAGGTTCCAAGAGTTTTAAGTTCTCAGTGTCAAAGAATTGGTGACTTTTTAAACAGGGCATTATTTTTGGTCCAATTACAAAAATAAATGGCAGATTAATGACCCTAAAAGTATCTATATTGTTGCTGTAGACATTTCTATGGGTTGAATTATAAACTATTATTTTATCATCTGAATTTTTTTTCTTGTAGACATCTTAAAGTTTTGAACTAAGTATCAAATTTTGTGGGAAAATACCACACCTTTTGACTGTCCTGTGGTGATGGAATCATTTCTTCTGAAAACATTAGGAAAAGCAACATAACTGAAAACACAGTTTCTGATTTACTAGGTCTTTAAGATGCAGCATCTTAGATGGAGGAAAACCTCACAAAGTGAAGAACCATGGACAGAAGTCCTCCATGTCTTGGTGAGACACTAGATAAACATGAGTGTTATGCTCTATGGGTTTTTGCTTAAAATACCTATTTAAATTTGAGAGTTTTCAGTGAAGGAAAGAAGAAAAAACTGCAAAAACATAGAAGAACAGTCAGTGATCGATTTCTCAATGAGAAGAGAACAACAAATTTCTGACTCTATTCTTTTCTAGGGGCCCAAGTGTTAAAAGCTTGGTCCGCAGACAAGGGGAGTATTAGGAGTAAAATCTTTAAGAGATGACACCTAATGAGGGTTCTTTAAGTAACTGGGGCCATGCCCTTGAAGGGGTCTGTGGGGAGCTGGTCTCTTCCTGTTTCTCTTTGTTTCTCTTCTGGGACATGAGCTAAGCTGTTGACACTGTCACCTGATTTCTGCTGCAGTACTCTGACACAGGCCCAAACACCAGGACAGTCATTGGGTTGGAACCACTAAATCGCTGGCCCAAAATAACTCTTCTTTCTGCATTCATTGCCTGCATTTGCTACGCTAAGAGAAAGCGACTTACACAAACCTGCACTGAAGAACTGACTTCATTAAACTATCCCAAAATGCTCAGAAAACCCACATTCTAGAGAATAAAGTCAAACTAGGACTGCAAAGTCCAAACACAAGCCTCTAGTCATCTAAATTCATGGGCTACAATGACTCGCTTTCACAGAAGCTCCATTACAGAAGATGAACTGCCCTCCCTAGAGAAGGGTGACAAAGCTTTGCAATTTTTCGGATACCTATTGTCTTAGTTACTGTTTCTAATGCTGAGATGAAACACCATGACCAAACTTGGGGAAGAAAGGATTTTTTTCATCTTAAGGCTCACAGTCTGCCATCCAAGGACCTTAGGACAGAAACTCAAGGCAGGAACTGAGGCAGAGGCCATAGAGAAGTGCCACTTATTGACTTGTTCCCATGAATTGCTCAGTCTGGTTTCTTGTAACACCTAGGACCACCAGCCCAGGGGTGGCACCACCTACACTGAACTAGGCCTCTCACTTCTATGTGAAATCAAGAAAAGACACTACAGGCTTGCCTACAAGCTGGGCTGATAGGTTCCTTAAACTGAGGTTCTCCCTTTCAAAATGATTATAGTTAGTATCAAGTTGACATAAAGCTAGCCAGCGCATTGTCTGTGTACCATGTGCATGCAGTACTCACAGAGGCCAAAAGAAGTCATTAGATGCCCTGGAACCAGAATTACAGATGGCGTGAGTCTCCAGATGCATTCTGGGAACTGAACCCAAGTCCTCTACCACAGCAGCACGTGCTCTTAAGCACTGAATCATCTCTTCAGCCTCCTACCATATTTATTTTATCTTAAAATAAAAAAGAAATATTCCACGACAATATACCTACACATGACTTTGTTACAAGAGTTAGTAATATTCATTTTTAAAAGCACATAAGATTCATGAATAGTCATAAAATAAGGAGAAACTCAAGAAGGATGCAAAAAATGTGAATACCAGTAATAAAATACCCAAGAAACTAGTAGAACAGAAGGTACAACAAGAGTGTGGGGGAAATGGCATTTGGGAAAACAGAATGATAAAAATGTCCAGATAAAGATACGAAGACCATAACTGTTAGAAATGCATTAAAGAGAGAATTGAAAAATACTAATAACATGCCATGGAGTATAAAAATCTAGACATCTGCATTTTGTGACTTTAATGGAGAAATAAATGATGACACAAAATTATATATGAAGAAACAGTCCTGAGTTTTCAAAAAACCATTGAAATGTATCAAATCACACTTTAAGTGTTCTGTGAGTTAAGCAGGAAAAATTCATAGTGTATAATTTTATAACTAAAAGCAATAAACTGCTAGGGGCTGGGGAGAACGCTCAGCAGTGACAAACATTAGCTGTTTTTGCAAGGGCCTGGGTTCAGTTCCCGCAGCCATATGTGCAATGCTCACAGCCATCTGTCACTCCAGTTCCAGGAGAATTCACTGCCCTTTTCTGGCCTCTGGGACACTACATGCCTGTGGTGCACAAACATACATGTAACAAGCACTCAGACCTGAAAAATCTTTAGAGATAAATAAAATTGAGCTGGGCATGGTGGGCCAAGCCTTTAATCCCGGAATTTGAGAGGCAGAGGCAGGCAGACTTTTGTGAGTTTGAGGCCAGCCTGGTGTACACAGTAAATTTCTAAACAGCCAGAGGTATACATAAAGAACCTTCCTCAAACAAACAAACAAAAAACAGACAGACAAACAAAGAAGCTAAATAAAATATTAACAGAGAACATTTACAACTAAATGGTGGTCTATCAGGATGGTGGTCCAACAGTTTTCTAAGAGTTCATACATATAAAGCTTCATTCTATCACTGTTTACAGAGAGGCTTGACATGGCTGAGGTAGCAGAAAATCTGCAGTTAGACTTGGCAACTCTGTGGTTTTCTCTAAGCATCTGAATCCCAGGACCAACTAGAAAAAAAACCCTCTCATCTACAGATAGAAGACACACAGAAAATACACAACAGACACTCTCCAGTGTTACAGATGAGCCAAAGTGCGAGCAACCCTGAGGACAGCCACTGTCTCAGGTTCAATCGTATACTTATTTCAGTGTGATCAAAATGATCCAACCAAATTCCACAAGTCCCAAGAGCCCTTACAAAAGGAGAAGAATGCAATCTGTGTTAGGAATAGAAGAACTTGTTTATCACTTTCAATATTTGACTCATAATCCTATCATACCCATAAGGTGGGAGAATCTTAGCCTGCCTCAAGATTTGTTAAGAAACTAGCTCACCAACTGGAAAAACTTGCTTTAAGAAAACTGAAATAAATCCTGCCTTGGATCCGTATAGTTCTATGTCACCCGACAATCGATCATTTCCAACAATAGATTTGTTTAGACTTTTCTCAATGAGTGATATGGGGTTTTTTTTATAGATATTTATTATTTTATGAAAGACTTAATTTGAAATAGGTCTTTTGTATTTTGTGAATAATTATGATCATTATGCTAAAAGGGAGCAACTTTTGGCACCCAATTATACAAAATTTTCAACTACAGGAAACGGAAAAGCCCGAAGGAAAGCATTTAAGCATTTTATCCAGTTCGTTTTTAAGTTCTGGTTTAGTGATTCACTGCAACGTATAGCCAAACTCAAGGCAGCTCTTACTTTTCAGGTCGAAGCTATTGATGTTTGCACACGATGGAAAGATATTTGTCGTAAGTACTGTTATAATGAAATACTTTCTCATTAAAGCACCTATTATTCATGAAAAGAGAAAATCATTTGCTGGCTCCCTTTGTTCCAGCAATGTGCTAAAGCGCTGTGTGCTATGCAGCTCGGCTCTCCAAGCGCCCAGGCACTGCAAATCAAAACATTCAGCTGTGAGGTTAAAATGAACCAGATAGACAAATAAGCCCGCCCCTCTGCCAGCATTTCTATTTTACACAGCACATACAGAGAGGGCTAACTGTAAATGTTCCTTTTCCTTAATTTTAGAGGCCATTAGAGCCTCCCTTACAGGTGGGCACTCTGATTGCTCTGTATAAGATGCAGAAAAATAATTCTGGTATAATCAGGATCCTATTCTTCACTACATTAAAAATCCCATTCACTATAGGCTTTTTATTTTTTAGTTAAATTTATTTATGTGTGTGTGTTTATGTGTTTGTTAGCACACACTACAACACGTATGCAGAAGACAACTTTTGCAGTAAGTTCCCTCTTGCTACCAGGTGGGTCCTAGGGAGATCATACAGGTAGTCAGGCTTGGTAGCAAGTGCCTTTATTTGCTGAGTCTATCTCCCCATCTCCCCAGCATTAGTACATGTGTGTGTTTGTGTGTGTGTACAAATGCATAAATATATGAAGTGTGTGTATGTTTATGCATTCCTGTATATATTGGGTCTTGTATATAGGTGAAATTCAACATGACCAGATGTGCTTGTCCAAGTACTGTGGCTACAGAAGAACACCGAATGTGTGGCTTTCAGTGTGGTCATCAGGGTATCATCTTCCCTTCTTTTTTACATGAGCAATGTCTTTGCCTAACAGGATGCTCAGAGGTGTGACAATCCATAAGACACAGTGAGTGCTCCACCCTGAGACTAATGTGCACACACTAAGCCTCTGGGCTCACCATCCCATCGTATTTTGAGGATTCATACTGGTAGGTGACCAGTTATTAAAAACAAATATATTATAAGAATATATTTTAATATTTAATTCAAATATTAAAATTTAATCTTTTTCTTAAATATTTAATAGAAATATATTTAACACCCTTAACCTGTTGAGTAGAGCATCAGAAAAAAGGCAAAAAAAATCAATCCTTATGTATCGATTTATTTGACTTATTCAAAAAACATGACTATTGAACAGACCAACCCACTGATTCTGAAGGAAATAAGTGTTGATTTGCAACTTCAAAAGCTCAGTGATACACAAGAAAAAACCAAACCAAAATAAAACTCATACTACCTACAATAGCTCATCATGGCCTGTCAAATTTAGGACATGAACTTTCAACTTAATTTTTGCTAAATATAATCACGGACAGAGGCTATGGCTTCTTTTGGTTCAAGCACGCATTCCTGAGAAATGGCTGTGTCTGGGCTCTTTCATTTCTAACTTCTCCCTCATAGCCCAGAGGAGTGGAAAACTTTAGGAATTCTGGCACAGCAATGTATAAATCAAAGCACACTGGTGATTGGTTATAGGAATCCTGTGATGTGCTCCCTCCCCATAGCAACTAGGTGACTGAAAGCTAGATTCATTGAACGATGACTGGAAGATTGTGTTTTAATGTAAGAATCTGTGTGACATCCATCACACACGCATGTAAGGGAAATATTATTATAAGTTGGCTTCATTAAATACCTATGCTAAAAGTCATCTGTCACAAGCATGACACTGTGAAAACACGAAAAATGAGAGCCCTGCTCAATTACAAAAGCAAAATGCCTGTAGAAACCTCTGTTGCAAATCCACATACTTCCAATCATATCATTTCTTAAAGGTGTTTATTGTCTAGTTCCAAAGCAGGACTTGACACACCCCCAAGGCCTTTGCTGTGTTTATACTTGAGCCATCAGGACCAAACTTCCAGAGTCAGTAATACGGGCTCTGGGCCTTAACAAGGGGAAAGTTATTTTAGACATCAGGAACTCTACCAGAAAACTCATGATCCTACCTTCCACCTGCCTGCCTATTCAATTATTCATTTACTAATTGGCACTAAATATGTAAGTGGGTGGTAGTTTCAAATTAATATTACATACATTCAAAGGTATTATCTTTTAATGCATGTCCAAAGATTTTGTACGTAACCTTTCCATCTCAAAAGCATGCATCCACTTAGAAACATCACATCAAAGTACGAAAGATGTCTTACCAACTGTTAAGTGTCTTCTAGGGTATCAAATACCAAAGGTCATAAAGTAAGTAGTTAAAATTTCAGAAAAAAATGAAGACAAAGCCACTTGTCTTGACACTCTATATAACACTGATAAATGGAATTTAACTCTGGCATGTTTTTTCCATGAAGGCATACGGTGAATAGTTTTAAGATATACTGAGATTTGAGTGAACACTCGTCTCAGAAGCTCCTTTCTCCTAGATATTTGATGAAAAATGAGTAACCTTGAGTTTTATTCGAGGAAATAAACTCTCTTTTCCATGTGTATTATACTGAAGAACAAGAATGGAAACAGGGTGTCTGGGTGAGGTCTGGGGTCCTGCTAGAGTGTGTGTGCAGCATCCCAGCCCAATGAAAACAAGAAAGGGCAGCATGAGAGAGCTGAGCAGCTCAGCTCCTGTTTGGCTCTAAGGATGTTGTTCTAACTCTACCTTGGTAAAGGAACAGAGATTTATTCCCTTGTTATAGTATTTGGAAAAACAAAGAAACAATTTGTAGGAAAAATACAATTGTTTTTTAGGAAACAATTAAAAATGTAATTGTTATTTTCAGGGAGTTTTTTGTTTGTTTTGTTATTGTTCTTTGTTTATTTGTTTTTTGGTTTCTTCAGTTTGTTTTCATTTTTGTTCTGTTGTTGTTTGGTGTGTGTATGTTTGTGTGTATGTGTTTGTATGTGTGAACATGTGTATGCATGTGTGTGTATGCATGTATGTGTATGTGTGTGTATGTATGTGAATTGTATGTATATGTGTTTGTATGTGTGTATATGTGTATGCATATGTGTATATGTGTGTGCATGTGTGTGTGTGTGTGTGTGTGTGTGTGTGTTTCAATTGTTGTTTTGTTTCGTCACATGCTGTCACTCTACAGCCTGGGCTGCTTTTGAACTCAATATCCTTCTGCCTCAGCCTCCCGAGTGTTTAGACTACAGGTTTGCACAGGATTTTTTTTTCTTCAAATCACTGATCCACCATAGACTTGAATTATGATGTCTCAGAAGTGTTTGTTTTCCAATTGGCTAAGAAGTGGTCACAGTTCAAGTTCAAACTGGAAAGGAAGATAATGAACTCCTGGCACAGGTGCCCAAAACTTAGGCTCCTCCCTTCTTCCTCTCTACTGTCCTCTGTCTTATATACATTTCAACTCTCCCTGTTATTGGCTCAAAGCATTATTTAGGATAACTTCTTCAACATACTTTAAAAGGGTAAGAGCAGGCTTCAGGCAACACTTAAATTAATGCCTGTCATTAATTTTACTGCAGTTATGACTTCTCAAAGAGAAGGCTTTGTGCTAGATACTTTTATATTTGTATCTAAATTAATTTTAAATGTATTTTAGTTTGGGGCATAAAGCTGTGCCCACATATATTCTGTTGTATCTTAGGAAGCCATGACTCAGTGACACCAGTGTGTCCTGAGGAGCTAATGTTGGAAAGAATACTGTGTAACATTTGGCAACAATAATAGATCAAATAGTCTGACTGCCTTCCTTCCTATCCTACTTAAGATGGACTCTCAGAATCATCACAGAGCTATTCAAAAGGTTCAAATACTTCACTGAATTTACCAAATAACTCATGGAATAAGATAATTTTAAATCAATATATTTTCAATAAAAGTATTGTTACTTTTTGGGTTTCCAGATGACCTTTTCTCTCCCTAGATTAATTTCTCTGTCGCTCAGTTACTTGGTGCTGTCATAGCTGGTATGTGAAAGTTCTCCACGATCAGGTCAAACTTGTGCTCATTTTGAAAACACAGCCATCCGTGGTTTAAAATATATATATATTTTTTCAATTCTCTTGAAATGGTGGTGAAGTTGTGCATAGGAAAGGATGAGAAATGGAAAACTTGGGGAAACTAAAGCCGACCGTAAAGCCAATCATTCCATAACAAGATGGAAATAAATATCCAAGTGCAATTGGGCTAAAATGAAGGTTTATAGGGGATGAGAATGGACAGAGCACAGCCATGGGCTTCACCATGTGTCCTCTCAACCTCAGATTTAGTGAAGAGTTCATTGTAAGCTCATGGCATTTGATGGATATTAAATAAGTCAGTGAGGCCAGTTTCTAATTAGCCCAGACAACAGAATTTAGGAAGTCAAGATGTGCATTGTAATCCGATCTCATCGCTGTCTGCCACTGATGATTTTAGAAGAAAATGTAACAGCCTGCAACTCTCCGTTCATTCAACATGTTAAAAAAAATGACTTTTTTTTAAAGAAAATATTCAGCCCTGTTTTGTGGTTCGGGTGAGTGCGCTGCCATTCTCACACATCCATCTTCTCATACAAAACCTCTGATTTCTCTTGTTTATAAGCTTTACTATTGACTACATGTTTGCTTATCTCTATCATTGACAGGGGATAGCCATTATGTAGAAGAGGACCTCACTTTAATCTTCAATCAATAAATAGAATGTTAATTGACTGAATCGACATGTTATTCTAGAGATTAAGCATGTAGGAATAAAATTAGAGTATATCCAAAAGCATACTTCGAGATTTTATTTTAATGCAGAGAGATAACAAGCAGAGACTCTTATGGAGACTATAGCTTTTCATTGACTCCGGTTTAAAATATAGTAGGATGATCACAAATGTTTATTATTTTGTATCATAAAAATAATGACTGTATCAAAATACAATGTGTATATAGTTTCTGCTTATCACCTTCAGTTCAGAAAAAGCAACGTTTAAGGCTGATTACTGCATGCAAAGTTTTAATGCCATGTACTTCATGCAAATACCAGTAGCCAGGATCATTGAGCACTGAAAAACAGCCCATCAGTCTTAAGTTACATTACATTACAGCCTGAAACGATACAATAGCTTATAAACCGTGTTGTGTTTCTGTCCTCCAGATGTAGGTACTGGACCAGGCAGGTTTTTAGCTCTTTGGGTGGATGTGGATCTTCAAGTCTGAAGCATATACACTAAACAAGAATGATCTTCAAAGGTCCACTAAACAGAAAGGGTAAGCAGACAGTTCCCATGGATCCAAGTCTTTATAAAGTATTCAGGTTCTACTCTGTGAAAAGCTATCTGGCCTGTGACTACTTGATTCATTGAAATAGCTGCTTTACACATCCCATTGGCCCTTTTGATCTTGGTCATCTAGAAATAAATGTGACACAAATATAAATAATATAAGATTTTTTTCTAAAAAATTGAAGCTTGTAAATCTAGTCCCTCTCATATCTCCGAGAATGACTGTAAAGAGGAAAGCTGAAATATACTTTATTTTTTAAGATCAGAGTCTCACAAAGGCTATCCATGCTTGGCAGGTTCGGCTAAGAGATGTTTGCTTCATGTCCAGCTTAGATAATTTATGTTTTGGTTGAATGTGCATGTTCCTTCCAGATCAAACTGATAAACTTTTCTAAGATCACGCTTGCAAATCTTTTCCTCCTAATAGATCCACTCAAAGGAATATGAAGCAACTCTGATGTATCCCTTTCACCAACCTGTTAGGTTTTGGTCTCTTTGTTTTGCTTGGCCTCAAGTCTCTCTCTCCTCCTTCTCCCACCCATCAGTGTAAAGATTCTGATCAAAGTTCGGCCAGGGCAAGCTGCTCACTACAGTCTTACTCAGAATCCATGCCGGTGCATTCTGCCTCCCCCTCTGTGCTACCGTTTATCAATCCAAGAGACCCACATATCGTTTGATGTTCATTTACCTTGCCCTGGTGGACTGATTCAATTGATCCCTGTAAACCACTGCACTGATTCGCAGAGATTGTAAAGCCCTTCATTCACTTTAAACATGTTAAACTTAATTTTGATCGTAATTCTGAAAATCGTACAGAATTACCCCTATATCTTACTACTTTGTTTCCTTTAAGAACTTGATGTTTCCCGGTTTACTGTCCAGATGAACAGAAGTAGGCGTTACAAATATAACTTTAAATAGCAAATCGTAGCACCGTTAACACAAACGCTGCCAACTCCTACTCTCGGTGTCTGAGCTTTCAAAAATCCTCTGCTAAATCTTTTATTCTTAAGGATTTTTTAAAGTACTTTGCATTGCGATAACTACGATAGAAAAGCCAGCAAGCCTATGAGTCTCGGTGGTTTATTTTATCACAGTTTTACAAATCTGTTCGAAGATTTCATTTTAAAAGCACAGGGGAAGCTTTTTCTCTCTCTTCCCACTCGTTTGGCTTGGTAGCTTACTCCCTCCGTAACTTGATATCATTTTATAGCAGCCAGCGGTATTTAATGATAGTGCTCCCCTGAGAACAAACCCTGTCAATAGGGACACACCACAGTGGCTGGAGAACACTGGACACAGAGATAAGGTCTTTGGTCCCTCTGCCCAGCTCTCTCTCCCACCCCCCA
>JANHMN010000001.1:93274976-93342119 GCA_030674055.1 Rhabdomys pumilio
TCTCTCTCTCTCTCTCTCTCTCTCTCTCTCTCTCTCTGTCTCTGGAGTCACAAAAGGCAGTTCGCAGCTGGAAACAACAAGTTGCGCCATGGATCCAAGCGATCTACTCAAGTAGCAAGCAGAGTCCCTGACTCAGCTGGAATCTCGGTTGCCTGGCGAATTAGGAACCTCCAAACCTGGTCCAACCACACGCTTAAAAGTGCTTTTGTTGCCTGACAGAAGGAAAGTGACGCAGAGGGGAATGGACCCACTGAACAGCGGTCGCTGTCCTCCCTTCGTACCCTCAGCCTGTTGGAGAGTCGTAGGGCTCACCGTAAGTGCCCAAGGACGATGTAATTTCCATCCTTTCCAAACGCACGGGAGTCCGGACTCAGTACGGAGCTCCCTAGCACCTCGGGCACAAGGACTGATCCTTTGTTTACCATGTAAATCACACCGGGGGTTCGCTCTTCGCCCTTACCCTTGTCTCACAACCCGATGCAGAAAGAGCCTGAGAGCACCCCCAAACTCCCCCTCATCCCACCTCATCCAAAAAAAAAAGCGTCGCAAAAACCTTTCCCCGAACCTTTAAAAAAAAAAAAAAGAACCTTAAAATGCAGCTGCACCCTGGTGACTCGCGCAACCCCCCAGGGATACCTGCCTCCTAGGAGTGAGCCTGCTTCCCAGTCGGCTTGGGAAACTTAATCAGTATCCCAGATGTGAGGCCAGCGTCTGGAGCGCGAAGACTGCACCCTCTCTTACCCGCAAAGTTGCAATCTGGTGGCTGAAGTGACCCGGGTGGGCTCTGCGGGCGCACAGCACCAGTGCTGTGCCTGGTGCTAACGCAGCTGGTCAGTTCCGATGGGGTTTCCGTAGTCGCTGCCGAGTTTTTTGGAGCATTCCAAGGGGGAAAAAACCCGCACGAAACCAGAGCCCACGCAGCTGGCACAGAACTGGGCGGAGTGAGGATGCTGGAGAACCAGAGCAGGGGCGCGGGGGAGGGGCGGCCCAGGAGGGGGCGGGGTGCCCAGGACGACAGCCTCGCCCACCCGGCACTGATGCTCTCCCACCCACACCCCCAGAAAAGTTGCGTTCCCAAGGTGGCCAAAGAGCAGCCTGGAGGACCGCCCCCACCCATCCAGGGTCTGCCCGAATGGATGCGCATCCCACGCACCTCCCCAAGAGCGGGTATAAAGGACCCACAAGCGCCACCCGGGGAGCATCTCTTCAGGTCAGCCAGCGAGCATGGTGGCTCGCCACATATCCGCTTGTCACTCAGCTAAGTCGGTGGTCAGGACAGACCCCGAGGTCTTGGATGCTTGGCATACACAGATCCCCGGGCTTTGGTGTAGCCCAGGAGGGGAGCAAAACTTCACTTGCCAACCCGACCCAACCCTGGAAAGCCCCGCTTCTACCATAGTAAGCAAACACCCATGCAGCTGGTCAAGGGATTGGGACAAATTGTCTCTCCCCCCTACCCAGCCCTGGCAACTCTTGTAGCTGCCCTGGACTCCTGGCACCCCCTCTCCTGTCCTCAAGGTGTCACACTTCCCTTGCTAGTGCAGGGATGTGCTTGCCACTGCTGTCAACAATCCAGACAGTGGCAATAAATAAATGATAAGCACCAGCGTCCCATCCACTCCTACTTGGCTCCCTCTAAACTGGCACAGGAAATCAAGTTTCCCACATATTTAATCCCAGATTGTGGGCCAGCCTAGGAGCTGGAGGTCCTGGTGGCTGCAGATGGGCATGCTGGTGAGCGACAATGTCTGCCACCCGACTCAGCCATATCTAACTCTAATCTTGAGATTCCAGGTACAGTTTATCTCTTGGTCAGTCTGTGTAGTATTTACACAAAAAAATAAGATCAAAGTATAGAGGTGGAAAATTACACGTAGCTTGCCACACTCAGGAACCCCTGATTGGTCATGATCTCAAGGGAGAAGCTTGGCAGTGCTTTTGCCAAAAGGCTTCAGAGACCTCCTAAGGTTTCTTTTCAGAGCACAGGCAGTGGTGAGCTCCCCTCACAGCCGCTAGATTTGATTGACTCCTGCTCTGCTCCGTGTTTCTGAACATCAGATGAGTCGTGGTGGTTCTTTGTTTTGTGTTTGTTTGTTTGTTTGTTTTTGTTTTTTAAGGGTAATTGCAGACAGAGTAGGGAGGATTTGTTGACTTTAGAGTGTACTCTTTGGAGTGAAGGGCCGGATGTTTTGTTTTGTTGTTCTTCTCAAAATGCTGTATGCAATTGTCAAGTTTTCTTTTTCCCTAGCTAAATGCTCCTCTCATCGGTCAGCCTGACCCCTATTCTGATTATGAGGGAGTCCAGCCCACAGTCCATCCCACAAAATACCGAGGCATTTACAGCACAGCAAACAAACCTGTACCGGAAAACCGGATGAACAGAAGAACTTCCTTCCTTCCCGGAATCCCTTTTCCAGATCTCCACAGACGTGTGTCAACATTTTTCAAAGGTAGTTTTCTTGTCTTAGCATTAAACACTGGATTTTATAGAATATGCAAAACACATCTCTCTGTAGACATGGCAATGAACTTTACAATAAATCTAAAGCTACTTTCTACTGAATAAGAAAAGAGGAAAAACACACATAGACATCTGTTTTACATGGTGCAACTGAAACTATTTTTTTTTAATTTTTCACAAAACCTGTTTTCTGAATGATCAGTAAATGTATAAAAACCAAACCTGGAGCTCACATTGATTGAAGGAATGTTTCTGCTACAATACAGGCTGCCATGAGAGTAGGTCCTTGGGACATGTTTAAGGATGCTTGGAAAGGAACGCCAACATCTGAGATCATCCACACACCACTCTTAGGGCTTCCTTCTTCATAGCAGATACTGTTTTTATCATGATATCAGGAGACAGATTTTTTTTAGTCTTCCCTAATTTGTTATTTTTCCCAGAGAAGGTGAATATGAGTCCACAATAAAAACAAAATCGAAAAGGAAGAGGAGGGGGAGGGGGAGGAAAGCAAAACCTTGAGGACCATCAGCATCAGCATCGGAACTTGCTCCTACCAGACTGTGTTCCCTTGGCAGGAAGAACTATGGATCACAAACCCTCCTCACCAACAGCATGTGTGATTACAGATTGCATGTGATACATGAAATGATCGGTAATTATACAAAAAAAAAAAAAAGATAAGATCTATTTCAACAGTCTAGTGAGATGAATATTATTACCAATTGACTGACTCTTTCAGTTGCAAATAGAGTGACATTGTTTTAAGAACCCCCTAAGTCCTCAAACTGCAAGTCAGTGGGGCCAAAGGAATCTACCCTCAAATAGATTTATTTATTTGAAGTTTAGGCTTAGTGCCTGATTCAAGGAAAGAAGAAGGTACTATTGTTTTGAAATTAGCCACAGAAAATGAACCAAGGAATGATAGCTTAAGGCAGTCACGTCTAGTGTCTATTCACAGTTAAAATAGATCATGAAATTGGGATAGCCATTGTTAGAGGAAAAGAATGTTTAACCTCTAAAGCTTCCATTGTCTCTTCAGGAGCTACAATGTGTGCAGTTCTTTCTTTCAAAGGGGTAGAAGAAAGAGGCAAAGTTACAGGCACGGAGTTTTGGAAAATTTACTTCTGCCAAGGACTATTGTCATAATTTTCTGTGATAGTGGGGCATCCATGAAGAATGCCATTACCATTACCATGCATGTGTAGTCGATCTCTCTCTCTCTGTCTCTCTCTGTCTTTCTGTCTCTCTTTCTGTGTGTGTGTGTGTGTGTGTGTGTGTATGCCATTATTATGCATGTATAGTCAACTTTTTTTTTCTTCCAAAAGTGACTTTTCTAAATCTATGCATACAATCTAAATCATACAATTCTATGAAGAAACATTTTTTAAGTCATGAAAATGCAAAATGTTTTGATACTTTTATTCCTTATGAGAAAACAATGGCAAAATATTTGACAAATTATTTATTTAAATTTATTACATTTAAGTTGATGTTTGCCTATGTGTATATATGTTTACCTTGTGAGTCTCCAAACTTCCTGGGAAGGTCACGGGAGAGCATGGAATCTCCTGGAACTGGAGTTACAGATGGTTATGAGTCACTGCTTGGGTGCTGGGAACAAAACCTGGATCCTCTGGAAGAGTAGCCAGTGATCTTACCCATTGACTCATCTTTGCAGTACTGACTGTGTGTGTGTGTGTGTGTGTGTGTGTGTGTGTGTGTGTGTACGCATGTGCATCTGAGTATATTTTTCAGGTGCATTTCTACTAAGGGAGCCATGGGTCAACATGCAGGGATATCATGCAGAAAACTTGTTTGGGGAACCTTAAGGACCTGTCACCACAGAGCATGTACTTACTGTTAGGTTCCCTGTTATTTTTTATTTACTTTCATAGATTTCTTATTGGGGGGGGTGCATTTCTGTTTGGTGCATTGATGATCAAAAAAGGAGAGTTATATATTAATATTTCATTCTTTGTTTATGTTTGTGAATTTATACTCATTTTAAACACTTAATGAAGTTTTGTGCTATATCTTTGCTCCATAGTGACAGTGCTTCATACATTAATGAATTAATGTTTTCCTATATATATTTATTAGGATGCAGCTCTGCAGAGTTCTATGGAAACAATTGTTTACTACCCCATCCCAGCCTTACGATTCATCCCCTGTGGTACAAGTACCAGTCTCTACTCTACTCTGGAGATACATGATAACCTACACTTCACCTTTATTTTTCTATTCTTCACACAAACTCCTGCTTATCTATGGTCTAGAGATTACAATATCTGCCGAGACCTAGAATGGTAGTGAGCAATAGACTACAGAAGGATCAGAGGGAGATATTTCTGAGGATGTTGGGTGCACACTAATAGAGATGGATGCACTGTTTTTAATAAGGAATCCGGACTTTTCCACTAAGGGCAGGATCACTCACCTCCACAGTCCCTGTAGAGATGTACTGGTCTGGATTAGCTTTGTTGTACAAACTATCTTGCAATGTTGAAATCTGCAGATGCTAATTAATTAAATAAATGATAATATTAAAGAAATCTTTCTCTGAGGCGGATTTGTAGAAATTGAAGAGAAATTGTAAAAATGTTATTAAGATAGATTATAATTTAGGTTGGGACATTTTATCTGAATTAATTATGAGACTATAATTGAATTTTTACAGAAAAACTATTATTGTTTAAAGAAAATGATTTCCCTTAGCTACTGAATACCAGTTGAAGTGATTCTGTACTCAAGTCTTTATTGACGAGGTATTAGGAATGAAAAACAAGGCTTCTTGTGTGATAGCTAACTGCATAACAAACAAGTTTATATCACTATCAATTAATTTAAATATTTTTAAAAATTATAAGTTAATTGTTTTTAGGAATGGAAGGTTAATTTTAGTTCATGATTTAAGAATGCATTTCATCATTAAGGAGAGCATGGTGGCAGGATTAGCTTTCTGACGTGAGGTGGATGGTCACAGTGTGTCCGCTGTCAGAAAGCAGAGAGAAGAATTCCGGTACCCAGCTCCCACTCTTTTCATTTAAAGATTGATTCATTCTTTGATTATTTCATATATGTGTACATTTTAGCTTCTTTTCTATTGTAATAAACTGGTTAATAAACAAAGCAACTAGAAGCAACTTAGGGAAAAAAGTGATTGGCTTACTCATTCTGACTAAGGTCCATTGGTGAGCTGAGGGAAGACAGTGCAGTAACTCAAGGCAGGAACCTGGAGGCAGGAACTGAAGTAGAGGCTGTGGAGGAGTGCTGCTTACTGGATTGCTCTCCATGGCTTCCTCAGCCTGCTTTCTTATACAACTTGGAACCACATGCCCAGAGTTTTTACACACACACACACACACACACACACACACACACACACACACACGAAATGCACCCACAGACTTGCCTACATGCAACTCTGATATATAAACTTTCTCCATTGGGATTGGTGCTCCCAGACAACAGCCAGGATGGTATGTAATACATAATACATACAGATCATATTCTCCCCCATAACCCTCTCTTATCATTCCTCTCACTCCTGCTCAGTCTTACCATAACGCTCATGCTGTTCCTTTATGACCTATCAACTTTCATGAAGGTTGCCTGCATGAGCATGGGTGAGAGGTTATTTACTGGAACATTAGCAGCACACCAATAGCTTCTTGATTAAAGAAAATTATCCTCTCTGTTCCAACAACCATTGATGACTGTCAATCACTTTCCAGAGGATACCAGGACTATCTGGGCAACTCCCATGCTATGTGCAGATAACCACAACTACTGTGAGCTCATTATATAATAGCTGTATCCGGTCCAGAAGACATCATTCCATAGCTCTCTAGATTGTATGATTCTTATATGCATTCTGCCTCCTCTTATGTGATGTTCCCTGAGGCCAGGTGCTGGTGCTGGTGCTGGTGCTGGTGCTGGTGCTGGTGCTGGTGCTGGTGCTGGTGCTGGTGCTGGTGCTGGTGCTGGTGCTGGTGCTGGTGCTGGTGCTGGTGCTGGTGCTGGGTAATATCGACATCGTTGCTGGAATTTCAAACCCCAATGAGCCCATATAATAAAACACACAATCCAGTTATAATTATAAGCTATATGCCTAGATTGAGCAGATCTAATACTGTACTAACTTATTCCCCTGCTATAAAACCCCAGAACTCTGCAGTCACGCAGGCAGGATGTATGTTTCTACGAAAATAAATTACTGATAATGGACATGGTACTTTGTGTCAAACAGTACTAACAAACTGATATTTCAAGCAATAAAAATGGTAGGTAAGTAACATGTAACAGACTTTCAACAATACTGAGTGGTTCCTGTTTCATTTTCAATGTATTTTTAAAATTTATTTTTATTATGTTTAATTGTGAGTAACTTTGTGGGTATATGCACATGAATATAGCTTCCAGAACAGACCCTCAAAGTCCAGACTGGCCTGGGAGGCCTTCAGTTGGCACTGTGAGCCACCTGTAGAGCATGCTGAGAATCAAAGTTGAGGTCCTCCAGAAGAGCGGTGTGCTTTTGTCTACTGAGCCATCTCTCTAAGCCCACCACAAGTGACTTTTAAAGTGGATGAATGGGCAGTTGAGTGTAGTGGTAAACTCAGTTGTTCTATAGGTAGACTGGACGGGAATTATATCCCTGCAACTAGCTAGGCTGCATGTGTTTGGATGTAATACATAAGTTTTCTACTTCAGTAAATTCATTTCTGATTTTAAAATATGAGAATATATCTCTAATATAGATATTATATTAAATATACCTAATATAATATTTAATATAACTAATATATATCTAATATAATATCTATATCATATTATAATATTATATAATATAATATAATAATATAATTATTAGTTATATCTCATATATCTATATTATAATTAGATATACCTAATATAATATTTAATATATCTAACATAATATATATTATATAATAATATATAATATATATTACATAATATATATTATATTAGATATATATTAGATATAATCTCTGTTATAGAAATGATACCCATAATTACAAATTGGTGAGTGTGCCTTGCTATAGTCGCAGTCAGCCTGAGCATCACGTGTGGCTTTGTAAACTCTCACATCAGGATGTACTTAGTTTCTAGGTTTTCGGAGGGTGAAGATGTTCCCTAAGAAAACATTATCACAAGATGTGGCCTATTCAAAAATATTTAAGACTTATTTTGATTGAGTCTTTGCAACATGTTAGTACAGACCAATAGAGTGACTTTCCATTTTCCCCTACAAATTTAAGCAGAAAGATGAATAAATTCAAAGAGCTCCAAGCTGTCCAAGCAATTCAGTCCTGCACCTTATTTCTCCTAACTCTGCGGTGTGGCATCACGAAAAGTCCTGGACAGATGGACAATGATGTCACCATTCTTAATTTATTTGAAACTAACATTGGGGCTTCAACATTCACACACACATTTGTCCTGAGAATAAAGAAACCCAGGTCTTATCGTTCCTGAGTTCTCGGTCCTATAAGGATTTTTCCTCTCTTTTTCTGCAGTATCCACAAGCATATGCTGTAGAGTTAGAATACAAGGTTCAAATTTTTACTTTAATTCCTTCTATAAAAGGGCTCTTGGACTTTAACTATTCTGTGACTTGGAGGTTTCATTTTTGCAAGTGGCTACGACACCCATCTGTAATGAACACATCCAAGTGTTCCTCACCACTTCCTGATTTTAAAGCTCAAGATTTTGTAGCCCTCAGGCTGGAGAGATGTTGGTGCGTAGTGGGGCCTACTGCTCTTGCAGAGGACCTTAGTTCTCTTCCCAGCACCCACATCAGGAAGCTCACAATTGCCTATAACCCCAGCTCCAGGGGATCCAGAACCTTCTTTAGGCCTTTCCAAGCATCCGCACAGGAAACTCCTTCGTCCTTGGCAAATGTGGACAGTTGAGCACCTTGCTGCTTTGTCACGAACCCCATCCTAATGTTCTTCTTTGGCTTCTTTTTATTTCCTTTTAAAATACCTTTAATAGCAGCAGCTTGAGACTCTCTAACTATTCCTAGAATATAAAGCCTTCCAGCTGTAAAAGGACAGAGTAGCAAGTACAATTCTTAGTCTACAATACACAAGTAAGAAAACACATGTCAACTCCACCTACAGTATGAAATCCAACTTTTCTTCATATTAAATCAGAAAAAAAACATGCCTTCAACTAGAATATGAAACATGAAGATTTGGCAGGCAAGATGGATCAGTGGGTAAAAGTGCTTCTTGCTCCAACTTGACAACTTGGGTTTGATCCCAGAATCTCGTGGTAAAGAAAAGAACAGAGTCATAAATGTTTCCCCTTGCCTTACACATGTGAGCCATGAACCTTGTTCTCTCTCTCTCTTTCTCTCTCTCTCTCTCTCTCTCTCTCTCTCTCTCTGTGTGTATATGTGTAGATACACTAAACACACTAATATTTTTAAAGTAAAAAATAGGTATTTTTTAAATTTCAGACGGAATACTTAGCTTATGCACTTTCCTAGCAGTATGTTCATAAATAATATAATGTATTTAGAAGCATGGATTTTCTGCTTTCTCATTTAATGGAGTAATTTAACTTGGGTTCCTCATCTGCAATTTCAAAATCCATTCCTTACCATCATTAGAAATCTTATTGAGTCACATAACCAAGCTTTTCTTACAAAAAAAATTTTATTTTCATTTCTGATAATATAAAGTTATCCCATAATACTCCTGCACACTTACTTTGTGAGTACACTATTAAAAATAACTACTCATTTCTGTTGAGTTCACTTGCCTGTATCTTTTTACTGATTTACCTTTTGAAGGTGGTCCGTGGTGCATTCATCACATGAGTCAGCTGAGATTATTTTAGATGGATTTGCAGTCTCTAGATACTACCTTTACTAATTAGTCCAAATGAAGTTCTTGAAAGACTTTTACACTAGCTACCTGAGTTCTTAGTCTAATGCTGCAATGATGGATTACCCAGACTTAATTAGTTCTCACTGTTTTGGAGGGTGGGATATCCAAGATCAAGGTATTTGTTTATTATGATTAAATCCCTCTGCTCCCAAGAAGACACCTCAAATGTTGTGTCTTCCAGAGGGGTGAGCAGCCATACACAGCTGGCAGAAGAGAAGACAGAGGGAGACACTATTTCACAAGCTCTTTCCCATAGCAACATCATCCATTCACAAGACTCTAACACCACCCGCACTCCCCACAAACAGTAAGCCCTACATCCTAACTTGCACTGGATTACTGACTGTCTGACCCATGACATCAGACCATTGCGCCACCACTGAAAAACATTAAAAATATATGTATGGTTTGACTGAGAGGAGCTAGTATACCTTTTACAAGTTACAATTTAAGAATAGAATTTTAAATACAAGATTTATTGTGATTCTACATATTTGGGTAAAAATGTATCAGTAACAAGTTACTAGTCATAAGATGAAGAAAATGTTGAGGAAGAGGAAGAGGAGGAAGGAGGAAGAGGGACCAGGAGGAGATGGAGAGACTTTTGTAGAATCCTAGAATTAGCTTGCTCCAAACTCCTACCCCTAAACCTGTGAATTATTGGAATCCTCAAAACTCTTTAGAAATGTAAATATCTCTTCTCATTTTTCACTGAATCCATGCATTTTCGTTCTTTGTAAAAGTTGTTACAGTAGGGGCAGATGGGGCAGGGGGTGGGGTTGAACTAGAGAGAATTGCCATTCAAGCTGTATGTTGGAGAGGTGGCCTCAGCCACTTTTGGTCTCATCCTGCTGCCAGCCAAGATCCAAGAGTCAAACTATCTGCGTGAGAGAAAGAGGAAAGCTTCATCCATTTGCTTCTGCTTTGCTTTGGAACACATTTGCCTTTAATGAAAAAAACAGAAACTTGGCTCTGATCATAAGTGTGCCTGTCTGGTTTGATCTGAAGAGACTGGGGTACGTATGTTAACATACAAACAGTTTGTCTTCTCAGAAAGAATTTGAGCCCTTCTCAAGAAGAATTTAATCTATCCACAGATTCTGCCTGGGGCACTATTGCAAGGTCTGTTGCTGGAATATTCTGAATTTCAAAGGAACACAGCTTTCTACTGTGTGCTCATATCTGCAGGTAAATTGTTAAATCCTTTTTCATAGTAGCAAGATTTCATTCCTGCAAGCTGTTGACACAGACAAACCCTAGTAAACCTGTGTTCTAAGCTTGCTTGCTTAGAAAACTTCAGATTTCTCAACTCCAAAGCTGTAACATGATACAGTCACACATTTTTTTTTTAATTTAATGCGTAAGTGACATGGTCTTATGAAATCCACAAAAAATTTTCATACTTTATTTCTTATCAGTCTATCTTACATTGAAATAAAATGACACTTCAATTAAACGTGAACTTTCTTTCACGTGTTTAATGTGAAATTTGTAATATAAAAATGTCAATTTTTATTTTGACATTTTCACCACGTATTATTTCTTGAAAACCCTTTTAGCACAATGTCTGTATGTAATAAAACACTTACTTTTAGATAAGGTACCTTATATCTTGTTATATATGGAGGAGGACGGAAGCCAATGATTTGTTCTTAAGTAGTAAAGATTTGTAAACTTTTTAAAACAAATTCTCAATAAAGATAGTAGTGGGCTTTGTAACTGTTCAAGGATCTAGAGCTGGGTGATAAAACGAATCCAGGTAAAAGCTGTTTTATGGAAGGAACCTTCTAAACTACAGCACACAGTGAAAGAAAGAAAGAAAGAGAGAGAGAGAAAGAAAGGAAGGAAGGAAGGAAGGAAGGAAGGAAGGAAGAAGGCAGGCAGGGAAGCAAACAGGAAGGAAGGAAGACAGGGTTAAATTTGTAACCTAGCAGACTGAAAACAGCATTGCTCAGCTGCCTGCACTAAAGCCATGCAATGTGATTAAGACTTCATTAGTATCTAGCCCGTGTAAGACAATGGAATCTCAGACTGCTAACAACTTCATAAAGGCCTTGTCACTTCTACCTTGCCAAGCAAGACCCAGAATCCCTTTTCTTTGACTCTCAGGACCTCTTCCTACTGGACCTGACTGAACTCTCCCTCCTCAGCTTTGAGCTCTTCATAGAAACTAAGCTGTGGGAACAAGCATATCCAAGTGCACTTCACACACAGGGCACAGACAGACATATAGGCAAACACTCGGGAACATAAAATAAAGACAAACCTCCATAAAATTGAATTTGTCATTTTTATTCTAGAATTTATTTGAAAATTGGCACTGCTTATAAAGGGGCAGTTTAGAATAAGCACTCTGTTTTTATACTTGGCTTATTGTTGGGAAGCAATGGGGGATGTCATGGAAAAGCTTATGGGAAGAGGAGAGAGAGAGAGAGAGAGAGAGAGAGAGAGAGAGAGAGAGAGAGAGATATCGCTGACTCAAATAATTTATCAAGTAGGAAAAGCCTGAATCTATGTAATCCCTCATCTATATTTTACAGAGGACAAACTGGAAAGCAGCAGCTCACACTGGATTATGTCAAAAACTTGTTAGCTCAGATGCCAACCTTTTGAAGACAAAGAAAGTGAGAATAAAAACTGGTGATTCAGAATTGGAATACACAAGGCATATGTGGCAGTCTAGGCTGCTTGATGACTGGGGGAAAACCAGATCACAAAATAGGTAGAAACTTTGTGATATTCAGAACCATTCTACAGGCAAGGTGGATTTTCAGGACTTTGTAAACAAGAATTTATTTTAAATTAGAATGAGAGTCATACTCTCAGCAGTCTCTCTGTGAGCTGCCTCCACCTACCTGCTAAGCCTCTGCCTTCTGCATTCCTCCAATTGACTTTTAGAATGGATTTGGGAGAACAATTGACTCCGTGGAATAAAAGAACTACAATTCCCAGAATTCCAGGAAGTTACCTGGTCCTTGGGGACATAGGACTTACAGATTAACTTTTGGCATTACGTAAGGAAGCCCAACATATCAGAAAAAGTTTGCTTAGGTTGTAGCCAGCATCCAAAAGGAACAGAAAAGAAGAAAAACAGTAACAGAAAGGTGTAAACACAACCATGAGGACCTAATGGGGCAGCATGGGGCAGGAATTCTGGGGAAGGAAAGTATGGTACCTCATTAAAGGAAGAATTACTCTACTTACTTATTTACCACATCTTAAGGTGAGCCCACATTAAGGGGAAATCCTTCCTTTCTAACTGTGATTGACCTGCCCGCCTAGAAAGCTGTCTCTACTTAGGCCAGATTGAATTAATAGAATTTTATTCTAAGACTTTTTTTTTCAAGATGTATTTATTTTATGTATGTGCATGTTCTATCTGCATGGACAGCTACATGCCAGTAAAGGGCATTAGATCACATTATAGATGGTTGTGAGCCATCATGTGGTTGTTGGAGACTGAACTCAGGATCTCTGGAAGAGCAATCAGTGCTCTAAACCACTGAGCCGTCTTTCCTTTCCTTCTTCTCCGACAAAGTCTACTGAATATCTTTAGTCCCAATCGCACACTCAGGCATCTTGTCTTCTTTGACTCATGAGCACAGGAGACCCACACTTAACCTTCTTAAGGTAGCTTGGCTTTTTCATACATTCTCCTTTCTACCTGATTCTCACAGAATCTTGACATTTAGTACAGAATAGAAGTCTTCTCACTAATTCAACTTTTAACTATTTAAATGTATTATTTGAAATTTTATTGATTTTTGTAATGCTTTCTATTAACTTCAGCATTGAAAGTGAATATGTTTGTCATGTATCTCCGTAGATGTATGCAATAATTCAAATATTAGTCTATTTTATGAGCCTATAGTGCATGACAGCTGGGACATTTAGGAATGAAATTTTACCTGTCATGTTGATGGCACTGTTAATGGTTTAATAACTGCAATAAAGCAGCATGCAGGTGGTCACATGTTTTCTCTTCATAGCCTTTGCCCAGGCTCAGGTAGCCTATTTATCTGTTCTAACCCTTTGAAGAATAGGATATTGTTTTGCTTTGGAAGCTCATTCTCTTGAAAAGACAAATGTGTGGTTGGACAACAGACTCAGAGAAGGGTCCTAATAGATTTATCCCAAGGCTCACCATGTATTCCAAATTCAGTTGTTCCTCTTGTGTGTAGCACTCCCCTTTATGCCTATTAAAAATCTTGAGGATTTGATATCCATAGGAGTGAGGTAGTGGGTGTGGGGTGTGGTTAAGAAAGTCTGCTACCAAGACCCTGAGAGTAATCATTTCAGAGTTCTTCGATGGACTGTTCCCCACCACCTCATGGTTTTTAGGTGTTCCTTGTCAACCAACACTGTTTGCTGAGGGATGGTTTTGCCAGGCAATAAGGGACTCCCAAGAGCCAGAGTAGTATGTTGAAATGAGTTGGGAACTAAAACTGAAAACTCATCAAAAAAACAGTGAATGTGTACTGGTTTTTTTATGATTTTAAGACCATCTTTTGTAATGTTCAAAATTAACCTGTAAGCCCTACCTGCCCAGGAACCAGGTAACTTCCTGGAATTCTGGGAATTGTAGTTCTTGAAAAATAACAAAGCCTTGTGGGAAAATACAGTGGCCCATAGGTCTGTCCTAATAAACCCTTTCAATATATGACTCAAGGCTATTATCAGCTGGAAAATGTTAGGGAATGGTCCTAATCAAGGTACATATCTTGGTCAGTTTAGTACTTAATAAAGATTGCTTTTTTTTCTTTTACTTATTCACTTTACATCTCACTGTCCCCCTCCAGGTCACTGCCTCCCATAATCCTTTTCCCATACCCGCTCCCCTTCTCCTCTAAGCTAGTAGGGATCCACTGATTATCCCCCAACCTTGGCCTGCTTTTAAAGTCTATGTTCAGAGTCAACAAACTAAAGAGATTATTGGCTTATACATTATTGAGTATCGTTAAAACTCTGTAATATCTGTAGCATAAGGTTAACTTAAAGGTTCTAAGTTAGAGAAGACAAGAAATTACAGGGCTTCATCACCATCTTGACTAAGAGGAGCCATCTTATATCATGTTTGTTCATTAAAAACCAAGTTTATAAAAGATAATATTTTAAACAATGGTTGTTTAGTGAGATGTTAAAGCTGCACCTCCATGTGTTTATATATAAGAACACACCTTGCTGGCAGCAACCTTTTTAACATAAAAGTAGCTTACAAGATACTGATTTTTAGAAACATTAAACTGTTTTTGCTGCTAAACCTTGGTTTTACCTTCTGAAAATTTTGGCTATACGCTATGCTTCACTTAAAAAAATACTTTGTTTTGATATTACCACAACACATAGTTAAGATATTTTAATCTATAGTTATTTTTGTAAACTGAGTCATACAGGAAATGTATGTTCTATAATGATGAATTAAATTTTTTGTACTAAATGAGCTTCCATTTAAAACCGTTATTTTAAGCTTCAAACCTAACAGAGAGGGAATATATAGTCCTAATCTTTTAAAAGCTACTAAATTATTGAAAACTGTCACAGACAATTTAAAAATGCAATAGTCATCTTATAAATGATCAAATTCTTTAATATGTTCAAAACTACATTTATAATAATATTAAATACTAATGTAATTAATTACAGGAATCAGTCTTATTTAGCCTTCTGTATATATTTTTTCAAAGGTATACCCTAAAGTAAATAACTAAAAACAGACAAGGATTTTGTAAATATGTTCAATAGATGCTAGTCCTCAAACCTGTCAGGGATCACTGGATATGGCATTTAAGATGACAGACGGAGACTCCCAGGTGCTAGTAGTGGCCCCCAAGGTCATCAAGAAGATAATGGCCACATAGACAAATGACTTTACCTGGATTGTGGTGACACTAACCACTGAGTTAGATTGCCCCTGTGCTGCGTTTACTACTAAGACCCTGACTCAAGTGTAGATAATCAGGACAATGGAAAATTGATTGCCCCACTTTGCCTAGACAAAGTAAGGTCAGTTTCTCACATTCTTTCTCAAAGTGGGAGTGGGGGGGACCTCTCTCATCTTCAGGGCCTGATGGCCAAAGACTGATGCTGATGTTGAGGTAGCCTTTCTTCTCAGAGAGAAGGTGTGCCTCTCTGTATTTTGAATGGCCAGTTCTGTACCAGCAGAGAGCTAAGTGCTGGCTGGATTTGGTATTGTCAGTTTTTTTCCCTTTATCTTAATTGGATATTTTATTTATTTACAATACAGATGTCATCCCCTTTCCCCATTTTCCCTCCCTAGAAACTCCTATCCCACCCCACCTCCTCCTTTATGCTTTTATACCATTTTGATTACATGCATGTATTAAGGTCAGTTCTAGGTTGAGGGTCTAGCAATACAATAGATGCAAATAGTCAAGGAATAAGCAAGACAATCAACACAAATAGTCAAAGAAAAAGCAAGGCATTAAACCCAGTTATGTGAACACTCCTGTGGTCACTGTTTCTAAAAGCTTATCAGGATGACCAAAGTATCTGAGCCTACTTCCCTATCCTAGCCCAAAGGTCATTTTCATGTCTGAAGCCTACTTCCTTGTTCTAGCCTAAAATTTAGATTCCTGCCTGAGATTACTTCTTTGTTCTAGCCTAATATTTAGGTTCCTGCCTGAGATTACTTCTTTGTTCTAGCCTAATGTCAGATTCCTGCCTGAAGCCTACTTTTTTGTCTTTGGCCAATGTCATATTCCTGCCAAGCAGCCCATTTCCTTGTCCTTGGCCCATGTCAGATTCTTGCCAAGCAGCCCCAAAGACTTTCCACTTCTCCCCCTTTTTTATTTCATTAAGAAGACTGAGTCTGTCTTAGGTTCTTCTGACAAGAATGCCTTCCTTACCCATCATGGAATATGCATTATTGAAAGCAATGCACTTATGTCTTAGGTTGGTAAGGTGCAAAATTTCACCTGTCCTTGACTAGCCAGCCTATTAATTTAGTAACTCTGTCTGGGGGTCCATTTTCAGGTTCAATCCATGTACTTGGCTGCCATCATGTTGATGTTGTTGAGAAAAATCTTTAACACAATTGTCAGGAATAAAAGTATTCCCAGGACAAAAAGGGCTAGCATGATCAAGCTATATATGCCATTTTTGAAGCTTGACCAAAATAGAAATACTGACCTTAAGTCATGGGTAATTTTATCAGCAGTATCTACTGCATCAACACTCAGCAGAGCATTATTCTTGAAATTCATAAGCTCTCTATGTATCATTAAATCTTCCAGAGAGGTGTTAGAGTTATGCCAAATATACTGCACATGTCTTTAAACTTCTTGATAATTATAATGACTACCACTGTAAATTGTAGAACTAACATGAATCCAATGATATTTGGTATGACACTCAAAATGTCTTCTTACTCTTAAATTCTGAACCTCCTTCCAGTAATTTGAATAGAATAAAGAGCACCAATCCATTCTTCCAAATGCCTATCTAAATCCTCTGGTATATTCAACACATTAGTAACATTTTTTGCTAAATGAGTAACAAAAGTAGCTGTCTTAACTTCTTGTGTCACAGCAATCTCAGAAGCAGTGGTGCTAGCAATTAATGTAATTAAAGCTGTTATACCAGCAATAATCAAGCCCACTACGCTCTTGCTTCTGCTTAAAGCTTGACTGATTTCTTCCAGTACTTGCAAGCTTTTTTTTTTTGATTACCAAGGTTCTGTGATATTCAGAGCAATAAAACAAAAGCTGGTTGATAGACCTCCATAACTGACATGCCAGATTTCAAAACACAAACACAATTAGAAGGTGTACAATCAATGCAACTTACATTAAATACTGTAGAAGAAACAAAAGTATTTTTAACTTGACAATTAAAAGAGCCTTAACACATGTGCTAATACCTGTTTGAAATCCAGATTGTGTCCCAACTTTATCTCTTGCTAACATAACATCATAAAAAAACTGCAGCTAATTTCCATATATGTCTCTGAAAATGCCCAGAACCAGACTTTCAAATAAAGACTGTTATGTTCAATATTGGATTGATTTTTAGACCAGTCCATGATTAAGTCTGAATAACTGGTCACATTTAATAACAATACAAGAGGCATTATAACTTCTCTTTTTGATTCTCTGTTCCACAAGGTCTAAGAATGTGAGGCAAGGCAGCTTGTCCCAGTGAGCTTGCTGAGTGCCCTGTCAATGGTAACTGGGAAGCTGTATTGGACATAAGTTCCTGACCTACCATTGCTTACCTATACCCCTGATGAGACAAGCTACCTTGCCTCAAGTTCTTAGACCTTGTGGTATTGCCATTTCTATGGCCTATCATCAGGATTTCTATTTGCAAAAGCCTGTGTGTCCTTTCTTGCCTGCCCAAAAGAGGAATGGCAGGCAGCCCTCTTGCCTAAAGGCAATCCTACTCTCACTGCTGATTGATTAGAATAAAGATCTGGCAGCCAATAGCCAGACAGGAAGTATGTGGGCGGAGCACCCAGGCAAACGGTAGGCAAGAGGGATGCAAGTAGTGGAAAGGACATGGAAGAAATCAGAAGGGAGACTGAGGCAGAACACGGAGGTAAAGAGATAATGATGGGAACATAGGCTAGAAAGTTGGTTAGGTTAGCAGCTAGCTGAGAGTCTGCCCCAGCTAAAGGCCAACAGCTTTACATAGAAGTCTCATGTCTTATTTAAACTGCACTTAGGTCTGTGAAAGCCCCACTAGATGCCTTTGCTCCCAGTGCCATGGAGACCACCGGAGCTTGGGACAACCATCTAGGAAATGGACTATGGATTTGTCTCTGTCATTTTCATCGATACATAGGTCATTTAAATTATAATTTATTTTTCTTGATCACACTGATGATTAAGCTAATTATAGCTTTGTCAGCGCAACTAGCTCCTTACCCCAGGGTAATCAGTTAATGTCTTAATTCATTAATCAGTTCATTAGTTATTTAAAGCTACTACGTCTCTTATTTAAAAAGAAAAAACAGGTTTGCCTTGCTCACAGGTTTTATATTAAAGGGTAGACAAGTTTTAGGGGTAATTTTCCACTAAAGGAACATGTTTTACAATGACTACTCTCAATAATAACTATTCATGTCTCATGTCTCTGGAAATGATTAAATAAAACAGTTGTTCTGAGATATATAAAAGTTTAACGATATAAAACCTTAAATTAATTCTGAAGGTCTAAAAATATTTTAGATTTCTTTCCTCTTCTATGTGATTATTACTCTGAGTTTTTGAAGGTTCAGAGTTTTATAGAGCACTGACAGCTTGCTACTTGGTTGCAAACTAAAGATTTTGAGTTTTCTTTGGTTGTATTCTAAATATAAACATAAAGATGCTTTTCATGGAGCTGAAATATCTCTGTCCAGCCTATATACCTGACTCTTTGGACAGAGGAAAAAGTGTTCATGAGTTTCACCAAGACTCAAAGTATACTCCTGCTGCTTTACAGACACCTGTTAACTGCCTGGTCTACAATGCGCATTTTAATACAATAGCATTTTAATGGTAATGCTAACATATCTCATTTGTAAACTAAAAATTTATATAAGCTTCAGGGAATCAAAGAAATCATAAGACTTGGATCCACCTACCATGGGTCAAATGGGTTTCAGATAAATAAAGCCTAAAACTTTCCACACCTGTCTGTTCCTGAGAATGGGATTTTTTTTTCTTTTGGTCTTGGAACTCCTCCCATCCCCCAATTACTGGAAAATTGTAACTTCTATTTCTAGTCTCTATTTGTCTTAGAGATTTTCACTCAGCTGACAGACTTCATCCAGGGATCACCTGAAGACTGCAAACTGCAAACTGCTGAGCTCAGGACTTGCTGAAAGCTAATGTAAACCAGTCTAGCTGAAGAGATTGATCCCTGTCTTTTCAGCTGATCGCCTAATCAGATGCTGCTGACAAATGCCCCATTGCCCAGCCTATGACTAGCCTTGCAGTCTTTCTGGGCCCTAATAACAACATCCTAATGTCAGCTGGAAATAGTTACAAAAGAGTTACAAATGTCATCTATTGCCCCACCGAACAGGCTGAAATGCTTAGTTAAAAGGAAATTCCCTAGCATAAGGGACAAATGGCTAGCTATATGCCAATTGACATACCAGATTTCTCAACTGATAGACTCGTTAACTAGAATAATTCTACAATATGATGGACGCTTGACATGCTTTACACAGAACAAAAAAGGTATTAGATGGCTTTTAAGAAATTATTATTTCTATACAAATCACTTGGGATTATAATCTTGGCTATACTCAAAAAATATTATAAAAGGAGACATGAGATAAAAATAAATAACTGATGCCTTTTTATTTCCACTCTTTCTAAATAGTAACTCTAATGATTATTAGACCCCAAAATAAACAAATGTCATCATAGGGTCAAAGATTTGACCTTAGCAACTCCAGGGCAGGGAATGTAACGCCCCACTTTAACCTGTAAGCACCACCTGCCCAGGAACCAGGTAACTTCCTGGAATGCTGGGAACTGAAGTTCTAAAAAAATTACAACGTCTCATGGGAAAGTACTGTGGCCTCATGGGAAAGTAGGTTTAGTCTTAAAAACTTTTTCCACATATGGCTTAGGGCCATTATCAGGAGACAGAAAAAAAGGAGGAAAGTAAATTTGTCAAGACCTGACTGCAGTTAAATTAAAGCTTGGTTGCTATAACTGGATGTGCAGTCAGACTTGCGAATCCTTGCTCTAGAAGATATTCAGATGAAGAGTTTGCAGGTGAAAGAGTCACAGACCAATCCTTATTGTCACAGAACTCTTAAGATGAGTCTGATTTCTCTCCAAACCTAGAACTAGAGACCACATAAGAGAGATCTTAACTTTTAATACAGGACCAGTGAGCACCCACAGGCAGCTGAGTTGACAAGTCAGAGTTTCATGCCTGCTTAACCCAAACCCCTGTTCAGTTTAGGTCTTGAGCCAGACAACACAGCCCACTTTATTTAACTGTGTGACCCTCCTAGACCTGCACACTATCTGCCAAATGAATTCATTCAGGCTTATTTCTTCATCTTTGTGTTCAAGAATAATAATTATTTTCTTATTCCAGATAGTTGCTGAAATTGAGATGAATAACAAGAAAAGCCGAATCAGAGAAACCAGAGTTAAAATTATCTTCTGCTTACAAACCATCTTTCTGAATATGTCACAGTCATGGGATCCATCTACCTGCCCACTTCAGTAGAACACATTCTCCATTCTATAGATTCTCAGATAATATTTTATCTCCCTGTGTATTTTATAAGTCTAGAGTGGGAGCTGAAATAAATAAACATCTGAATACTCTTTATATATCTCAATAGCAACAACCTGCTTTTATATCAAAAGAGAATAGTGATTTGTAAAGAATATAATTCCAGACAAAGTAAATACAAATTAGAAGAAAATTCTTTTGTTGGATAACTGCAATGAGACCTGTCTCTTGAGCTCACATGGCACTCAAAGCAACACACTGGCAGTTAATATCATCAGTATAATGTCTTGGAATCACCACAAGCTTCAGAACTACACATGCATAGCCATCCAGGGGTCTTTAAAATCTTCCAGTTGACAGTTTAGAAGGCTAAATTACATTGCCCTTTTTTGTTACCACTCAGAATAACATCACAGAGGCATTCCACACTGTCTCATTCTGAGCAGCCCCTGATAGATGTATTTAAGTCATCTTCTTTCAATCATAAAAGCTAATTAACCCACAATTGAAACCACAATTGTATACAAAGTAACCAAGCAAAGGGCCTTGTTTTCAGCACAATCTGTGAGCTTCCACTAGGGTTTATAGAACAATAAAATCACAGCATTCCTTTTTAAAAGAATCCATGTAGCTCTACTGTGTTAGCAAAGATGGGAACATGCTAGAGAGTGATCATATAATAAATTCAATGTTTAAAAGAGAAAAATAAAGAGAGGTAAATGATTCATATTCATTCTAAATTAAGAGTAGAAACAAAGGGATTCTGGTCCCTTAGTTTGAGTTCTGGTTCCTAGTTGAGTTCTGCTTTGATTGCCATTATTTCCTGATGTCCTTGAGCTTTGAGAAGGCTCAGTCCTTTCAGATCTTCACTCTGGGGCAGATGGCAGCTCCATCTATCCCAAGCAGATAACCTCCCAATTCCATGTTCCATCTCTCTTCTTGCCACAGTTTGACTGTGTGCTACAATTTCATGTTCTCAGGTGAAACTCTCATTGGTGCCCCTTGCTGATAGCAGACGATGAACCTATAAATGGATCTGTCATACTAAGCCACTGAAAAGAACACAGGACCTTGGTGGTCCTGTCCTGGATTCTCTATGGTATCCAGTCCCTTATGAATCACTGACAAACTCGGTTGATCATTCATCATCTGCTTCATCCTCTTTATTGAGCGCAGAGTAGTTCACCTCATAGCATTATTTTTTATGAGTTCTCTCTTCTCATGCACCCCAGGAACATACCCTGGAACTCAGGGAACTCTGCAGGTGCTTCTCTGCTCAGCAATGCTGGCTTTCATTTCCCCGAAGGTAACATAACTTCTATTATGGTTGTCGGCTGTTTTTCTACTGGGAAAAAAAAAGCTAGCTCCATTATGCTGTGAGATGAACTACTCTGTGCCCAACACAAATGTGCTTTGCTTTACCCTTGTTGGAAAATTCAACTTTGTATGAAGCACCAAAAAGTAAGTTAAGACTGTATTTGGGAGTGTGCTGACGCTGTGGAAATGAATGCACGTGCCTTCTCTGCCCTACTTCCATTTATCATAGAAAAGGGACATCAACAAAACATTTGTTCTTAAAAAAGGAGAGAGGGGGTTTTCCCATACATATAGATCTAAGTGCAATTTATATGTGTGTTGTGTGCATGTGTGCACATATGCATGTATGGAAAGGGAGGCTCATCTTTGTGTGCTTGTGGAGGCCAGAAGTCCAAATCAGGTATCTTTCTGGATCATTTGCCATATTTTGTTTGGAGATTGAATCTCTCCTTGAAAGTGCAATTTGCTGTCTTGGCTAGAGCACTGTACCTCAGAATCTACCTGCCTCTGCCCTCCCAGCCTTGGGTTTGCAGATCCATGTGGTCCACCTTTGATGTGGGTCCTGGGGATCCCAGACTTAGTTCTCCACTCTTGCACAGAAGACACTTGACTAGCTAAGCTACTCCCTAGCCATTACATTCAATTTTAAAGTAGTTTCTTATCTTATTATTTTTGAGTGATCGAATAAAAAGAGAGAAATCTGGGCTTAGCCATATCACTGTGAGGATAGAATGGAAAGGGAAAGCAGGACATGCAGCCACTCACTAGGAGTTCAAATCATAGAACTTTATGGGATTGTTCAAGCTTCAGATTTTTATAGGGAGCCCAGTGTGGTGTTACTAAGACATAAGGAGTCCATTAGGACAGAATATAATTTGCAGTACTGAATACTCCATGTGTCAGTAGCATCCAGTGTTGTGTGAGCACCAGTTTGTTAAATAATAAAACCCCATTGAGCTCCTGGAATGTAGCACAAGGAAGTAGCAGTTCTTCCATAGGTGGAAAGCTAGCAACATGACCTGAAAGCTGTGCTTCTTCAAAACTAAGTATGGTTCATATAAACTCACTATACAAATTCATTATTACCACCACTGCATAGAGATAGGAGGGGAACTGGGGCAGCGAAGAATGTGACAATGAAAGATTAAAACCCACAGGGGTTGGGTAGGAGCACTTGACACGTTAGTGTGAGGGTCAGAGTCTGGATCCCCAACCCTCAGAGAAATGCTAGGTGGGTAGGACACCTTTCCTGTAACCCCAGTGCTTTGGGAGACTGAAGCAGGAGAGTTCTTAGAACATGTTGACCAATGAGACTAGTTGAATTGCTGAGCTTTGAGTTTAGAAAAATCAACAACACCAACAAACTCTTATCCAAATTAACTAAAAGACAGAAAGAGGATATCCATATTAACAAAATTAGAGGTGAAAAGTAGCGCGTAACAACCAACCCTTGAACCCCTAAACAACCCAGGCTGTTGCCAAGACCATAGGTTGTTCTCCACAACCTGACACCAACACCCACACAACTCGTTGAACATGGAGACGTGGAGCTGGTGCCTACACGGAGCCTTTACCTTATGTGATACAGTCATTGGTACACTACCAAAAAAGAGAAACAAGTGCCAGGCCAGCCACGAACCCTTGAATCAACACTGGTTCCCTCACTGCAAGATGTGTTGGTACAAAGCTTGTAGGAGTAACTATCTGATTTGACTTAAGGCCCCACTCCATGAGATGGAACCCATTCCCAACACTGTTTGTGTGACAGGAACCTGAAACTAGATAGCTCAGGGATCTAGGGCAAAACCAAAGATTGCTATTCTAAGACAAACAAACAAAAGAAATGTAACAATAAAGTGATTTCTAATGACATCATGCCATACTCATAGTGTCTTGCTCAACTATCGTCAGAGATGCTTCCTCCTGCAGCAGATGGAAACTGATGCAGAGACCCACAGCCAGACATTGTGAAGGCAGTGAGAGACCTTGGAACACAACCCTAAATAGGATTTCTAAATCAGATCCTTTCCCTCTGGCTTGGAGAACCCTGATGAAGAGTAGGAAGAAAGAGTGTAAGAGTCAGAGGAGATGAAGAATGCCAAGAAACAAGGTCCACCAAACATGATCAAAACTCATGTGAGTGCACAGAGATAAAGGAAGCATGCACAGGGCTTGCATAGGTCTGCACCAGTTAGTTCCTCTGCATATGACTTCCAGGTTAGTGTTTTCATAGGACTCCTAAGTGTGCAAACGAGTGGATCTCTTATTCTTAAGCATTCTCGTGGGCCCTTTTCCTTCCATCTCTGTGGGTTTGTTTTGTTTTGTTTAGTCCAATTCTGAGATGTTAGTTTCTACTTCATCTTCTTATATTTTATTTTATTCTATTCTCCTTTATTACTATCTCTTAGAAGCCTATTTGTTTTCTAATATCTTTTCCCATTCTCTAGACTGCCACTTTGTCTGAACCATAGTGTCCTGTGCTGTGCAAAATCTTGTCAGTTTCATGAAGCACCACTAATTGCTAATCTTAGTGGCTGTGCTGATGCTGCTTTGCTGAGAGTCTTTTCCTGTGCCAATGAGAACAAGGCTATTCCCCACTTTCTCTTCTATAAGGTTCAGTGTATCCGACTTTGTGTTGAGCTCTTTCATCCAGTTGGAGTAAGTCTTGTGCAAGCTGATAAGATCTATTTGGATTCTTCTATATGGAGACATTCAGTTTGAACAGCATCATCAGTTGAAGATGTTGTATTTTTTTTTCCCAGTGTGTATTTCTGGCTTCTTT
Organism: Rhabdomys pumilio; assembly: GCA_030674055.1. Classification (NCBI taxonomy): domain Eukaryota; kingdom Metazoa; phylum Chordata; class Mammalia; order Rodentia; family Muridae; genus Rhabdomys; species Rhabdomys pumilio. The sequence continues at coordinate 93,299,665 of JANHMN010000001.1, forward strand.
ATAAAAAATAGGGTTTCCATTGGTATGTGAATTTATGTCTGGACCTTCAGTTCAATTCCAATGATCAATGTGTCTGCTTTTCTGCCAATACCATGCCAGTTTTTGTCACTATAGCTCTATACTACAACTTGAAATGGGGGATAGTGATACCTCTAGCAATTCATTTATTATTGAGGATTGTTTTAGCTATACCGGGATTTTTTTGTTTACATATGAAGCTGAAAACTGTATTTCAAGATCTGTGAGGAATTATTTTGAGATTTTGATGGGAATTGCATTATATCTTTCATTTGATATGTGGTCATTTCTATATTAATCCTACCAATCCATGAATATGGGAAATCTTTGGTCTTTTGATATCTTCTTAAATTTCTTTCTTCAATGTCTTAAAGTTTTTATCATACAAGTCTTTCACTTGCTGGTTAGAGTTATCCGAAGATATTGAGTCTATTGTGAAAGGTGATATTTCCATGATTTCTTTATTTCATTTGTCATGTGTGTATAGAAAAACTACTGACTTTTGTGAGTTAATTTTGTAGCCAGCCACTTAGCTGAAGGATTTTTATTTTTATTTTTTTTTAGCTACTGAAAGTTTTCTAGAACTTTCTAGAACTTTTTTAGAACTTTGTAGTTTCGACGTATACTATGATATCATCTACAAGTAAAGATATATTGAGTTCTTCATTTCTAATTTGTATCCCCTTGATCTCCTTCAGTTGTCTTATTGTCCAATTAAAACATTAAGCACTATATTGAATAGGTATGGAGAGAGGGGACAACAGTGTCTTGTTCCTGATTTTAATGGAATTGCTTTAAGATTCTCTCCATTTAAATTGATGTTTGCTAATGGCTGCATATTGCTGTTATTATGCTAACCATATGCCTCTGGTATTCCTAATCTCTTCAGGACTTTTTATCATAAGGAGCTGGGTTTCATCAAAGACCTTTTCTGCATCAAATAAGATGAGCATTTGTGTTTTTACTTTTCAGTTTGTTTATATGATGTATTAAACCTCTCAATATATGTATGTTGAAGCATTCCTGCATCTCTGGGATGTGACCTACTTCATCATGGTGAGTGATCTTTCTTGATCAATCCTTGAATTTGGTTTCTAAGTATTGTATTGAGAAATTTTTTTTATCTTCATTCATAAGGGAAATTGGTCTGCATTTGTCCTTCTTTGTTGAATCTTTATGTGGTTTGGGTGTCAAGGTAATTATGGCCTCATAAAACAAACTAGACAGTATTCCATTTGTTTCTATTTCATGGAATAATTTGAGGAGTACTGGCATTAACTCTTTGAAGGTCTGGTAGAAATCTGTGCTAAAACCATCTGGCCCTGGACTCTTCCCCTTCCCCCCTTGGGAGACTTTTAAGTGCTACTACTATTCCTCCATAGGGTATAGGTATGTTTAAATTGCATATCTGATTTTGATTTAACTTTAGTAAGTGGTATATATAAGGAAAAGTATCCTCTTTTAGATTTTTCGGTTTGGTGGAATATGGGTTTTTTAAGTGACTCCACTGGTGAGGGAGGCAGGCCTCAGCAGGTAGTTTGCTGCAGAGGTAGGAAAGAGACAGAGACAGGAATGGATTTGGGGGAGGGGACACCGATAGTGAGATCTTCAGTTAGCTTGTCTGCTTCCCTGACTGGAGTAGCCTGTGGGTTCTGAGTAAGTGCCTGTTAGAGTTGGAGTCTGGGAAAAATCAGTGAGTGGGGGAAGGAAGTTTGGAGGGAAGATATGAGGTGATCAGACAAACAATAAGACCAGGAGATGAAGAGAAAGAGCATGAGAGTGATCTGTGATGGTGGCGACCTTTAAAGGGTTGTCAACTAGTAATAACAAGGCTCCTGATGAGTCCCTGAGGGCAGGCTGGACAGCTCTAGATTTATAATAGTTAGCCTACCTGGTCCCCTGGATTGGCCCTAGGATTCCCAGGATGCAACAAACCACACTTAAGTGCAGGTTGAATGCCCAGCAGTAGACAACAGAAAACTAACACTATGGCATCTTTGGATGTCATATCAGGCGTTTTTTTATTAATTAGTTTGGAAAATTCTATCTTATTTTATTTATTTTTTATTTATTTTTTATTAACCTCTCTCTTTTCATCCTATAAGTCCTTGCATATATACTTATGGCTTTCACTTTAGTTTTTGTTTTGTTTTGTTTTGTTTAAATGGGATTCCTGAGTATGCAAGCTAGTGGGTCTCTCCATCTATATCTGTTTCTCATGCCTTTTCTTGGGCTCTTTTCCTTCTGTTTGTTTGTTTTGTCCTGTTCCAATGTGTTAGTTTTTGGGTTTTCTTATTTTATCATTACCCCGTAAGCTTGTTTGTTTTCTAGTGAGAGACAGAATGGGGGTGGGTCCCAATTTGAGGGAAAGGGAGGGGTACTGAGAGGTGTAGAGGGAGGAGAAACCATAATCAGGATGCGAGAAAACACTCTCTTTTCAATAAAAGGAAAAGCATTCTTATTTCTGAGAAAAAAATAATACATCTAAGAAGCAGTAGAACAGCATTCTGCTTTAGCAACAGAGCTGTAGTTACAGCAGGGATGGATGCCAGTCATGCCTGGTCTAAGTCCCAGCTCTGTCACCTCCCCAGTGAGCTCATTCAAGCTACTGAACTGGCCCTGTGTACAACCTTCCTCACAAAGAAATCAAAATCAGGATCAGACCATTGTCATGAACTGTTGACTAAATGGCTGTTTTTTATTATTGTGAATTGTTCATTGGAACCAGTAGATGGCTCATCAGGTAAGGCACTTGTGTGTAAGCCTGGCTACCTGAACCCAAATCAAAAGCCTGATGAGGCCTCATCTGTAGTGTGGGGGGGGAATAGGGAAGAAAGGATTACTTGGCTTACACTTTCACGCCATAGTTCATTACTGAAGGAAGTAAGGCTAGGAATTCAAGCAGGGCAGGAACCTGGAGGCACAAGCTGATGCAGAGGACATGGAAAGGTGCTGCTTACTAGCTTGCTTCCCATGGCTTGCTCAGCCTCCTTCTCTATAGAACTCAGAGCCACCAGCCCAGGAATAGCACTGACCATGCCCATAATGATGGACTCTCCCCCATTAATATTAATTAATAAAATTCCTTACAGCTGGATCTTATGGAGGTATTTTCTCGATTGAGCTTCCCTTCTTTCAGATAAATCCAGCTTGTGTCAAATGGATGTAAAACTATGTAGTGGGATATTTCCCCCACCCCCTCCCCCGAAACATTTACTATAAACTAGGTAATTTGGGAGGAGCTAATGTGGGAGGAATAAGAAGAGGAAGAGGAGGAGCTAGGAGGAGCAGAGATGTAGGAGCCATGGGTAACAACTTATATCTAAGTTAGTTAATGGGTTAACACTTCTAATTGTGTGGGCATTTTGTTAATTTGAGCATTACCAAACATTACCAAAGCCTTTGGATAATCTTTAAGCATTAGACTCTCATTTCTACCAGGTACCGTGTGGATGGTGGGATGGTCTGGGCTCAGCCCAGCCTTGTGAAGACAGTGTGGTAGATTGGCAGAGCCATCTCCCATGCTGGTGTCTCTGGCTGGCCATTTTTAGCTGTGGTGTTCACATGCGTGGCCTCTGGCTGTGGAACATGGCAGCAGAGCTAAGCAGAGCCGCTGCCGCTTAGATAGTCAGCCCAAGAAAACACTGTTTTAAATTTTAACTGTAACATAACTATCCAGCACAATCCCATTTAGTCATCCAGCTAGACTTTTGTTTTAAGTCTAAAGTATCAGTGTAGAGGCAAATTCACTAATGTGTTAGAGAAAGTTGGAAATATTTTCATCGTTTATCATTAATATTATATATTTTTCAATAGAAAGAACTCATTAATATTATATACTTTTCAATGGTGTATATCATTATCCTGAGAATCATAAACTAAGAAGATAATTAATTTGTGAAGCTAGGCAGAAAAAGGAAATGAGGGCTTCAAAAAATGTTTCAATTGATATTTTATCTTGCTACATATTGATAAGACACATTGGGACACTGTCAACTTTAATCTGAGTTTCAGTGATTAATATTTCTGTCTCCTACTTGGTCTGAGGCATCTCACCAAATCCAACGACTCCATAGTGATTTATATCAAACAATAGTAAAGTTTTGTTGCAAGTCCTATCTCTGAAAGAGTACTTGAAATATTGTGAAAGAAAATGCAAGAAACTTGAGAAGTAAAGTTTAAACATTATGTAGAATCACCCAAAATATTCTATGAGGTTCAATGAATTTGACTGATAAATTGGTTGATCTGAGTGTGAATAATTATCTCACTAAGACTTTCTATTTTTATTATTGTTCAAATGAGAGCTATAGAAAGAGGTAGTTATGGATTCAAATTATTTGACCAATTGATTCCAGGAAAATTATATTCCAGTAGTTTATATGAACAATCTTCACTTTGTTTAGTTCTGTGAGATACATATTAGCATATATACCAATACTCTGTATGATAGTCTAATAGAATGACAACTTTTGTGAATGTCTCATGACCTTTAAGAGTTTTTGTCGAAACACTAAAAAATTCTTTCACTATGGATTATAAATGCATAAAGAAATAAAAATATAATGGCACATTTACTTTTACAACATTCTTTGAAAATTTAGCAACATAGAAAATTAAGGTATTTTATTTCTAAAGATATTGTTTCCTTTTTGTTTGTTTAGTCTGAGAGCTGCATAAATCTATAGGTAGCGAGATGAGAACCTAGAAAACAATTTGATGCTGTGCACATTTTGCAAAAGAACATTAAGTTTAGACTTGGGGCCTATCGCTCCCTGACCATAAGTTCATAGCCAATTACAGGTATGTGTTTCCTACTGTGGAGCGAGTCTTAAATCTGATCAGAAAGTGGTTGGTAACTCCACAACATGTGTGCCACTGTTGCTCTGACGAACATATCTTGTCTCACCAGTCATTAGGGTAGCCCACAGGTTCAGAACTGTTAGTTTTTCTCACTCATCAGCCTGCATAGCACCAGTACTACATAAGCTAACCAGTAGGAATGTCATGGGAAGTACTGACTTTATTTCTTCAAGTCCTGTGACCAAAATGCATGGTGTCTTCAGCAATCAGATCATATAATGAAGTTTCTGTGGGCAACTAAGAGCAGTGGCAGTCATCTGTATTGTTCTGGGCATCTCTGGGACATCTCTGACCAACACCTGAGGGGAAGCATCCCACACCTGACACTAGACTTTTCATTTGAAAAACTAACTTCTAGGAGAAACATTTTTCCCAGTGTAAGGTAACTCCAATTGAACTCTGTTCTGTGAATGAGTGTGTGTGTGTGTGTGTGTGTGTGTGTGTGTGTGTGTGTGTATAATAGACTTCATGGGCTTTTCAGCCATTGGTAGTGTCATTATGCTTCTATCCACCTGTTGTTTAATATAGGTTCTACTATACCCATTTATTTCTCTTGCCACCTCCTCCTAAACTATTCCCCCTTTTCCTGGATTTTCTATCTTCTTGCAGCAGACCCCTTTTAGGTTCCTGGATTCTACAAATTCCATGTTTGTTTCTAAAATCTTATCAGGAAGCTTTCATACTGGGAATTATCTCTATTTTTCCTACCAAGAGCAAAGTAAAGGACATTTATATTACATTTTTAAACAAACATACAGAAACTGGTTTTGGAGGGAAGACTCCAGAGACTCTAGGATACGAAGAACAATGTGGCACCACACTTTCAGTGCTTTCTTTGTGTGTAGCATTCTAGCTTCAGAGATGAAGACAAGCAAACACAGAAGGATATAAAGCACATCATAAAATGCCTGCTATTTCCAAATACAGGTCCAGTAAAAAGTCCTCCTAGCAACACATAAAACCTTAGGCAGTAACTCTTTACTTCAGATTTTTTACTACTGGAAAACCCTGCTGTTGTCAGGCCAGGCTGAGCAGGAATTTCTTTCCTGTACCTGTAACATGGCACTGTGCACACCTCTCACCACAGGGGAATCGGAGGGCCCAGGCAGAAACAGGACCCTCCCCCAACTGCATCACAGCATTAATAGAGGCTGCACTGGCTTGAACCTTCACCCGTAGTCACCACACTCTCCCTAGAAGGTAACAGGGTAAAGATGGAGACCTTTCTCCAGCAATTAAAGAATCCACTGACTCCTTCAATGGACAAGGGTGGCAAGAAATGTCTTCATTTCTTGGAAGTCAAATGATGTGTTAGCCAGAATGAAAGCAACAAAACACAAAACACCAAGTGCTTTTCTTCAGCATAATGTATGAGTTAGAAATTAACAGTGCTTGACAATTTTCTGTGGAAGATCCTCGGAATTACTCATGGTCTTACGTGTGCAGGTGGCTATGAATTCCTTCTAGCAACATTTACAAAACAATCCCAGCACTGTGGTCACAGTGTTGACCAATGAGATGAGATTTATGCCTTCATTTGATTTTCTTTCTGTATTAGTCAATATTGCTATGGGAAAACACCCAGGGAAATCAATTTAATAAACAAAGAAGTTTATTTTAGCTTGTGACTTGGTCCTGTTGCCTTGAGCTTGCAAAGGGACAATATTTTTTATGGTGGCCATATACAGTAGAGAAGGCAGCCATTTTAAAAAGAGAGAAAAAGAGAAGAGATCAATATCCCAATGTCCCTTTAAATGCACATCCTCAGTGACCTAACTTTCTTTACAAAGTGCCATCTGCAAATAGTTCTACCATCTTCCAACAGTGTCAAAGGCTGTGGATCAAGTCTTTACCTTATGGGCTATTGGGGAGGTTCTCGATCCACATTCTAGTAACCACTAAGTCAAACATTCTGTTTGATCATCATGCCATAGACTAGTGGTTCTCAACCTTGCTAATGCTAATACAGTTCCTCATGTTATGGAGACCCCCAGCCATAAAATTATTTTTGTTGCTGCTTCATAGCTGTAATTTTTCTAGTGTTCTGAATCATAAGTAAATACCTTGTTTTCTGATAGTCTTAGGTGGTCCCTATGAAAGATTCATTCACTCCCCAAAGGGTTGAGACCCACATGTTGAGAACCACTGCCATAAACAGATAGAGACTGAGTATGTTTTGGGCATTGTGCTTGGTATTGAACGTCTGAGGATTTGTAAAATCAGTCAGTAAAAGTTGCTTTCATCTGTGTGTGAAGAAAATCGAGGAAAATAAAACAAAAAATAATCTATAGGGAATCAGCTCCTATTTTTTCCAACACTTGTTCTTGAAAAAACTGATTTTCGAATGGTACATTTCAGGAAAAAATCCAATTATTTGGGTGTCATGACATTATGAATAAATTACTATCTGAAAAATGATTCCCAATCCTACATGCTTTGTAAATGTTTAAGCAAATTGGAAACTAAATTATTCTCCCCCAGATCAATTATGGTGAATTCACAGAGAACTTTGAAGTAAATTCCACCAAACAAGGAAGTGGGAGGCATGAGACTGAGAAATGACAGATAGGGAGAATGTTTTCAAGGATCTTACCTGCTGCTGCTGCTGTCTTTGGCCTGTGTGTTTCAGAATACCAGCCCCACTGGTCTGTCCTCATTCCATGGGCATTAAAGATTCTTAGTGTTACATTGTTAGTGTGTGGAGTGCTTTCTGGCAGTCATAGTTTCTGACAAGATTATCACAAGGAGCAAAGAACTTCAGCCAAGCAATGCCTTCCACGGATGACCAGTCTGAATCCATAGGATCTATGTATCTCAGCGTATATAGCTAACCAGGCTTTCTAGATGCAGTCAAATGAGGAATTTTGAGATGGGGGATTATCCTAGCTTATCCAGATGGACCCACAATAGTCACAAGACTCCTTGTCAGACAAATACTCAGAGGGTCAGAGTCAGAGCAAAAGGAATTGGATTTGGTGGGAATGGAAACTAGCATGTTATGCTTTGAGGTGGGGCCAGCTGAGGAGGAGCTGAAACACCAAGCAAGATGGGGAGGGGTTTTGTCTTGAGCACCTGGAAGGAGCACACCTTGTCAACGCCTTGATTTTGGCTGAGTGAAACCAATTTAAGATCTGACCTCAGGGAAATTAGAATGAATGCATAATAGTTAAAGCTACTACATTCATTTACAGTAAGATATTTTTACAGTAGCAGCAAGAAAGAAATTACATATATATATATATTTCAAAATATGAGCATTTGTGAACTTTTTGCTGCTGAGGTCACTTCTTCATGCCTATTTATATTTTATCAAAACTTCCATAGTGAATTTGCCATGTATGTTTTAGGAACAAAGGTAGTCTCAGGGCCAATGGTAAAATGTTCTGTTGTTTTGCTTACCAATTTTATGCTCTGCTTGTCTACTGTTTATGTGTCTTATTCACTATGCCCGCTATCTGAGCAGCTCTCTATAAACATGTTGCCACTGTTTATATGTGGAAGTGTCTTCATGTGTGCCCCGTGCAATTGTCTCGCCGGCAAGAACGCACGTGGGCACCAGGATCCTTCTGCAGCAAGCGTTTATTGCGATGAAAGGAGGAAGACCCCGAGCCCCAAAATGGCACTGCTTATATACACCTTAGGGTGGCGTGGACATATCTGATTGGCTGCTTGCTCATAACCCCGTATGACGCCCCGGGCTGGGCAGTGACTCGGCGCGCTTTGCGCTTTCACCACTTGCACATGCGCAATTTACTTGTTTACCCGCGGGAGAACCGGATGCCAGCGCCATCTTGTAATGGCGAATGCTGTCACCACCGCTTGCCGCGGCTCTCTACATTCATGGTCTCACAAACTCCTCTCCCACTCCTCTACCCTAAAACATAATTTTATAAATAGGTGTTAGTGAGGCCTAGTGGCTCATGCTTGGAATGTCAACACTTGGCACACTGTGGCAGAATTGTTATATTGTGAGGCTAACCTGGGATATGTGTGAATCCCAGGACAACTATAGTTGCATCTTTTGTGATTCAATCTTTAAACACACACACACACACACACACACACACACACACACACACTAATAATAAATAGAATCTTTAAAAAGAAAAAAATAAACAGGAGAAAGTGTTATTGCTCACTTTTTCCTTTCAAAAGGAAATCCCCTTTTGAGGATTTCCCCATACTCAAACTCTGTTTTTACAGTTGTACAAATATCATTTCTGAAAGACCTTTCATAAGAAGAGTGTTTGTCTTCTGATTCTTACTTTTATTAATCTTAAGGTTTCTGGGTTGAATATTATAACTGGTCTTAATGCCTTCCCTTATATTCTAAATTGTATTAGTATTTTTAGTTTATTGAAAGGCACTGTTAGTGCCTTTATGGGAAAACTGATCATTGTAAGAGCTTTGGCAGACGGTCCTAGGCCAGTACTATTTCTTCCACCAACTGCTCCCTTGGTTCCTTCCCAGAGTCTATAATCTTCCCACTGTTTTTCACAATCCAACACCAACAACTTCAAATATCTCCAGAAGCATCTCCTGGTGGCCAAGGTGTTGCCTCTGGGAGAAGACATGGACCATCAGGAGGAGGGACCTTGGTGTGGTCCTTAGGTAGTTGAAGGCTTTGTGGGAACCTGGCAAGTTCCTTTTATATTTTTCTCTTTCTGACCATGAAAGAAGTATTCCTACTGTGTGCTACTGCCATCAGCATCTGCGTGCCCCTTAGATGTCTGAAGCAGCGGGACCAACCTCAGACTAGAATGTCTAAGACAGTGAGCCAGGGTTTATTTTTAAACCCTTTCTCTTTGTAAAGCACGATCCCAGGCATTTTTGTTTAGTAGTAGAAAGCTGAACAGCATAATGGGCTTCTTGGATCTAGGGTCCACGATTCCATCAGTCTAAGATGGATGTTGAGGTAGGAGAACCTGACAGGGAGAAAAGATCCAACGGTATCAAAGTCATCCTTTCAAAAACAGTAGCAGAGGAGAGAAAAGCAGGCACAGGGGAGGCCACAGCTCCTGATGTTGAGGAAGGGGGCTGCTACATAAGACTGTGAAGCTCATCATGCTGCCTAGGGATCTGTTTTAGTTTGGTCTCTGCTGTTGTTATAAAGGCCACGATCAAAAACATTCTTGAAAGAAAAGGACTTCCATTATCTTATTATTTACAGTCCACCATGGAGGGAAGGAACTGAAGCAAGGTCCATGAAGGGACAATTGATTACTAGTCTGATCCTTCTGGCATTTCAGCGACATTTTGTATGCAGCTCAGAACCACCTTGACCAGTGATGGCACCACCCACAGTAGGCTGAGCTCTCCTGCACCAATAATCAATCAAGAAAATTCCCCAAAGATATGTCCCCAGTCCGGTCTGATGGAGGCAGCTACTCAGGAGACGTTCTCTCTTCCCATGTAACAACCAAGATTAGCTACAGCATAGTGGTCATAGCATCTCATGCCTCCAGGTATATGACCGACCCCCACCCTCCACCGTGCCTCTCTCTTTCTTGATGATTGGTAACTGTTCTAATTCTTTGTTCTGGGACACAGGAACTTGATCATCTCCATGTGTGTCTTCTGTGCTCCAAGCTACAACTGTAATACTGTCCTATTATTTTATATCGCTAATTAAATAGAAATCACTTGGTTTTGAACTTCTATGTAAACTAATTTAGAAGAATGAGAACAGTTTCAAAATAATTATGCTATTCAAACAATTGCTTAAAGAATGTGAGAAACAAACCTGAATCTAATGAAAACAAAGGATGTTCTGTGTGCCTCATTTCCTTGATCGATCTACCGTTCAGATACTGTTCATTGATCTACATTTCTGAAGTTCAAAGGGATTAAATGATTTTGTTGAGATCAAATAGATTGTGATAAGTCTAGATGAAAATATTTTGTTTTAAATTGTTTCCTGCTGTGGTGTAAACGTGTTCTCCTCAAGTTCATATGCTGAGCCTCAATAATCAAAGCGCAGTATTTACAGGGTACAAGGCCCTGAAGAGACAGCCTCATGGGCAGGATTAAGGTCGATTTAAAAAGCTTGAGAGAGGGGCGTGGAGAGAGAAAGAAAGAAAGAGAGAGAGAGAGAGAGAGAGAGAGAGAGAGAGAGAGAGTTGGTCTGCTCTTCCATCCTCTGAAGGATGCAGTACACACAAGGTTGCTCTTGCTTCTTCACAGTTCCTGCAGAATGATCCATCTGTTCTGTGGATGTGCTTTGCTTCAAGTCCATGAGTCTCCCCTACCACCGTATCCTCTACAGTGCTGGCAAGCATGCCTGGGTTAGGATACAGACTGTTTGCAAATGAAGTAACTTCCTTTGGGAAAAGATTAGAAGCTGTCTGAGTTTTGGGTCTGTTTTGTTATGAAAGAAAAAAAAATCTCTGAACACAGTTCTGAGGCTAGGAGTGGGAAAGATGACAAGCTTCCTTCTGAGGGACATCTCTCCTCTTCATGGGAAGAGAAGAGCTGGAGTATTCAGTTGTCTTCCTGGCATAGAACCATCCCATCCCAAGCTGTGTAATGGTTCTCCAGCTACTCACATTCTCAGCATGTACTTGGTACCCAGCACAAAGCCCTGACTTCACTAACAGTGCTAGATGGAAGAAGGGGGTCCAAGCCAAGCTTCCACACACTGCCTAGATAATAGGTGGTAGAGGGAGATGAGCCTCTGAGGAGACAGAACAGAGCAGGTGCATTTGGCTCTGAGGTTTTCATGTGGAATTTCTGCCCCTCTGAGGTACTTTTAGTTCAAACACCACCATCTTTTGCCTTTCTCAAATACTTTTGATAGGTTCCTTGGGAAGTTTATTTTCTGCTGGCCCTCAGGACCATGTCCAGAGCTCTTAAGTAGCTGTTTTCCAATCCATTTTTACCAGTTTCCCAAAGGAGTGTACGGGGGGGGGGGGGGGGGGGGGAAGTTCTGCCTGCTGTGAATTAATCATAGATGTATTGTGCTTACGACTGTACTTGAATCTGCAATTATCTCAAAATAAAAGCTTTCCTTTAAAAAAATCACAAGGCAACAACGTAATATCTCTTTTTTCCCCCTAGTGCTAAGAAAGCATTAAGTTATTAGTAAGTTCATTTCTTGGTTATTTTATTTGTTTGTTTGTCTTGTGAATCTGAACCCCCTAGCATGCTGCCCTGAGCAGGTTGCTTCTCATAATGTGAATAGAGTTTGCACAGGGAAATTGATTAATAGTGAATTAGAGGTAAAGAACCACCGTGAACACCCAAGTAAGAGTCAGGTAAATTGCCAGCATTAATAATGTCTTACTGTCAGTTTTCTTTGTTCTGATGATCCCAACCCCTCACCACCACTGTTTAGCATGTAGTGAGGAGCTGAGGAGCACAGCTTGTGCCCAAGTCACTGGGAGACCCTGGAAATGTTGCCTCAGTTTATTTTATAAATTGCTGCAAAATGGGGACAGTGGGGTAGCTATTCTAGGTTTTTATCCAGTGCCTCTCTGTGACTCTAACAGTTTGGGTTTTGTTTTTGTTCTTCAAATTGCTATTCCACGGTTTACCCTCTGTGGCTTAAGGCCCTGGGTTGAAGAAGGCAGACAGGAGGGCAGCTCAAACACCTTCTGTGCTGCTGAGGAGACACTGGAACAGGTGGAAGGCTCAGAGGGGACCGAGCTGGGGAGGTGGGAAGGGCCTCTCTGCCTCCTCAGAACACTCTTCTGAGCCTATAGTAACCTGCCTTTTGATAAATACAGTCAACATGTCTAGAACATTCTCTCCACACACCCCACATGTGGATTGCAAGGGCTGAAAGCAGGCAGCTCTGTATCTATACCATTTCGAATAGGGAACGAAAGGCTTGGTTGGACAAAGCCAGTCCCAAACACTGAAGACTTTCATCTTTGTCCTAGAAATGCCACATTAGCTGGGGAAAAAAAATCGACTAAGCAACAAAGCCTTCTGAGCATTTGCTTTGCTTCTTAATCTTGAAATAGGTCTTTTGACTGTAGTTAATGGTGAATTCAGTGGACTACTGGCTGCATCAACATCCTTAAACAATTTCATGGTTATTTTATCTGTTCAGAAAATTAGGTTAGAGAATATAGGCAAGACCACAATTCCGTCTTAGAAAACAAATGAACTCCACTGATTATCTGGACCAAGCCAACTAATCCACAAATCTAAGTTCTTGTAGACAAAGCCTGAATGCAGAAATGTACATAGAAACAGGAGAGAACACACCTCTTGTCTGGAGAAATTTGTGTGTTTGTATGAGACAGACTCCCACTCTGCAGGGCTGTCCTTAACTTTCCATGTGAGATCTTCTTCTCTCAGCCTCTCTGGAGTCCAGATTCCCAAGAATATGATGCCATACTTGGCTCTAGAGAGGCCAATTAAGAAGTGCTATCTAAAGGTAGAAATAAAGAATAAAAAAACACATGTTAATGCATGCAGAAAGCCTCCTATTTTCAGCCAGTGTGGTGAACTGTAGATATAATATAGAAGCTTTAAATGGTTCTGACTCCCAGTTACCTCAGCGCAATTAGAAATGAAGAGAGAGACTAGTCACTGTCAGAGATGCTGGGAGCCTCCTAACCGTTAGGTTCAATCTCATTCACTCAGTCACATTTTAATGACGTCACTTAAATAAACAAATGACCTGAGCAACAGTTTTTTCAATGAAGAGTTTTAGTGGTGGGCTTGAGAAATGGCTCAGAGAGGTAGTTCAGTGGATAGTGCTTGCTGCCTAGACTGACTCCCTAAATTTGATCCCTAGGACCTACATAGTCCAAGAGAACTGACACCACCAAGTTGCCCTCTGACTATCATGTGTGTGCCATGACACAGGCTCACCACCCCCAACCTTGTGCAATATATACACAATAGATAAATAAATAAATAAATAAATAAATAAATAAATAAATAAATATGATTTGATAATTTAAAACATAATTTTGGGTGTACATGTGTTGCCACAACTCTTTAATTTATTTTGTTGGGGTCAAGGAGCCCCATAAATCCCAGCTCCTCCTATGTCACATTGGTGCCCCCAATCTTGTATAGATCTTGGACAGACATTTACAGTCACTATAATTTCAGTGCAACATCTGTGTCCAGTCCACAAGCTCCTACCTCCTGCTCTTACATTCTTTCCACACCTTCCATGACGTTTCTTGAGCCTTGGAAGGGGGTGTTATTGATGTCCCATTACAACTAGGAATTCAGCAATCATTTATTTTCTACTTTGGCCAACTATGAGTCTTTGAAGCTACCACTGACCAACTTCTAAAGAAGTTTCTCTGACCTGACAAATTCATACACAGAAAACAGTTGATAGAGGAGGAAGAGACATGGTAGCCATGGTAAGGTGCCCATAGTCCTGGAAGCAACTGTAATGGGTCAGAGAGAGAAGAGAGAGAGAGAGAGAGAGAGAGAGAGAGAGAGAGAGAGAGAGAGGAAGAGAGAAAGAGAGAGAGAGAGAGAGAGAGAGAGAGAGAGAGAGAGAGAGAAGACAGAGGCAGAATAAAGGCTCTAGTTGGAAAGAGCAAGGAGATTAGAAGAATAGGAAGAGAGTAACGAAGAGGGAGGTAAATATGATAAAATACTACGTAAATGTGTGAAAGTTCTGTACAAATAACATTTGCTAATATAATATAAACATTATTACAAAATGCACCAAGGAAAAGCATGCTGGAACCTACACAGGGCCGGATTATAAGGACTCTGCATATTCATGGCCAGTTACAGAAGAGGCTTATGGCCCAAGCCTCCTAGAAGTATGTGACTTGATTTTGCCAAAATATCAACAGAAATGCCCTGCTCTGCCTAAGGAGCCTGTGACCAGCTTCTAAATATCTTGTCACTCTTATTCTGGAAGCATGGACCCACTGGGAATCTCTCCCAGGGTCCTTGACTGACTAGGAAGGAGGTAGTCTTCTTGCCTCTGTAATGAGCACTTAAATACAGACTTTTAAAAGGTTACTGCTTGGTTTTATTCTGCAGTTGAAAACACATTTTTGTCTGTTTTTCAAAATGAAAACTGAATAGAAAAATCAATTAAACTGTAGAAAAAGCCAACAAGGTATTTATTGCATATCTTAGGCTAAGTCTGGCAACAAATCACCCTGGGAAATAACAATGTGTTTATTTGGCAATTTGTATGGTCAATTAGATTGCCAGAGAGCAATACTGTCTTTCTGTGATTATTCCGTTTCACATCCACTTTCACAACTTAGTTTTTTAAAAAATAATTGTTGCCACACTGGTCTTGGGGAACTCTCTGGAGAAGTGACTACATCTACTTTGTGTGGAAACTACTTTATACACAAAGCAGTCTGAGAAAAAAAAAAAGTAACGGAGGATTCCTGTAGAATAAGAGGTGCTACTGATTAAGGATTGTTCTTATTCTTTAATTAGATTTTGCAGCAACATTGAGATATAGAGATGTGTGTACTTGTGTGTGTGTGTGTGTGTGTGTGTGTGTGTGTGTGTGTGTTGTGTAATTACAAAAGCCTATTAAACACTAGAGTGTGATTGACTGGCTTACTCTACAACATGAATAGCTTGATTCATCAGACACTTTGCCTTTTGTAGCTGCAGCTTCCACATCTGTAGATTAAAAAATATCGGTAAGCAAAACCTTACATCTAAGCTTGTCTAGACAGGTCTCCTCATTGCTATTTCCTAAATAACACAGTGGAAAACTATTTGCCTAAAATTTACATGTTATTAGGACTTACAAGTAATTCAGAAATGCTTTAACTGTGGAAGAGGCTTTGCAAGGCCTCTGAAAATACTGCTGTGGCATCTGCACAAGACTTGAACAGGTGGTCTTTAGCATCCGTGAAGAGCTCTGAGACAAACCCCACTGAGAGCAGACAATGACTGCCAGTCCATGTGCTGCAGACAGGACTGAAGTACACCAGTTAGAAGAAGTATGTTTGTTTATTTTCTCACACACACACACACACACACACACACACACACACACTCACAGAGGCATACACAGAGATACACACACAGTCACACACAGTTACATACACACACATATACACACATATAATTACCCAAACTCAATCTCTCTCTCTCTCTCTCTCTCTCTCTCTCTCTCTCTCTCTCTCTCTCTCTCTCTCTCTCTCACCATCTGATTGTACCAAACTTATAAATATAAGAAGAGCACACAGTTAGGTTCATGTGTCCACCATGCTGGCCCAGTCACAAAACCTATGTATGTATACATTTCAGTCAGCTCCCATACAGCTTGAACAGCTGTCCTTAAGTCGAGCTTTGATTACAGTTTTACATTTTTACAATCAGTTACATTTTTATGCACTTATCTATCACAAATGTGAAAAAAACCAAGCAAAACCAAACAGTGACAGACTTGAAACTAAGGAAATGATCAGTCTTTAGCCTCCAACCTATGGGTCCTTTCCCCTGTTTCCATCTTTCCTCGGCGCCTAATACTACCTTTCTCAGTCTCCTCACTGCATGTGAAACTACACCTACACTCACAGCTGCTTATGTTATAGGATAGAATCCACACATGAGAGAGAATGTGTGTGTGTGTGTGTGTGTGTGTGTGTGTGTGTGTGTGTGATGGATTTTTTTCTTTCGGAGTTCAGGTGACCTCCCTTTATATTTTCTATCAACTTCCCTGAAAATTTTACGATTTTGCTTTTCTTTAGAGATGAATAATATTCAACTTTAGATATGAAACACATTTGCATCATCCACTTATCAAATGACAGCATGTAAGTTGGACCCAGCTATGCTGTTCCTGGGTTTATACCAAGAGAACTGTATAGTCTACCATACAGATGATTGCACATCCTTTCTTATTAGTAGTTTATTAACCAAAGCAAGGAGAAGGAACTGACCTAGATGTTTTCTTTGTTGTGTGTTTGGTTTATTTTTTTCAACAATAATACAAGAAACTTATTATCTAGATACTTAGATACAAGGATCAATAAAATGTATGTGAAATTGCAATGATCAGGTAAACAATAGTAATGTTTTCTATCCCTTTTAATCTGTAAAGATGAGTGCTTCCATAACTACCACATGAAGGAGGGATTATTGGTTCTTATTTTTAGCAAGTCAGAGACTGATTTGTATGAAGTGTCCTGAAGAGTTGGAGCCCTTAGAGAAACACTAATTTGATTCACTCCACCCTTTTGATCTCCTACAGAAACTGCAGAAAAATCTGATCCAGCACAGAAAACAGAAAAAAGAAAAGCCTAGTATTTGGTTCCAATAGCCACCTGTTTTATTTCGCTGTGTAAAAGCACCTGCTGTTCTTATTCTAATGTGGGGAAAATATGAATATGGTTAAGAACTGGTGAAGATTCAAAGAAATAATGTCTGTTAAGCTTTTAGCTCAGTACCTATTTATTTTATAGGTACTTTTTATACCTAATTATCAGCAACAAATTCTCAGTAAGTGGAATCTAACATGATCAATTCTTGCTTCTACATCATCAGGAGTATTCCTAGGATGATGCTCCCATGCTATGGCCCAGATTATAGACGTTTGCATACCATCGTCATACCTATTGGCTTCAGATTCTGTGTGGAATAAATGATTTGAAGAGGTACTATCTCACATCTGATTAAACAAGAAGTAAGTCCACATGTTCTAGTTTGTTCTCTGTTGCTGCAATAAACACCATGACCCAAAGAAATTTGGAGAACAAAAGGTTTCATCTTCCATGTCATGGTCCGCTGCTGGAGAGGAGCCAGGAACTGGACTCAGGCAGCAACTTGAAGCAGAAACCACAAAGGAGTGCAGCTTACTATATTTTGCTCCTAGCTTTATGCACAGCTCCTTTTCTTAAACAATTCAAGGCTACCAACCGAGGAATGGTACCAACTATGGTGGACTTGACCCTCATAATGTAAATTAATAATTTAAAAGACTGCCTAACAGAAATGCCAATCTGACTGAGATCATCTGGCAATTGACATTAATTTTGGAGGTATAAGTTGATATCTCAGGTCAACCATTGTACCAGGTAAGAGCCACTTGTGTCTTATCTCTATCTCTATCTCTGTCTCCATCTCCATCTCCATCTCCATCTCCATCTCCATCTCCATCTCCATCTCCATCTCCATCTCCATCTCCATCTCCATCTCCATCTCCATCTCCATCTCCATCATCTCTCTGTTTTTCAAGTCCTGTTTTTTTTTTTTTTTTGTGTGTGTGTGTGTGTGTGTGTGTGTGTGTGTGTGTGTGTGTGTGTAGCCCTGGCTATCTTGGAACTTGCTTTGTAGAGTAGGCTGGTCTTACTTAAACTTGCAGAAATCCACTTGCCTTTGTTTCCCGAGTGCTGTGATTAAAGGTGTGCTCCACCACTGCCCATCAAGAGCCATTCATTTCTTACCACAGAATTCTCACACTTATCTACACAGTAGATTTCTTCTATCTATAACTTTCTGCTCTCCACCCCAGCCTATTCATCCACTTCTTTGCAGGAAGGCCATGTTGGGTACCGGTTAGAAACACATCATTCACTGTTTTAACTCTGGTTCCTCAACACCTTTCTCACACCCCTTGCCTTCTTGTATCTAAAATAAAGATACTGGTAATGCTTAGTTAATAGTTTATATTAAACCTTGAATACATTAGTACATGTAAAATGCCTTGAACAATACTTGACAATGGTTCAACACTCATTTTACAAATATTCGTTATTCATAATGTCTTAGACATTGACTGTGTGCTGATAAACTTGGGTTTAGAATTCAAAGAAACAAAGTTGTCTTTCACAGGTTGCAACTGTTTTCTAGGAACAGAGTCTTTTACGGAGTCCAGTCAGGTAGCATAAAGATAAAAAGGGTACACAGAATGCCACCCGGAGACGGTATATGGTAAGTCAGTGACAGAGTAGTTAAGGTGGGTATCACTATCACTTTTATTTATAAGAGAAAGAGCTAGAATCTAAAAAATATCTTTTTTAGTCATACCAATTTGAACCCATGCTTCTGACTGCAGACCTTTTTACTAATTTTGTTCTTAATTAATTTTTTCTTCATTTCTCTGGCTTGATGACTTCCTTTAGCTATAATAACAGAAACAGAGACTCTTATGGCAGAGCAAATGGCCTACCTACTTATAACCTCATATCCAGGCAGCACTACTCACCCTGAAGGATAGCAGAACCTCAAGTTGTCCCCATTTTCTCCAGAACCTCCCATGCTTTGTTTCCAAGCCCCTCCCCACCTCATCACACCCTGTCCCCACCCCCACCCCGCCCCCACTCTTGCCTCCTTTCCCTCACCCCCTGCCCCCATCCCTGTCCCCCTCCCTGCTTTATTGCTATCTTCTTTTAGGATCAGTCTTGTCACCATATGAACATGCTGTAAATCACATTCTCTCTGGTTTCTGTCCTATTTTCCAGCTTCAATTTATAGCAAAGCTTCTGGAAATAGTTCACAGTGGCTGCTCCCATTTCCTCACTGTTCTTTCTCTTTTGAGCCCATTAAATTGAAGTGTTTTCCCAATCCTCCATGAAGGCGCTTGTCAAGGTCACTTACAAAACGTATATGGCCACATCCAACAGGCCTCACTCACGCTTTATTTCACAAGATGGGGTTAAATATGGGACCACATGACTGAAGAGCCGAAGCCTCTCAGAACTGTAGCCTTCAATCTGACCTATGGAAGTACAGTATCACCTGGTGAAGTCAGAGGAGCTGAGAAACAAATGGGAGTTAGGAAGGATTCCTCTTGATTTGGGAGAATTCAGTTGGACATGGTGCTTCTGCAGAATAGAAATTGTCAGAAAGTCAGAGTTTGTAAACAAGAGTCTTGCTGGCAATGAAGGGGTCTTCTCTTCCAAACAGGAGTCCATTCTGGGTTTGCCTCTGGTCTTTCTTGAGTTAAACACAAATGCCAGTGAACACCAGTGAACTCACGTGAGCTTACACAGTAACTATAGAATGGTTGTGTGACAGCCTGTTTTTGAGAATCACTGTGCGGTTGGTTTGGCAAAGCAGTGCTTTTATTTAACTTTCAGAAGGGTTCTTGTCTCTGTCCTTTGGAGCACCTTAATTAGGATTTTGTTTTGTTGTGATGAAACATTCTGATGACAAGCAACTTGGGGATGATGTTGGATATTTTTGTGTCAACTTGACACAAGCTAGAGTCATGAGAGAGGAAGGAGCCTCAGTTGAGGAAATGCCTCCATAAAATTCAGGTATAAGGCATTTTCTTAGTTAGTGATCAATGGGGGAGGGACAAACCCATGGAGGGTGGTGCCATCAGTGGGCTGGTGGTCTTGGATTCTGTAAGAAAGCAGGATGAGCAAGCCATGTGAAGCAAACCAGTAAGCAACATCCTCCGTGGCCTCTGCATCAGCTCCTGCCTCCAGCTTCCTGACCTGTTTGAGTTCTGTCCTGATTTCTTTTACTGACTAACAGTGACAGAAACCCTAACCAAGGCAGGAGAAAAGAGTTTATTTGGCTCACACTTTCATGTTAAAATCTGTCTCTGAGAGAAGTTAAAGAAGGAACTCAAGGAAAGAACATGAAGACTGGCCCCAAAGCAGAGGACATGCAGAACACTGCTTATTGGCTGTTTTTCCATGGCTTTCTTATTTGCTTTCTTATGCAATCGTGAACCACCTGTTCAAGGGTAATATCACCCACAGGAGGCTGGACTCTTCCACATCAATCTTAAATAAAAAACTGGCCCCACAGACATTCTGACGAGAGGCATGCTCTCCCATGAGGGTCCTCTTCCCAAATGACCTTAGCTTTTGTCAAACTGACAAAATAACTAGCCAGAAAGCAATCTAAGACAGTTAGTTCATTGGCTATTCAAATAGTTACTAGCTTTAAGAATCCTGACAAAACCCACAATCAGGCAATTTTATATCTGGAACGATTAATAATTTTAGTTGTATGGTAAAGTATACTTTCTCACCTGGCCACTTGACTCTAAATAGCATAGCATTAAATGGAAGCACCATAACCTGAATTTAGACCAGTCACTGTCACTGACACAGGCCTCTAGAATATGTCTAAAAGTAGCAAATAATACCTAATGGTGGATATAAAGTAAATATTCTGTTTGCCATAGAAGAAATGAGTTTCTGTCCCAGCACTGATTATATCACATTGGTTATCTTATTATATTTGACAGAAGATAGAAGCTGAAATTTAGAAAGGACAGAGGATCACTGGGTCCTGGGACTTTTCAGCAAGGAGTACTGACCACCTTCCAGCAGAGAAATTCAACTAAATAAATCTGAAAGGTCTATAAAAGCAAACATGCCTTCTATCCTGTGTAACGTGTTGTGTGGATTCTTATAGGGGTGCATAGGAGTGATTGAGCAATCCTTGGATATTTGAAACGTTCATTTTATCAGTCACTTTTATTGGTATTCTTCAATGTACAGAAGCTTTCGTGGTTTGACTGCAATTCTTTTATTTTATCCAGAATGAGTAGCTTCCAAAAGTCTGAATATACTGTAAGAGTCCATCACACAAACATTGTTGTTTAAGAAACACAGAATGTATCTTTAAAAATATTTTAATAAACAGCAATGTAATCTGAAAAGTATCAGGGCCGGAAAAATTACATAATAGGTATCTGGAAATTTTGCATAACTTTATTTACCACTCAAACCAGACAGATGATTTTTTTGTTGCTGCTGTTCTGGCTGAGCGTTTGAATCCCTAATTCAGGAAGACAAAATCACTCCAAGGATCTTGAATTGTCAGCATGCGTTGTGATCTGTCTTGGTCAAGAGCCAGGAGGGCTGTTATTATCCTCCAGCTTGGACATCATTACACAGTTCCTTCAAATACATAGCTATTATGAGGATGCTTCTCTAATTATATCATTATAAGCTATGTCAGCTAAAAATACTGTCAACAAAAGAGTACATCAGATGACTGTTGCAGACACAGAATTTTAAGATTCTTTTCAACTGTCCTGCTGTTTAAGAAACTTGTGCCTGGAAATGCATATTTTTTACCAAGCTAAGCTGTATTCTCCGAAGAGTAGTTAGTAATATGAAAAAAAGCTATAGATCTTTGTGGAATTATATATATTCCACACACACACACACATATACATACACATACATATATTATGTTGGGAACCACATTTGTGTGTGTGTGTGTATATAGATATAGATATAGATATAGATATAGATATAGATACAGATACAGATACAGATACAGATACAGATACAGATACAGATACAGATATAGATATATAGACACACATATATATGCATATATGTGTGTGTGTATCCAAATTATATAAAACACATATAAAATATATATTATGTATAATATATATATGTATATATATATACATATACATATATATATATACAGTTATGTCTTACTTTGACTTTATATACTGATGAAGAAGTTTGCAGTGTTTATCCCCTTTGTATCTGATGGAAATATTAGTTTTTTACACTAATTAAGATGGCCTGTGTTCCTTTGCAAAATTTAATTAGCAGTTTTCTGAGAGCAACAACTGCACATACTCTGTGCTCACAGTGTTTATGGTTTAGCATTGATATTCCACAGATCCCCAACACATACTCATTCTGCCTTAAAAATTTTGACTGTATGCTGCACAACAGTAGTGGGTTGAATAAAGACCATAGATGGCAGCTCACGTAGGCTGTCAACTTAACAAACCTGGGAAAAGGAGGCCTTAGCCTCTGGGCATGAGGGGGAGGGACTTTTCTTCACTTCTAATTGACATATAAGAGCCCAGCACATGGTTCCCAGTGCTGTGCCTGAGCGAATGAGCCTAGGATATACAAGCAAGGTAGCTAGGCAAATCCGGGAAAGGATCTGTAAGTGGTGCCCCTCTGTGGTCTCTGCTTCAGTTCCTGCCTCGAGGTTTCTGCTTTGAGTTCCTCTCCTGGCTTCCTTTGATGAACTGTAAAGTATAATCCAAATGAATCCTTCCCTCCCCAAGTTGCTTTTGGTCAAAGTGTTTTATTACATCAACAGAAACCAAACTAGAACACTATATTTGAGGTTTTCAGACTTGCTTTCCCAGGCAAGGCAATCTATAAAATACAGTCCTCTTCAGTCACTTGGAAAGATGTGGTGAGCTATGCCTGTCAGTCAGGCATGTGATCCCCTGGGAGACAACTCACACTTTGCTGTGGACGTTGCCAGATGAGGGAATTGAGTTAGTTAGATTTATTTAGTCCATTCCCAATTTCAACTCATGTATGACTGGTCTTTGGGATCATACACTGTCATAAGTCAAACCCTGTCTACTGAATTCATATGATTTTGCAATAACTTTCTGCTCATGTATACAAATTCTTTAACTGGATTTTATTTTTATTCCTCACATGAATGCTGTTTGCCAAATTGTCCTTAGCTGTGATTAGAACACAATAAATTTCCACACTGTCAAACAATAACGCAGCTCCAAGAATTTGCCGTGGTCTCCTTAACTAATAACTCTCCAGAAGGATGGACCTGGACAGAAGAGCACTGACTCAAAATTATAAATGTCCGTGTGAATTTTAGACTTCACCAAGATAAAAATGACTTGGCAATCCAATCTTTAGAAGTAAGTTAGTCACTTTAAGGAAAATATTATATAATCTAGCAATGAAAGAAATAACTTTGTCATGCTCTGTGTATCAGGGCAGTGCTTTATTTAAAAGACTTTGGTGACAGGAACAAAGACTATATCTGAAAGTATATCTATAGTGCTGTTCATAAGATATTATAAAACTGAACATTTTGAATCTGCTTTCTGTCTAAGTAAAATTCATACACATACTCTGCATAATCAATTAGACGACTCTACGGTATGCTCAGCTCAGCATGCAGGAGGATATGATAGCGGTCTACACTCAGGCCTGGCTTCTGAGTAAAGAACACTATATATTAAAATGAATCCATATTAGGGAGCCTGAGTACTGTCTAAAATTAGATTTTATCTGAATATTTTGACATATTAACAAACATCAAGGGCGATGGTGGTGCACGCCTTTAATCCCAGCAGAGCCAGGCGGATTTCTGAGTTCGAGGCCAGCCTGGTCTACAGAGTGAGTTCCAGGACAGCCAGGGCTACACAGAGAAACCCTGTCTCGAAAAAGTCAAAAAAAAAAAAACAAAACCATCAAGTGCATTTTCTTTGAATGCATATAACCTATAGATTTAGAAGGATGAGTATTCAGCCAGAAGCAAAGCCCACAAAACACACTGATGAAAATCAGGGGTGGAAATGTAAACCAGACCACAGATCTGCATAGTCCAGTGTACATTGGCTGTTTTTGTTTTGTCTCCACAGACAATTATACCAGCGTTATTTGGGAGACACTGCACAAGCCTCATACCTGATTTTCAACATTTGGCTTGAGACTTAGTGCATGCAACCGTCTCTCAGCATCTCTTAGCTCCTCCTACCTGGTCTGTCTTGGGGACACCAGTATAAAAATTTGCAACAACAACTGTAATAATAGAATGCTATATCATGCAAAGAGACCTTGAAGCCAGCCACTGTTTATGACTCTTCTTGCATCCCGCTGAAGTCTTCATTTACTGGTCCTGATAAACTGCAACGCTTTCAGCAAATTATTGCCTGGAATGTGTGCTATGAGGCAATCATGTCTAAAGAGATTTTAGACTTACTGAAAAACATTATTTTTTAAGAGTAAGTTTTAGTGTTTTACATCATTGTATTCACTGTTTCTTTTATTTTTAATTTTCATTTTATTATTTATTTATTTTATTGAGTATTGGGGCAGGACATGGGGCAAGGTTTTCTGTGTAGCCTAAGCTGGATCTCCAGTTATAGACCAGGCTGGCCTAGAATGCAAAGATTTGCCTTGCCTCTGCATTTCAAGTCCTAGGGTTAAAGGCATATACCTCCACACCTGATTTGTGCCTCCTGTTTAAAAAAAAAGAACATTTAAAATAGAATGTCAAGCAAATGATAGCAGCCATTCCAAGCAGGAACAAGGGTGTTGGTTTTTGAACACCTAGCAAAAAACTGCAGGATTCCTGAACTGTGTAAAAGTGAAGTAGGTAGTTTTGAATAGAAATGAGGAAAATATTGTGTTCTCTGGAACTACATAGCTTGTTCTTACATTTCACCTCTGTCATTCTCTTGCTGTAATGACACTCATGTCACTAAACAGCCCCATGTATTGGCCTTTTCATTTGTACTATGAAATTATTATGAGCCTGGGATGAGCTAACATTTGTAAAACATTTCAAGTAATAGCCACACCCAAGGGTTCACTAAAAGACAAGTTTCAGGGGTCTGGAGAGATGGTTCAAAGTTAAGTGTGCTTGTGGCTCTTATAGAAAACCCAAGTTCAGTTCCCAGCACCCACATTGGCTAGATCACAACCCTCTGTAAATCTAATTCTGAGGGATCTGATGCTGTCTTCTGGCTTTCATAAACCCCCTGCACACTTGTGACATACATTCACAAACATACAAGCCAAACAAAAAAGTCTCTCTTAATCCATTCACTTTACTGTCCTTTGAAGCAAGCAGTATGAATAACAGACTGGTTTTGTCTCAATAAAAGACTTGTTATTTTTATGTATATGAGTGTTTGCACCCATATATATATGTGCACATTGGGCATGCAGTGCTTGTGGAGGCCAGACAAGAATTATGGGTTCCCTGGAATCCTTACAGATAGTTGTGTACTTCCATGTAGGTGCTAGGAATTGCTCCCTGCTCCTCTGCAAGAGCTGCAAGAAATCTTAACCACAAAGACACCTCTCTTGTCTTACCTGGTTTTATTGCTTAGATTGTTGCTAGAGAACTGTTTCTTAGTCTGCTATACATTGCTTATTGTCACAGAAAGATCACCCTCTGCTCCTGCTGTCTACTCCCTCCATGATGGACTGCAGCGACATACGTGAGCCAACAGCTACCTTTTCTTCCTTAAACTGCTTTGTGAAGTATTTTGTCACAACATCAAGGAAAGTAGTTAAGATGGTGTTTTATCAAGAAAGCTGAATTTTCTACAGCCTTATGGGAAGTCTAAATAAACCACCATAAATAAGTCAGGATCAAAATTTAGGAAGCGATCGTGATATAGTTTTCATTAGCTTGCTTGTTATAACTTGTAACATTTATATAGATGTAAAACTGAAGCAGGCAGGTATTGCAGTGGAGATGAAAGTATCCTGTCTGTTGGAGACACAGGCTCGTCATTTCTAATCGATATGCTCAATGTGGCAAGTCCTTTCTTTCCTAGCTGTCAACTTTGGCTATTTGGAGGTCAGTTGCCATCTTAGGTTGTAGATTTTTAAAAACTATTTCAATAAAAATTTAACATGCGGTGTAGTGTAATATTTCTGACACATGGGAAAGAAACGGGATGTTTAATAGCAGTCATTTCTAAAGAAAATTACAAGAATTTGCCATGAACTGGAGAAAATGAGTGCAAACAGGAAAGCACGCGGAGAGCCGGAAAAGCAGGCGCTGTCCTCCGCACTCATTATCCACCTCGCTCAAACTAACACAGGCTTCTCCAGGCACCTCCATGACCCAAGCTTTAAAACGCTGGCGGGCGTTTAGTGGAATACAAAGCTGATTGGAAAACCGCTGGTTTTGTAGAACACAGACTTAAAGATGTGCCATGAATCTGAGTCTGCAGCTTACATAAGGCCATCATTACCTGTGGCCATTACAAAAGGTCATTTGATTTCTGAGACCTTGCCAAAAAGAGAGGGGGGGGGAGGGAGGGAGATAGAGAGGGAGAGAGAGAGAGAGAGAGAGAGAGAGAGAGAGAGAGAGAGAGAGAGAGAGAGAGAGAGAGCTAAATTGCTGAAATCATGCCAGTTGCAAAATGCAGGTTTTTGTTTATTACATTATAAGGGGACATTTCACATTTTATTCCACTTAAAATATTTCATGTCAGGAGATGAAAAACACAATGCTTTAGAATGATACTGGGTTTTAATTCTTATTTCACAAAATAAAGGCTCTTGAATTAATGAAAATCCTTAAATTATAGACAATTTATAAAGAGAACTTTTATTTTTGTATTTGTGTGAGCATACATGTACGTGCAAGTGTGTCTAAACAGGCATGGCAAAAGCCACGTGAGAAATGGTATTTCCATATGTTTTATGATATGTCAATCCATAAAAGATTATTTATATCAGCAAACATACCTGCATTCCAGTTGACTCAATTTTATTCCATTTTATTTTACTTGTGAATGTATTTTTAATTCTTTTTCCAATTACTTCCATTTACCTTAAACATCCAAACAGTATTATGACAAGTATTGATTTGTAACTATCTAGGACATAATCCATTCCTCCAACATAAATTCATAGGTCTGACAGCAGATACTCAAAGTTAATGAGCATTGTCACGCCTCTCAGTAACCTTACAGTGCTTTCCAGATAAAAGATCAGTTGCCATTCACACCAACGACCTATGTGACAAAATTCAACTACAGCAGCCAAGTATCACTAAATGAATATGTATATATACATGCGAGAAATATACACTCATCAATGGGAATGGCTCAGGCAAGTGCAATCTCATTTTAAGTACACTTGATTTGCTCTTGGCGGTTTCTCAGCTATGATGGCAGATTAGAAGAGTCACAACCTTGCAGAGGAAGCCTCTGTTGGCACATTGGGAACCATTAACACCATGAAACAAAGCTGCTGACCCAGGGGTCAATTTAACATATTGGTGACATTGCCTGGGGTCCTTGGGGTAGAGAGATGATGCCAAGTGAACTGTGCTTTGCTTCACAGATGAATTGCATCCTGGGAACTTACAGAGCACCTGTGTCTGGACTTCTTCACACTTTGGCTATCTTCATGTAGAGTCCAATCTTCATGTAGAGTCCAAAGGAGATGAACTTGGAAATAAATCATTTCATGGAATCCAGGAATTAACTTTTATGACACATACAAACTGTCTAAAGTGAACCTTACTCATGCATTAAAATTAACCTTTGAGGATGATATTTTATTAAGTTCTGCATATAATGGAGAAACTGAATCATAAGATAACAAGGAAACTGTCTTAGTCAGAGCAGGCTGCTATAAGAAAAAGACAAATAGAAACCTCGTAAATGACAAGAATACTTACAGCTCATTAGGATGGAAGTCCACAATGAAGGAAGCATGGATTATTTATTTGGTGGGGCTGCTCTCTGCTTCATGGGTGGGGGCATTTTTTCTTGAGTGGAAGGAAAGAACCCCTCTCCTTCCTCTTTCTATGAAGATGCTAATTTCATTCCCTGGGCTCAGACCTCCTGACCTAAAGACCTAGAGAAGTTCCCAATTCCAATTCGATTGTATTGTGGATCACATTTAAACATAGGCATTTCAGAGGGACCGAAACCTACAGACCAGACCCAAAACTTCTTATCTGCAGATAGTTTATCCCAGATCGCAGTTATTGTGTTAAGACTGTATCTCCCGGGCTGGAGAGATGGCTCAGTGGTTAAGAGCATTGACTGCTCTTCCAGAGGTCCTGAGTTCAATTCCCAGCAACCACACGGTGGCTCACAACCATCTGTAATGGGATCCAATGCCCTCTTCTAGTGTGTCAGAAGACAGCAACAATGTACTTATACATAAACTAAATAAATCTTTAAAAAAAAAAAAAAGATTGTATCTCCTTATCTCTTAGTTTCTCACTGTTTCTCTATTTCTGTTCCTCAATGCCCACACAGAACATAGACAAACACATTAAAAACACCTATACATCTATGTATGCACTTACATATTAGCTCAGAGAATGCATATAAATATACATATATACTGGAAGTCAGCATGAGTCTAAATGTGTGTCTGTTCAGAGTTTATATTTGTACACCATTTTTTTGATAATATTTCAGAGCTTTGGGAATGTCTCTGCCATTTACTAAAGACTAGATATTATTAAAAAATTCATACTAAATTCAGTGGATTTTTATTTCTGATGTTCTATCTGTGACTCACGGTGAAGGTGAACTCTCTCTTGCCCTTCATTAACTGTAGGATGAAGATGTTCAAATCAGGCAGGTCCTGACACGTGTCTTCTCATGTGTGGGAGGGAATGCTAGGCAGATGTTTATCTCAGGGCTCTGTCTGCCCTCAGTAGATTTAGTTAATTCAGTCTGAATAATTAACTGTCTCAACAGCCTGTAGAGCATCTGCCGGAAAAGATCAGAGCGTGAGTGACCATCCAAGGCTTGTTTCTATATGCCCCATCACTTGCCCTTGTGGCTTCTGTCCTCTCTGAGTTCAGTTGCTGACCCAGAGTCTGATGGCCCAAGTAAGATCAAAGTGCTGTGCATACCAGAGCATCAAGCCAGGCTGAGTGCATAAAAATGGGTCTTACATTAACTAGGAGTTAAAGAGGTGAGGGTCTGAATTAAAATGTATAATAGATATTTATTAAGTACCCAGTTTCAGAAAAACGTTTAGCAATAGGCTTTAGAAAGAAGGAAGCATCAGAGACTGATCTAAATATTACCTGTCCCACTGTTTTCAGAACAACACTCCCTGTAAGAACCAACTCCTGTCCCCCAGAGCTCTATTTCCCCAGCTCCATCCGCCCTTTGGTTTGTTGCCATGGCTACTGAACATGCTTACTCTTCACAAATCACTACACGAGTAGAAAGAATGTGTCCCTCTCTTGAGGTTGTGAGATCTCACATTGTATTAGAATGTTTTGTCCCATTGGATATCTAAATGACCACACATCCATTAAGTAGAAGACCTATTTTCCATAAATGATAACTGACATCTGCTACTCTCTGCTTAGAAAAACGAGTAAGCAAATGATAATATTTGTTATCTAGTATTTTTAAATTTTATTAATAGTATTTTATACAGGCTGTTTTATAATTATTTTTCTTATTATTTTTCAATAGTTTTAAAGTTATATTTTTATCAGCTTTGGATATTTTTTTCTATAACCAATATCCTATAATTTCCTCCTACTCTGCGCCCAGACTAGTAGATCCTTATTTAATTGCGTCTGATTTTTCTCAATTTGTTTTTATGTCTATTTTGAAGCAAATTGTACTGTGAGGAAACTCTAATCTTTTCTTTCTTATTCTCTGTTGATATTGAATAACAGAGACTGTACTGGCTGGCTTTTTGTGTCAACTTGACACAAGCTGGAGTTATCACAGAGAAAGGAGCCTTCCTTGAGGAAATCCCTTCATGAGATCAGCTGTAAAGCATTTTCTCAATTAGTGAACAAGGGTAGCAGGGCCCATTGTGGGTGGTGCCATCCCTGGGCTGGAAGCTCTGGTTTCTATAAGAAAGGAAGTTGACCAAAGGAAAAAAGAAGCAAGCCAGTAAGCAGCACGTCCACCCCCCCCACCCCCCCCACCCATGGCCTCTGCATCAGCTCCTGCCTCCAAGTTCCTACTCTGTGTGAGTTCCTGTCCTGACTTCCTCTGGTGATGAACAGCAATGTGGAAGTGTAAGCTGAATAAACCCTTTCCTCCCCAACTTGCTTCTTGGTCATGATGTTTTGTGCAGGAATAGAAATCCTGACTAAGACATAGTTCAGTTCCACAAAGATACAACACTGCTCCTTCCTTGAGACAAGGTGTTTTTATGTAAGACCTTTACCCTGTCTTAAAATAGGATATAAGTCTTAGGCAAATGCCCCTTTCTTCCTTAGATCCTCTCTCTTGGCTCTAGGATCACATGTCTTAGTTAACTTGATCCTACTCTTTCATGATCATTATCTTTCATTTTTCTTTTCTTCCTTTTTTTTTCCATCTTTGGTAGCTCTGGATTTGATATTTCATGTTTTCTTCCTTTTGTCCTACTTTTCCTGGCCTCTGCCACAAAGATGAAAATACAAGTAGCTCAAGCACTAAGACAGAAAGCAGCTGTGTGGTCCTCACCCCGCACCTCCAAGGTGCTGCAAGGGGAGAGGGGGACACTCCTGTGACAACAAATCCTGCTCTGATGTCTTGGCATTCCCACTCCACTAGACTATTATCAAAAGCTCACAGTCGTGAGGTGTCATAACATGTTTGCTGGTTTGGAAAACAGTTTGAGGGTTACAACAAAGACCTTGTCACCTCTGAATATAAAGCAAAGCTGTCAAGTGTGACTGTCACCTCCATGTGGCTCTTCCTGTCATTTTCATGTCAGCTCCACATTCACTACAGCTTTGGTTGTCCCCCAAAGCTACCCATACCTCAGATCACACTGGCCTTCCATCTCTCTGAAATTCTCCATGACTTGGCTCATTTATGGCCTCTGTTCTCATTCACATAGAAGAAGGAAAGCACCTGGGCTTGCACTTCCTGGTTGGCATTCTGATACTTATTTGGGAAACATGGAGAATGAACACTGGGGAGGTTTTTGAAGTAGTAAAAGGAAAGTCATGTTAAATGTAACTACGGAGTTACAGGATGTATAGACCACGCAAGACCCTATATAAGCCTATGTCACTATTCCCTGCTCAGCTAGCAAGCTTACCTAAACCCTGACTTACTACTTCTTCTAATACAACCCTATTTGCACATGTAACTTTCTTTCTTTAACTTCCCATTCATTCTTACGTGTTCTCTCAATCTATTCCTGTACCCGTCATGCATTCCATTAAGGTTTTATTAGATGTGTTTGGTTTTGCCATATGCAATATGAACAATGTTCTAGCAAGGTTATGAACAAAGTACAGTGGAAAGGATGTTTCCCCCTAATGCCATTGCTCTTGTATAAAAAGGTCATAGTAATGAGGGCTTTAATAGCCTTTTATTATCTAAATGTCCCCATA
The DNA here is from genome assembly GCA_030674055.1 of Rhabdomys pumilio. Taxonomy (NCBI): domain Eukaryota; kingdom Metazoa; phylum Chordata; class Mammalia; order Rodentia; family Muridae; genus Rhabdomys; species Rhabdomys pumilio. The sequence goes on from JANHMN010000001.1 coordinate 93,331,246, forward strand.
TGCCTTACAGTGTTAGCTCCTATGATTATATTTTAGAAAATAAGATTTTATGATTGTTTGCAGAAAAAAAAAAAACACACACACCAGGCAATGCAACCAAGAAGAACAATTTCTGAATAATTGATTCTTGAATATGAACAGCTTGCTTTGTGACACAGGATAATTCAATTAAGTGCTTTTGTCTTTCGTTTTTTAGATTGTTAAATAAGGATGTACGTAGTCACTGACATCCTTTCTTCCTTAACAATTCATACCCAGCCACATTTGTGACATCTGCCTTCCCAGATGCCCAGGAGAAAAGGTTTAATATCCATCCAAACAGATGGATATGGGATTTGTGCTCCTAGGGTCACAGCAACTTTGGAGCACACTAGACTAGATTTGCTGAACTCCTATGGTCAGAAATCATCACAAGACCCATAATAAAATGTCTCATATCTCCTATGTTGCGATCTGGGCACAGGAGGAAGCAGCAAGAGCATGAGAGAACGGCTAGGCTCCGAAGTACCTTCCTCTTCATAGACCCTGTTACCTGTTCTAGGAAAGCACTGGCCAGGTACAGGACCATTGGCCAGAACTGGACTGCACAGGATCTGTCCCAGGTTTAAGGTAAGATCTTTCAGCTGTAGAGATTCACCTGGGCCTAATGTTGTTGTTGTTGTTTTAACCTTGGTTTTGTTTGTTTGTTTGTTTATTTGTTTTGTCTTTTCAATGCTTGTCCCCTTGAAGCTTGCTATTATTTTGTATATTTCACTTATTGACTCTACATTTCACAGCAACTTGAATTTCCTTTCCAATGTTTGAAATGAGCACAACATGACCAGATGTGCAGTAACATTTCTGTTATTATCAATGCAAGCCTGGCCTTTCTATTACAAATGAACAATTAAGCATTTAGTAAAACAATTGAGTCTGAACCCCATCTTTTCTGCCAAGATGCCAGGAGTTCCTCCTTCATCTGACATGAGAACTGAGATGCAGGCGCATTGACTCTATTTTCTCTACTGAAGCGTCTATTTAATACATTAGTGGACAAGTGGTGTATTACTAAGATGGTAAAAATAAAGTTAGAAAAGATTTTCTAACAATTATACACAGAGAGAAGAGATTTATTTTTGCTATACATTTTTTTATAAAATATGCTCATTAAAATGGACTCGGGGGTTCTGACTCCATGATGGCGATTGATGCTGTAAACTCTAATTTTTTTTAAAGATTCTGGTTGTTGCAGTGGTTAATCTTCTAGCTAAAAATTCACAGTAACCCTTAGAACAGTGTTTCTCAGCTTTCTTAATGCTGCAACACCTTAGTACAGTTCCTCAGGTTATGGTGAGCCCCAACCATAAAATTATTTTGTTGCTATCTCACAACTGTAATTTTGCTTCTAATTCTAATGTAAATACCTGTTTTCTGACAGTCTTAAGTGACCCCTGTGAAAAGATCATTTGACAGTGTTGACCTTATTTTAGAGTTTGTCCCCAAAAGACCATGGCTGGTCTGACTGGTGTCATATCATTTGAGCGACAGATGTATTTTGACTGTAACTGGGTATGAAATAGAGATGAAACAGAGCAGGTACACAAATAAATCATCAGGGAGGGACGGGAGAAGGAGTGGGGTTGACCAAAACCTGAGACCTAGGAAAAAAGATGCAGGGACAGAGAAGCAATATAAAGGGCTGGCCAGGGAGGCTCTGGGATAAGAGCAAACCATGCAGTCTGGCTGACCTACAGCTTACTTCTCTGGCCTTTCAGCTTACTCATTTAAAGGGCTAAGGCAGGTGTTTACAGTAATGTTGCTAGGAGCTGGTGTGGGACTCCTGGACAGTAGGCAGGATGGTGTTCATCCGTAGAAATGCAGTTGGAGTCTGAGTGACAGAAAGACCTCATCAGGAACATGGTTCTATGAGGCATAATGTGAATCCCCTCCAAACAACAAAGTGCTTGTAAAGATAGAACACAGTGCATCCAGGGGAGCAGTATCTACAGAACCAGAACACAGAAGTCGCTGAAGCAGACAATAAAAACCAAAGAAATGTTAAGGATCAACCCAAGGCCCATTGTTTGAGGAGAGAAAGAAGTTAGACAAACATTCGGTCTTATCAATGGTGAATTTTTCACCTTCACACTTTAAATTACATAAGGGATAATGGGCTCATGTTTGGAGCTAAAGTCTAGCAAGAAGTTGGAAGTGGTGTCATAAACCAGGAGGCTGAGAGGCACTAGGCTGGCAAGGTCAAGGCTAACTTACACATTGTGCCACCATTTTCTATTGATTGACTCCCATCTGTGTAATATCGCCCAGATGATATATCATCTCCCAGAATACGACATTCTGGAAGATATTTCTGTAAACTCTGGTTCTCCTGGGCACACATCTTTAACTCTGAGGACCAAGATGACGTTTAATATTATGTCACAGTCACATATATTTAGTAGTATGAATGCATACATTTCAGGCTGGGTAGACAAGCAAGTGGAATGAATAGATTAGAATCTGGACAGGATGACAAGGAAGGAAGAAGTTCTGGATTAACAGGGAAGGTGTGGCAGAACAGGGAAGAAGATGGAGGTGAATGGAGGGGGAGATGAAAAATAACCAAGGAAAGCGTTGAATGCTACTTCTGTGCAAGATTTTAAGAACAAGGTGACTAAACTTGCAAAGACTCTCCAAGCACAGAGACTCAGGTGAGACCCATAGATTCACAGAGACTTAGAGCAGGAATAAGAATCAAAACCGAAGAGAGACTTGGAAATACGCAATGACGGGCACAGGATGTCTCTGTCCTCTCTACAAAAACAGTGTTAATGAAAGCAAGGTTAGTAATTTGAGCTGGTGCGGTGCCTTCACAGATGTTAAATTTTCATTTGACTTTAATTTTAAAATAAGAGAATTAAGATTGTAGATAAATTGAAAGAAGTGGAGAATTAACCGGGCTGAGCAGGAAATCAGAAGTAAGATCTCGAATCGCAGAGAAGGAAGTGTGAAAGACAGCTCGGGAAATTAGATGCGCTCTGAAAAAGACTGCAGGGTGAGAGGGAGAAGAAAGGTCAGTAAAAGAACTTCACTATACCAGAAGGAAAACGTGGGAGCATTGCCTCCAATGAGAAATATCAGAATCAGTGTCACTAGAGAGATACGAAGGTGAATCTCCCATCTGTGTTGCAGATGAACAGACATCATCACAGGGATGTAACAGAACCGATGGTACAGGTTCTCATGACATTTAAAACATCCTTTCAGACAACCCAGGGCACCCTGTTTGAGCTTTTGATTATCTTCGTGTTTTAATATTATAATTACTGTGTGTCAGTGCTCTATTTAAAATGTTAATTATTGAAGCTCAGAGGAAACTGATTCCTATGCATCCATAATTTCATACAATGTAATTTTAGAACGTGAACTATTTTTATATTATCTTGTTAGTCATGGAAACACAGCTGAGAGTCTATGGACTTGTAGTTTTCACTTTCAATGGGCTTTTAAAGATAATCTTCAATTTTAAAGCAGCCTTGTCACTGAATTTGCATTTATCTGAAATAAATCAAATTGCTTCTGGTGGGGTAAGACAGTTCAGACAATTTACATAAGTGTATTCTAACGACTAAAGTGTATCCTGCAAAGCAAAGTGTTTTTTATCAAATTGTTTCATTAAGGTCATTCTCCACCAACACTACCATAAGATTAGAACATTTTAAGTCATGGAGGTTCTATTGATTTCTCTTGATCTGCTTCAATGCCATCCCACAGGTCTGCTCAGCCATCCTGGATAAATTTGCCTCACTGCAAAGGGAATATCTTGGCTAACTATGGCTTCGCCTGGTTCACCAAGCATCCGCACAGCCCAGGCAAGGCTCTATCAGGAGAAGAGACAGCTGTTCTTAGAAAATATAGCATGACCTTGATGTAGTGTCTGGTATATAGAATTTAGTACTTTTAAAAGTGTTTTATACAATCATTTGGAAAAGCAAGGCATTTGGGGGAAAGTGCTATCTATTTTCTGTTTGTGTATGTGATGTACATGCATGTGTGTGTGTGGGGGGGCTATATACATGCCTGTGTTCACATGTGCCAAGGTCAGAGGAGGAGTCAGGTGTCCTACTTAGTCACTCTTTGCCCTATTCCCTGGAGCCAGAGTCTCTCACAAGACCTGAAGCTGGGCTGTCAGTAAGCCCTGGCTATTCCCCTGTTTCTACCAACACTCCTTCCCTCCTGGCCCCCTCCAATCATGCTGTAGTTGTAGGTATCCCAGGCCATTGTGGCTACTAGGGATATAGTCTCTTATGCTTGCACACCTACCCTCTGGGACCTCTCTGCAGCCTCTGCTTCATTTTATTGAGACAGGACACTGACTATATCCCAGGCTTGTCTTTCTTTATAATTTTTTTAAAATGAACTTTCATTTAATCGTGTGTGTGGAGGGGAGGGGTGGTTATCATGGCATGGGTGTGGTGGTCAGCGACTATTCTGAACAACTTAGGCAATCCCAACAGAGTGGAGATGGGAACTTTGCTTAAGTGGTGTCTAAGCCTTTGTTCCCATGAGAAGATAAGAAGAGCTGTGAGCCATGTTCATAGGGCAGGGTCTAAAGAAGACCTTGGACTGATCTCTCTCCTCATACCTACAGAGGACTATGACTGGGAGTCAGGTACTCTCTGGGACTTTGGGTTGTGGTATAATTGATGGAGGCAAAGGAGAAAACTGACACATTCTTTATGCGAAAGGTCATTACATAAATAAATACTAGGAAACCTCCCAGACTTGACTACTGGGAAGGTGAGGGACAGGATTATGTCAGGACACTGATAGAGAGGATGTCTCTGTGGGTAAGCGACATCCTCAAGGGCAATGCTCAGCGGATGCTTCATTTGCTGCATGCTGGTGTGTGTACTTCTCCTCTTATCTACCTCCCCCACTGCTTACTGAGATAGTTCAGGAAATAACTTCCCTAATTAATGTTCAAGGCATTGGAAGGAGAGTGACATTACTCCAGCTCCCTCTCCTTCTCTGAATCTTGCCTAAACAAAGCCTTATTTATTCTGTTTGTTCTTAACTAATCAGAACAAAGGCAAATTAGGACTGTGAGTTTTTAATCCAGGGAAGGAGAGAAGTCAGGCAGCTCTGGGACATCATACTTTCTCTTAATAATAATAAGCATTGTTATAAATGGTTGTCAATTGTGGCATTATGAACGCAAAGGAACAACTTCAGAACCACAGGACTTTGTTAACTGTCCTGGAATTCCGCACTCGATGTGCAATTAACATGTAAAACACACGCCATAGCTTTTCTCCCTGAGTGACAGCAGAATTTTCTTCAGCTCAGAAAAATAAGGTAAAGCTATGTACTATTCTGCCAATGGTATGTTTTATTTAAGCTCCCTGCACCCTGCTCATTAGTGCTTGAGTATATTAGATTGTCTATTGACGAGAAATCTTGGCAGTCATTCCAAGAAAAAGGATTGCATCCAAGTTGCCTCAAACATTACAGTTTATGGCCTGAGTATGTTAGATACTGTATCTGATGGATCATGGTCTCTGTGAGGCCAGTTCTTCTATTTTATTTGTATGGTCATGTCTGGTAATTTTTATATTTGCATAATAATTTTTAAAAAAGAACTGGTTTTAAAATACTGGCTTTAAGCATTTCTCAAACAGCATGTTTTGTTAGTTCACAGAGATTTTAAAATGTAGATAGAGCTTTGAACTTATAGAACTCTTGATGTGTCTGAGAACAAATATAAAGGAGCATGTACTGTACCTGTCATTTCTATACACACATGCACACACACACCATAGACACACACACATACACACATGCACACACACATAAATATGCACATCCATGCACATACACACCATAAACACACACACACACACAAATGCATCCTTCCAACTTACTGGAAAACAAGTCAGGAAATCTCATACCTTGGAATGAACATACTGTCCCCTCTCAGGTGCCTGCCCACCTGTGTTACTATCAGTATTTGGGGATATAGTACCTAACTTTTCATGTACTGAAGTCACCAAATGCAAGACATTGGGCCCTAAATGACTTTGCTGTTCTCTATATTCTTTCTCTAGATCTGTTGCTTCTTGACAGCCATGAAGCATTATCACTGATGACAGGGGCATGCTGGCCGTGACGGTAAAGTCTGTCTGGCCGGTGTTTCCTCTCTGTGCTTCTCAAGCAAATGTCTGCCTGGCAGCTCCCTGTGGTGTGCTCTCCACTGTGTGTACCACTACAGGCTGCTGGTACCAACTGAGAATACGCTGGTGTGTCAGGAAGAAATCACAGGACATTTGGAAACCTAATAATAAATCTGAAAATGCAAAAACTTTGAACAGTAAAACAAAACTTGGGGTTTATTTTTCAACAATTTCTTTTAAATCTCAGAATTTTATCTCAGGGCATCTGGACTTTATGTTAGAGGGAAAAAAATTTCAGGTGTGCCGTTCTCAACTTTGTAAGAGGTTTGATATTAGCTCACAAAAAAAATATCATGCATGCATCCGTTTTTCATTAACTGTAACTTTAATTAAAATTTGCACGGTTTGCCTCAGCTAAGGCTGTCTGCTTGTGTGGCACTGGCCTTCTGTCTGTCTAGGCTCGGCATTTTTATATAGCTCCTGTAACTTTCTATTTACAAGGCTTCCAAGTCAAGCTTCGCATCCTGATTTTCTTTCAACATGTATTAAATTGAAGTAAATGAAGTGTTTATGACAAAGTAATGCTGGATATTTTTATCCCATTTCTCTGCATGATTTAAAGACAAGAGGCCCACATAATATCCATCACGGACTGGTAAGGAACAAATAAATAGCTTCCATGGTGAATAGTAGATGGAAAGGCCTCAGAGATGAAGCCCACTTGGTCGTCAGGGAGCATCACATGCCGTACAACCCCAAAGTCAGTAATGAGACACAATATCAAAAAGTTGGAATCCATGCTGTCTTATCCTGCTAATTACATGCCTCGTGTGGATATGAAACACGTGACCACCAATGGAGAGCTGCAGATGACCCTGGAAAGCTAAGTAGCCCCAGGGTTAACATTTTAAATGTAATACTAGGTATACGAGAAACATCTTAAAGTAAAAAAGCATACTTTCTAATTTATATTTTTTAAGCATTGATCTTATCAAACTCCATAATAGACTCCAGAGGAGCTGGGGTTGGGGGAAAAGGGGATACTGGAATGTGCTTTGGCTTGACAATTGATGCTAGGATTCTAGGGTATCAGTAAAGCATGGTTAGACTCAAGACACATCTTAAAGACAGATCTGGAAGCTGGGTGTGGTGGTATACGTCTGTACCGGGAGGCGGAGGCAGAGAGGATCAGTGGTCAACGTCGTCTTCAGATACATAGCAAATCTGATGTCAGCCTGGGCTATGTGGAACCTTGCCAAAAAGTAAGAAAACAAAGCCAGGGGTTAGGGGAGATGGATGGTTTTATGGGTAAGGCGCTTGCTGTGCAAGCGTGAGCTCCTGAGTTCGTTTTTCTAGCATCTTGTAAGAACTGGATGAGGGAGTTCTGAGTACCAGACTGGCAGAGGTAGGCAGATGCTGTGGTATCACTCCTTCATCACGGACACTTTCTCAAACTGCTCATCTGCAGGTTTTCTCAGCTACTACAGCTTCGTTACTCAAACAATCAAAAGCTAACAAATCCAAACAACTAAAACCTCAGAGTAAAATAATCAAAAGAAAACTACTCTGCCCTTTCCAGCTTATATGTTTTTCAATGTAGCTGGTTTGTGTCTTTTTGTTTTGTTTTGTTTTTTGTTTTTTTTTTTAAGGTGCTTGTTTTTGTGAATAAATATTTTAGGTGTAGTTTTCCCACACCAGGTATCTCCCTTAGCTATTGTTACTTATTCCTTTGGGTATGTGCTATTTTGTTTCATTTTACTTTGTTATTGTATTAGGACTTGCCCTGAGTGCAGTTGACATCCCAGTGGCGTCTTTGCCTCCTGTCTGGGTCTTTTCTAGGAAGCCCTGGCAGGATCTTTGCCTGCTCCTGTCACTGTGTCACTACACACAGTGTTTCAAGTGTCACTTTAGTTTCTTAATGGAATTAGGATCAGCTCCCATATGCAGCTTTTTTTTGCCTTCTCAGATACAGAGCAGTATTTTTTTATTGTTTGTTTTGGTTTGGGTTTTTCTGTGTATGTGTGTGTGTGAGTGTGTGAGTGTGTGTGTGTGTGTGTGTGTGTGTGTGTGTGTGGTGTTGATTTGTTTTTGTTTTTTGACAGATTCATGCTTCTTCTCCAAAACCTCAAGTTGTTTCCAAATCTCAAACAATAAACTATGGTGACATATCTGGACTATGGCACTCACCCACATCTTCACATCTTGAGCAGAGCATTTAACTGTCTGCCTCACCTTTGTGCTACAGTTAAAAGATTAACCTTTTAAAAGCAGGAGTTCTGAGGTCACCCACACTGATTCAGGGGAGACAGAAGGTTTTAAAAATGCATTTAAAATGCATTCCTCTTTTATCTAGACAGAATCCTTATCTTGCCTTTGTTTTCCAAGTGGGGTCCTTGATTATACTAAGAATGTACCTTTCCCTCAAATGCCTGCTAGTACATGTTGCTTTGTAAAGTCATGCAACTTTATGGCATTCCAGAGGACAATCCTATCAGTCAATCAACAAAATAACCAGTCAATCAAATACGTATAAATTAACAGTACAGAGGAGCTTCTGATTAGGCTACAATCTTTCTTGCCAAGCATTAATACCTGGGTTTGAATCCCTTGAACCCATGTAAGGCTGGGCTTGACCATCTTTACCGGCAGTCCCAGTGCTGGAAGGTGGAGATAGGTGACCCTGGGGCTCACTTGTTAGCATTTTGTCTAGGCTCTGCCCCACAGTTACCTGGCAACAGTCACACATGCCTGACTCACTATAAAAGGAGCTGTTCATCCCCTCCTCTCTTTCTTGCCTTCTTGCTCTAACTCTGTCCTCTCCCTCCTGCTCCCCTCTCTCCTCATTCCCATCCCACCTCTCTCTCCAAGTGCTGATGGCCAGCCTCTATTCCTCTACATACTCTCTCTCTGCCTTTCTCTGTCTCTACTACCCTTTCAAATCCCCCACCCCATGCCCTGAATAAACTATTCTATACTATGCTGTGGGAATGGAATGCCTCCGCATGGGCCCAAAGAGGAACCCCCTTCCCCAACACCTGACTACACAACCATCAAACATATTCCTTTGCTCTATCTTTCTTATAAAACACATCACTGGTGAGCCACTAGAGCCAAAAGAGAAAGTTCAGGTTTACTGAGAGAACCTGCTCACAGAATAAAGTGGAGATCAATTGAGGAAAATGCTCACCATCGAACTTTGTTCTCCATGCATGCCCTCACAAGGGAACATGCATGCACATGCACACACACACACACACACACACACACACACACACACATATACACACGGAGTGGGAACATGGGCAGAGCATTTAAACTTAACTTCATTGCAAAGTCCATATTCTAGAACTTTTTAAAGACTCAGATTAAATGCCAAAGTCAGAACAATATAAATGTAAAAGCTTTCTAGTCAGTATAATTATTTCAATCTATATGACCTGAAAGGACATTTAGATAAAACATCTGTATTCTTTTAAAGACTTGGAGAAATTATTGTGATAAGTGAAAAATCAATTTTCATGTACTTAAGGCCCCAGATAAGGTACCTATAAAAGCTTTAAGCCCAGTGGGTGGGTCCTCAACATCAATGCTGTCTGTTTAGTGGCATCCTAGCTGAAGCACATGCATCTAATCCGATTGGGACTTAGACAATTCTGACTTTGAGACTTACAACACAGACCAGATAGATTTTCTGACCTTATTCTCTTCCTCAAGTCAATGTCATTTCTCTTCTGAAGCTCCTTATTGATGGGAGGACATCGTGAGTTCCAATGAAAGGTTTGTGACTTCCTTCACAACACACAAGGAAAGGGAATGCTCCTAGCAAGCCTGAACTCATCCGTTGTACTAACTGAAAGTACACGCCATTATTAAGAAACAAATCCAGAGTTTTTAGCTTCTGTTCTGTTTGTGGATTTCTTTAAAACTGGCCTCATAATGTGTCTCTTTTCATTGACGTTAATTAACCACTTTGAATATGTTTAAGTATTCACTGTGCTGGGGACGCCGTGATGATGAAGGTCATATTCACAGTAAAGGGTGGCTTGGCTAGCATTAGGATGTTAAGGTTTCCACATATTTAAGAGTGAAATCATTCCGTGAGCATTTCAGGGTCACTTATCTGAGAATGAAAGGAAACCCAATAAAGCAAAATGATTGAACGGGCCAGAGACCAAGGATTGAAATTACGAAACCTTTTATGTAATAGCTTATCATTAATTTTATTCTTTCTTTAAGAGTTTATAGTCCTTTCCTAACTTGAAAAAGCTAATTTCCCCCTAGGCCCTTGGACACAATGAGTAGCTGATAATTACTAACTGCTCAGCCTTATTTGTATTTTAATTAAATCACTGCTACATTTAGTCTATTTGATGTATTTTTTGACAACAGGTGACCCTGGTGCCACATGACTCCTAACAGCTTGTTGACCTCAAGACCTGCTGTCCATTCCTCTGCTCTGTCTACCTGCAAAAGCTGCAATCATTTGTAAGACCAAATAAAGTGAGCTGCCTTTGCATCCAAGTGAGAACAGGTCAGGTCTCACTGTATTTTGCCAGATGTCGACTGTGGTGCTAAGGAATGTTCTTTATTATTTTCTAATGTCATCAATACTGTTTTTCTTGTACTAGCATGTTTCAGGTCAGACAGGGTTCTCTAGAGAAGTAGAACTGGTAGAATGTGTGTGTGTGTGTGTGTGTGTGTGTGTGTGTGTGTGTGTGTGTGTGT
>JANHMN010000001.1:93342129-93363806 GCA_030674055.1 Rhabdomys pumilio
TGTGTGTGTGTGTGTGTGTGTGTGTGTGTGTGTGTGTGTGTGTGTGTTTATTATAGAAGGAGATTTGTTGGGTTTACTTACAGGACAGGACTGCACAACCCAATAATGATTACCTGCTTTTTTATGGAGAAACCGAGAACCAAGTCAGTACCCAGTCTGTGAAGAAGCAGCCACAGCTGTGCCAACACAGCACTGAATGCTAAAGTCAGTGGCACTGATCTGTGCTGACAGGCTGAAGAGGCTGGAATCTGGTCAGTGGGATAGACTCATTCAGAACGGAGGGCTTGGAGGTGAACAAGCTGCCTTCTCTCATCTTCCCATTTCTCCTGGGCTCCCAGCCTGTTGGGAGGGGCCAGCACAGTCAGGGCAGAGGTCCCTGCCAGCACAGTCAGGGCAGAGGTGCCTGCCATCACTGTTCTGTCTATCACAAGTCTCTGAAAGTACTGACCCACTCCTACATGTGCGTTAGTTAAGTCAGAGGGACAGTAAAAACACGGCCATCCCATCAGTTCCCATCTTAAAAGTATAGTCATTGAAATCCAGAATGGTTAAATAATCCTGCATGTATGTATGTATGTATGTATGTATGTATGTATGTATGTATCTATCATCTTCATTAGTTTTTATTAATTATTTGAGAGTTCATATACTGTATTTTGATGACATTCAGGTGACATTCACTTTTATTGCCTCCTCTTAACACTCCTCCCAGATCACTCCTTCTTCCCAGATCAGCCCTTCCTCCTTACCCCTCAAATTTATGCCCTATTTTAAAAAAATTAATAATCCATCAACTTCTATTTGTGCTATCCATAAACTCTGTTGCAGGATATTTAATCACCTGTGAACCCTGAGATTGTGTTGTTTAGCCTTAGTACACACTTCTAATCCCTCTGGCTGACATACAAATACACCCTTAATACACACCTTTAATCCCAAACAATGAAGGTAAAGTTTGTAGTAGGAAGCGCCACATTTGAAACTGATGTTTAATTGAGTGGTAGACAAAGTGATGAATCAGAGAAAGATTTGACAGGATATGCTATGCCCAACTCTCATGAGGAAAGTAAAGGGGAGCTACTTTAGGGGCAGTGCAGACACACACACAGAGATAGACAGAGAGAGAGAGAAAGAGAGAGAGAGAGAGAGAGAGAGAGAGAGAGAGAGAGAGAGAGAGAGGAGAGAGAGAAGAGAGGGGGCAGTGAGGCAGTGAGGCAGTTAAGCATAGGCAGTTTTACTGGTACAGTTGTACAGAGACAGGTTGCAGAGAAAGAACAAGTTAGACACAGGTCAAGACAGAAGAAGTCAGAATATTAGAACAGACTGCCAAAGTTAGTATGAGGTCAAGAGAGAAGCCAGATTGAATAGTCAGCTTGGAGAGGAGTTTGAGCCAGAAGAGCTGAGTTGAACCAGACAGAGTTCAAAGAGCTAAAAAGGGTGAACTTATTCAGTAGCAAGTCTCAAAGGCTGGAAACATTCTAGCTTCCAGGAGTAGGCCTAGGTTAACAGACAGAGAGAAGCAGTAAGCCTCTGAGACAACACTTACATCAGACAAATGAAAGATACTTTATAATACTCCTGTGTATGAGACCAGACAGTGGATGATGGCTGAGCCAAGCCACCAGGGGTCATACCCTTAAGGAAAACTGAATCTCCATCTCCCAGAAGCCATCGGCTTTCAAAAGTTTCTCAGTTGGATGTAGGGGCTCATGAACTTGTTTTTACTTTGTGCTGGAAGGTTGACAGCCTTGATCTAGCACAGGTCTTGTATAAGCCATCACAGATGCAGGAGTACATGATTCCTGCTGTTCCGTCACATCTAGAGGAATAACTCTTCCTCACCACAGTCATTTGTGCGTATGAATGAGGGGTTCTGAAGCTGAGCATAGTGCCTGGTCCCAAAGCAATGCTATTATCACACTACACAGCCTTGTATGGGCGTACAACAATGCCCACAGCTCTATGGCATCACGGTCAAGAGTATCACTCTACTGTTGATCGTTGAGGTAACTCACCAATGAGTTTCATGTTTCATGTTTCTATGTGCTGTATCTTCTGATTTAACAATCACTGTATCCTTTCTGACATCAAGCCTCATCTTCAATGTTTTGATGGTGTAGCCATGTGTATTTTTTTCTCAGAATAAAGCTGCAGTCTATATTAGAAGATGTACCCATTGTTGATCTAGGCTGATTATGCATGACTTTATCTGAAATCCAGTGCATATGGACTTTGCAGAAATCAGGGTTTTGAAAGAGTATTCTGCTAAAGAGATGGGTAGATAGATGCTCTGAGCATAGAGATTCCAAAATAGCAGCATATGAGGATGTACTCTTGGTACAGTGAGCATCTAATTTGTTAGAGGAAAGATAGTGAAATGGGGTGACGTATCTGTTAGGAGATATGTCATAACACCCTCTGGGACTCTCTTTAGATGGCATTCACATTTTTCTCACCTTGTGCCTACCACATCTCTCCTACACAGAGTCCCTATCATGGAGAATCCAGTCAGACAGCATGGAGCATTTTCCTCAGCAGGGAATCATGTCACCTGTCAGGGAGTACTTCCAGTGGAAAGACTTGTCAGGTAAAAGAAGCAAACACTAAGCCATTATTGAGACTTGCTCTGCAAACAGGCTGTGGAACAGAGGCAGCGAACTATTAAAATTCTCAGGTTTCATATTGACTTGTGTAAGTCCCAACCTCGGCAGGTCTGTTTTCTTATCTAGAAAAGGGTGATTATAACTCTCTATATCTCATAAAGATATTGTGAAGCTTAAATGAGTTCATTTAAAGAGCTTTAGATACGGCCTTTGGCACATAGCAAATACTCAGCTAACAGTACTTATCATTGTAGAGAGCAGTAATTGGAGCATAAGAGAAACATGTAAGGCCCGACTTCCCACTCATGCAGCATAGAGGTTGAATATTGTTAGCATGCGATGGTGGAGGATTTACCACAGTAAATGCTTCACCCGGACATACGACCTGTGTTTAAACCACTTGGGATTCCAGTGTGGTGTGTTCTGTTGTTCCTCTGAGCTGAAGACAGATCCAGATGAACAGGAAGGCAGGTACTGCAGCTACTGCAGACAACAGTCTTGCTATGGCCTGTCTGCTCAGAACATATTTATGTTTTAACATACATGCTCGTTAACTATTTAGGAGCATATTCTTCTGCTCACTTGCCATCGATCTATCTTTCTCCCCAGTCTGGGTTTTATTTTGCAATTTGTTTGAAAAGTTGTTCATTGGAGCCTGAGAGATGGCTCAGCTGTTAAGAACATTTACTGCTCTCACCGAGCACCTGGTTTTAGTTCCCAGCACCCATAGGATGGCTCACAATCACCAGTAGACCCAGTTTCGGGTGATCTGATGTGATTCTAGCCTCTGTAGACACCATATGGTGTCTACACATGTGTACATATGCACATTCAAGTACTTATATATACACATAAAAAGAAAGTATGCCTTTTTTAAAAAAGAATAGAACTACTCATTTCTGATTTGATGCCAGAATTTGAGTTTTTCCTCTTATTTCTTCCTGTCTGTATTTGAAGTCCTGTACCCCGGTGTTGTGTGTGTGAGTGGATGGGGGCATGTGTAAGCTTCTTAGAATTAGCATGCTTTCTGTGGGTCTGTTGATCTTTTGGGGACAGAACTTGAGCTATATTTATCAAAAGCTTACAATTTGCCCAATACCAAGCAAGGCCCTCCAGTGCATCATGGACACTTTGTCTCCTCTCCTCTGAGTACAGTGTGTGATTTTCTGACAGCATCCCTACATACATGCTGATTGCTTCTCTGAGTGCTTGAGCAGTTGAGAAGGCTTTACATAGACGACTGGGATTGTCCTCATGTGATGCTTTGTTACTGGTTGCTTATCATGTAAATACAACTTTGCTCTTCCTGAAGTCTCTACCTGCCCATCTCCATCCAAGGAAAGGTCTAAAGTTGTCCACAAGTTTCCCTCTCTGTGTTGCACCTGAGCTCTGTGCTGGTGTTTGTCTCCAGGTAGTGAGCTCACCCTTTAGAGACCTTTCCTCAGTCACTTCTCTTCCATCACATCACATATCACTGGTCATCCTGGCCTGTGTTCAGTGTCTTGAGGGCCATGATTTTTTTCAATGCAGAAATTTCAAGTGAGCCGGCTGGTGGTGGCAGCGGCGCATGCTTTTAATCCCAGCACTTGGGAGGCAGAGGCAGGCGGATTTCTGAGTTTGAAGCCAGCCTGGTCTACAGAGTGAGTTCCAGGACAGCCAAGGCTATACAGAGAAACCCTGTCTCCAAAACAAACAACAAAAACAAAACAAAACAAAAAAAGAAAAAAAAAAAAGAAATTTCAAGTGAGAGAACAGACCTTTCTCTGCTTTTAATGGAAATTCAAGTTTGAGTAGATTTACTTCTGAGTCTTTTGGACCCTGGCATCTTTATGCCAGGTTCAGTTAGTTTGAAGAATTTGTATAATGTTTCCTTTGGGAAATTACTGTGGTCTTCCTGGATCTCAGGTACATGTGAGAAAGGGCTCTTCCATTATCTTCTATGTTCACAAGTTTATCAACTGTAGTTATGTCAAATGATGTTTTGCTGGGGCACACAAGTAAAAGGACGTCTTGCTACAGCAGACTCATGAAAGAATGTTTTCCAGAAGCAGATGCAGGTGAAAGGATGTTTTGCTATAGCTAACACGGGAAAGGACGCATGATGAAGGAGAATAAATATGACCCCACCGACAGTGGGAGAGATTGAGCATTGGTTTGGTTTTCCCTGCCTTTCTATTCTTTGCTAACTACACGCATGTATTGCTTCACCTTTCATAAGCTCCTGCTTGTGGTAATGCCACCATTGAGAGAAGCTAGCCAAAGAACTGCTTGTGAAGTTCCTGTGACTTCTTGCCACTTCAATGGCCTTGTAATCTCTTCAGGATTGAACTACAGCTGCTGGTTCATGTGTGGTGTCTGTTGTAAATATTTTCCCTAAGGAAGCCTGGTTCCACTTAATAAAGTGCAATATCTAGGAAAATAACTTGTGCCTCGGTTCTTCTCAGTGCCAGTTCCTCTCAGTGCATACAGTTAGAAATGATGGATGAGTAGAAGTGAATGTGTAGACGCGTCCTCTTGTATCTATTTGACTGCTTTCTCCATTTGCTTGCTGTGGACTCTATTCTCTGGAAGGATTTTCAAAGATTTAGTGAATTCTGCATTTCTTCTGCAAATTTGTTTCTTTTTATCCTGGATTTCTTTGCTCCTGAGCAATTCCCTCTAGCCTTACAGCCACTAAGGCTGCTCATCATTGTCTTATATAATCTTTATTATGTTCTTTTTATTTTAATTTGCTGTATGTTGCATCTCAAAACCCAGTTCTACTGTCTATCTAAAACTTTGCCACTTAGACAAACAAGTATTACCTCTTTCTTCTGCTCTCTAATCACCATCATTTTCCTCTCCACTGTCATGTGTTCAACTGGCTTAAATTCCATGTGTGTGGGAATGGGTGCAATCTATCTTTCTGTCTCTGGAGTGGTTCACAGAGCATCTTATGCTGCTCTCACCAGTAACATGATTCTCCTCATTTTAATGCCCAAATAATGCACATACAATTTTTTTAATCAACATATTTGTTGGGACATAAATAAAATATCTAACTGTATAATTTTGCAGCTGATATGGGAGTTAAGTTATCCTTCTGAATACATAGCCACAAGGACATGTCTATGGAACTTTTATTTTAATATTTTAAGCACCTCGATATTTTTTTCTGAAATAAATTATACTAATTTATGCTTTCACCAAAGATATAATAATTGTTACCCTTTCTCCAGAACCTTAACAATGCTCATTGTCTTTTGTCTTCTTGTGTTCTAGCAACTTTGTTTAGCTTATGCTAGAATATAAATATGTATAAGCATGCCCTTTTCTTGTCAAAAGTAGTCTTTTACATAACAAAATTATAACACATTTTATGTAACTAAAGGAAAATTAAATCTGTAAATTATTAGAAGGGTACTAAGAATATGTGAGACAATGCATTTCACATAGCGTTTTTGTTTTGTTTGTTTGTTTGTTTGTTTGTTTCAGACAGGGTTTGTCTATGCGGCTCTGGCTGTCCTGGAAATCACTGTAGACTAGGCTGACCCTGAAATCAGGGATCTACCTGCCTCTGTCTCCTAAACTCTGGGATTAAAGATGTGGGCCACAACTACTGTGCTTCACATAAAGCATTTATCTCCTTAACTCAATTTAATGAAATAAAGTCAATTATGTGTTTTGTCTGACTGGCTAAAACTTTAAATGTTCTAGACTTCTTTTTGCTTGTTTTGTTGGTTTTTCAAAGTATTTTCATTATTTATTTAAAATATATTTTTATATAATATTTTGATCATATTCCCCCACACACAACTCCTCCCTTAAAAGAGCAAGCATAAGATGTAAGCTTGACATTGTAAATCGTTCTTAGCACCTAACTGGTCTACATTTTGCTGTCTTCTTTTGGTGCCAACTTCCCATGACATCCAGCTGTGGTATTTGGGACTGGGGACACTCAGCCTGCAACTGAAGGCAGTCTCCATCAAAGACCCCTGGGTCTTCAGAGATGGCTACACAAGTAGATCACAGAAATCACCAATTTCATACCTGCACGTCAATATGACTTTTCTGTCTAGATCTGCTGTTGCTTTCAGGATATTGTTGTCTTTCATTTTTATGGCTTGGCAATAGCAGTCAACTGCAAACATAACACTAGTGATGATAGTCCTGGGCTTGTGTTCTGCATCTTTGGGGTCAGGAGTAACATTGCCCAGGGACCATGCATGAAAAGGTCCTGTCAGGCTACCTTTTCCTGTAGCTAACTCCCAGGCCTCCACAGTAAGTTGGCTTTAGGCTAGGAGACTATCCTAGCTAGGGTGGTTGCATTTCTAATCTCATTTTTCACATATGGCAGCTTTATGAGAAATCTGCATACTTTTCCAACCCTTTCATTTTATAGATGAGGGACCAGAAGCTTCCTGATGTTCATACAGTGTGTGCCTGGGGTAGCATCATTCTGGTGTCAGCTCTCTCCTCTGACACCAGAGGACACCATTCTGTTAGTTGGAATATATTGCCATTTTATGTGGTTTCATTATTTTGAATCTCCACTGTACTACCCTATAGCCTGGGCCATATCTTCAGTCCTTTTTTAATAACTTCTCTAACAGGTGTACAAAGGTAGATGTTCATAGTTAACAAGATTTCTCTATTTATTAGTGCCACTGACTCTTTTCTATGTAACACTTGTGTGTCTTTTCAGAAACATCTTTTAGATTTTCTACTTGGCTTTGTGATCAGATTGTATATTTTCTTACACATTTCTTACACATCTTACAGCAAGCTGTTTATATTTCTTACACATTTAACATGAATTCCTTATCAGATGCATATTTATTCTAATCTATTCAATTTTATTAAACTGTTTATCACACAGTAGCTTGTTGGCTTGACACTATGTCAGTTATTTGCTATTGTTGTTGCTCAGACTTACAGAGTGACAACTGACACATTGTTTCCTTGAAGTGAATGAAACCAACGTGTATTTCCCGTTCTTCTTAGTCTTTAAACCTTTTATCTTTGTTGAAAAAGCTATTAAGTTCTCCCTTCCTACCTCTAGACTCTATTTCACCTACTTCAAGGGATATTTTCCTGGATGAGTTCTATATTCACTTAAGCAGAAGGAAACACAGTTATTCATAAAGAGACATATAAAAATCTTTAGAATTTTTATGCTGGGTTTAATAGCAATTATTTGATTCTTAACACATAGTAGAAAAAAGATGAAAATAACATAGAAAAGAATAGAAGGACCAGTATCATAATAAGATCCTATTTGCATAAGCAAACAATGGTTCTGAATTGGTCTGTAGGCTGTGCATAACTTGTTGAGCCCTCATTTAAAGCTTCTTGACAGTTTTCTTTCTTGAGAACATTATTTTTGTGTAGGCATAGTTCCTCAAATTAAGTCTCAGTTAGTGAAGTACCAGGTTTCTCTAATTGCATTTTGGAGCATTTTGTAGTCAAAAATTTCATTAAGGTCTCTTTCTGCTGTGTAACCAAAGGGAAGCATCATCTCTTTTTAGTTAGAGTTTGCTAATATTATATAACACCACGTGAAAATGTCAGAGCTCAGTAGACTTTCTATTAAGAAGTGAGTGGGAAGGGCTTAGGAGGGAGCCATGTAGTTACTTACAGGGCTGTGCTAATCCTGGACTTGGAACTTCTGCTAATGCTTCTAAGTAGTCAGTAGTCTCACAGTCTAATCTGGAGATAACTATGTCGGAGATAACTATGTCAATCATATCTTGCTACAAAAGCGGCACCCCTTCCATGATCATCTCCCTTTGTGGACTGCTGAGTTATGCATCCATATCAGATGTTGAGAAATGTAATGAAATCATACTTCCAGTCATCAATTTATTGCTATTAAAATGTAGAGAATGTATTTGAATGGACTACAGCATCTCCAGTGTCATGGAGTATAGGTGCAAAAACCAGAAGGGCAACTTCACCTGCTAGCCAGTGGTATTCTATAGGAAAGAATTGCCGTGGAGTAGCTATGTAGTATTAACGTGGTGTATGGTAGATGAACATCTCCATTTAAATGCACAAGTCAGCTTCACCCTGGTCCTAAAGCTAATGGCACACAGATGTCCTCAAGGACTGTATACTCTATACTCAAATACTTGTAGACTGGACCTTTCATTGCTACTACAATAGGAGCAAGGAAGAAGGATTTATTTTGGCTTGATTTTTCAGAATGTATTTATTTATTTATTCATAATAATTACCTCTATTGACTCAGGGCCTATAGGGAGACAACATGACATGTGGCATACAGGAACTAGAGACAGGGTGGGAAATGATCAAGGACTAGGTATACTATTCAAGGGCACACATCCAGTGACAGATATCCTCTAGCTAGGCCTGCCTCCTAAGTTTTCTATCATTTCTTAAAATAGTGCCACCATCTGGGACTAAAGTTCCTTGGTATTCAGATCATAAGAACAATTAGTGACACCTTGACAACCATGGTTGTCAATAAGGACAGTGGTGAGAACAATGGGCCATACAATGTAGACATGAATGAAGCCACAAAAATGTTGAACCAATCTGTCTACCTCTGCATCTAGCCCAGACAATGCAGAGAATGCCAGTTGCTTTGATTATTATTATCCATTTTTTAGGGCCAACTCTGAGCCAGAACCTTATGGAGGTCAAGGTATTCATATATTTTCTTTCTCTCACTTTTTTTTAAAGACAGGATCTCATGTAGACAGGACTGGGCTGTAAGTCACTCTGTAGCTCAGGCTATCCTCAAACTTACAGCAATCTTCCCGCCTCAGCCTCCTGGAGTGCTGGGATTACAAGTGGGAGCCACCACACCTGTATGCAGGTTCTTTGCTTAATTGCTTTAATTAAAGTGTCAGCCAAGCCAAGCTTATAGTGTTCAAATGCCGTGGATGGAAAGAAGCCCAGCATATGGTTTTAATGTAAAGAATAAACACTGAAAACTTCCCCTTTGTTTTGTTTTCTTTTCCAAGCAGGGATTTGGTGGGCTTTTGGGAGGTATTCCTTAAAGTTATTCTGTCCCCTGGGTTAGTATCTGTAGGGAATGCTTTTCATATCTGACATTCCCTTACTTATAACGTGAAAGTGTTGCAATGGACGGTTTCTGAGATGCCATCTGGATCTTTAATAGTGCGTGTGGAATAGTGATTTTTTTTCTCTTTTAAATATGAGTTTCATGAGCTCAATTCTAAATCATAGAATCTGTGCTCTTCTGTCTAAACACCATTCCATTTAGGAAGTCTCTCCTACCATCAACAAGATGATCTTATGTCAAGTGTAAAAGGTCTTGTTGGAGTACATCTTTGATCTGTCTTCACATTAGATCTGCATGATAGCATAACTGCGGGAAGACGGGAATATACACATTATTGGGTTTTAATTACATTTCAGAGCTGGGATTTGTATACAAGGAAGTAGTCAGCCATAGCGTAATGCAGTGAAAATTGCAGATCAAATTAGCCTGCGCATTTGCACAGGGTTATCTTCTTGACATTGGCTTTTTAAAAAACACTTCAGACTCATTTGTATTCAGAATAAAAATGCAAGCCATTACTTAAACAAGTACGTGGTTGTTGGTTTGTGGTTCACGGGTCAACATGAACCACACGTTCCATTTTAATGACTCAAAATCCATACTATTATTTCACTCCAGTCAACATATTTTGATGCCTTTGATTTTTTTGTCTAGAACCAAAGAACAATAATGACATTTCTCATTTTAAAATGAAAAAAAAAATTATAAATGCAGAAGTAGCTACAAATAGGGTTCATCCTCAGTGGCACCCTTTGGTCATTTTATCTTTTAGTTTTTGTTTTATCTGAGTCGCTCAAACAATGGCATAGCTGCTAAGCTCGGGACGCTGGGTCCCTGTGGCTTATGGTCTAAGTAGTCTGGATACTCGTTTTCACTAAGAACATACCGTTTTTCCCTTTCTCCTGCTTCCCACATGCTGCTGTGCCAGATCAGAAACTAGAATTGGGAGTTGTCCCCAAGTGGTTCTGACTTGAGCCTCACACGGGGAGTCACGGTGGGCTTGGTAGAACGATGAGGAAGCTGTTTTTAAGGAAGTGTCTCCTGAATTTCAGGCGGCTGATTCCTGTCGGTTCATGCCCTACTGCTTGACTGGCCACTTCCTCCTCAGGTTCTAAGACACCTGTTCCCTTATATTGACAAAATCTTGTCTCCCTTTTCTTCTATAAAGGTCATCCTTCCCTTCGCTATCAGGATACCTGTTTGTTGCCTGTAAGGAACCTGAAAGAGCCTAAGTTGGTCTCCATGAGCTGATGCTGGTATCTGTTAACTAATATTTAAAAACAATCAAACTATGCCTCAGTTTCCCCAGCCTTATACCCTTATTCAAACTCTAAGCTCTACACACGGTACTAAATGTCACTGAGGTGCCTTTGCCACATGGTGAGTAGCGTCATGTTCCCCTACCATACCTGTTTCCACATTCAAGCACTGCCAGAGTCTCCTGTTGCTTGTACCTCACACTGGCTTGGTATATTGGTCACAACTAATAGACAAATGACACATTCCTGAGGTCCATGCTTTGTTCTCTAGTTTTTGCCTTGTGTCTTTTCCCGATCTGGCAATATCATTTAGAATGGTACATATCGTTAATCAACATGCATTCTGAAGTCCTTAGTATTGATGTGTTTTATAAGCCTTTGTCCCTTTGTCATGGCTGAGACTGGTATTCAGCTACAATAACAAAGTGCCTGACAAAACCAACTTACATTAGAAAAGGCTTATTTGGCTTATGGTTTTAGATCGTGGTTGGTAGACTTGGAGGCTCTGAAGGCCAGGCAGCGTGGTGTGGTGTCCAATAGGAGTGTGTGATGGAACAAGATGCTCACCTGAGACAGCTAGGAAGAAAATGTAAAGAAAGATTAGAGTCTAAAGTCCAAATATCCCTCTTCAAGGGTACAGTGACCTATGACTTCCTACAGGTCACACCTCTTATAGACACCCACCATGTCTAGATTGCAGCAGCATGGAGACCAAGCCAGTATGAGACTTGGGATGCTGGGGGATGTTTAAAGACCAAATGATGCAACTGCTGAGGAACTTTGTAAATGTCCCTCAATGAGCACTTGCCTCATGTCTTCCCACAGTCAGACTTTGAGTTGGGTGGCTTAGGATCTTCTCAAGTTAAGTGTATTCTATGAGAGCTATTACAATTACTACTAGCACTACTACTAATATTTTACATCCTGACCATAATTTTCCTTCTCTCTTTTCCTCCCAGTCCCTCCTCTCCATCTCTCTGCCCCTCCATCCACTTCTCCTATGTTTCTGTTCAGAAAGGACAGGCCTCCCATGGATATTAATCAAACACGGCACATCAAGTTGCAGGAAGACTAGGGACCTTCCCTTGTATTAAGACTGGACAGGGTACCCCAGTATGAGTAAAAGGGCTCAAAAGCCAGGAAAAGAGTCAGAGACAGCACCCTCTAAATACATGCTCACACTGTTATTAGTCCTACAAGAAGAGCAAGCTACAGACTGTAACATATGTGTGGAGGTCCTAGCTAGGTCAGTCCCTGTAAGCTCTCAGGTTAGTTGATTCTGTGGGTTTTCTTGTAGTGTTCTTGACCCCTCTGGCTCCTACAGTCCTTCCTTCCTGTCTTCTGCAGGATTCCCGGAGCTCTGCCTAATGTTTGGCTATGGGTCTCTGCGTTTGTTTCCAACAGTTGCTGAGTGAAACCTCTCTGACAATAGGGCTAGGCACCAATCTATGAGTATAACAGAATATCATTAGGAATTATTTCATTGACTGTTTGTTTGTTTGTTTGTTTTGTTTTGTTTGTCATGTTTGGTTTTTGCCACATTCTGTCAGTGATAGATACAGACAGCCTGACTCACGTGGGGAATTCCCCTCCCCACCCTGCCCTTTCCATATGAATTCTGGATGGAAGTCATGCTATGCATCCTGCATGTGAAGAGTGAGGTGAATCCTTCATCTCTTTGAGGGTGAAACTAAACGTGAATTACTTTCAATTCTGTTTCCCAGGAGAGCTGCCCTCTTCTCTTTTCTTTACTTGTTTAATTATTTATTACTCACATGGCTTATGCATCCCTACTTAGCATTTTGTATCATAAGTTAATGTTTCATTCTCTTACTCTTTAAGCCATTCCACTTTTGGACCCATGAACTCTTTGGTTGACTTTACCACGGCCCCCTTGTTGTGTTCTGGTTTGTCATTAAGGCATCTCTTATTCACTGATGCAAGAAAACACTCAGGCACATTTTGTGCATTTTCTGACCTCCTCACCCCTAGAACAAGGCAATTCCTTTAAAGAATTCTCTTTTTCTCAAAAACTGCTTCTAAGCCATGCTCTGGCTTTAGGCATGTTCATCTTGAGTAGGGTGGGGGAGTCATCGGGTCGGGAGATTCTGTACTAATCCCTTATAGCTACTGTCTTGTAACCACTTAAATTTCTTTTCTCTTTGCCCTAGAGGTTAAATTCTGAATTCTAGTTTCAATGGGCTTGTACCTGGTTCTTCAGGATAAATCATGTTCACTGCTTCTTGGTTCTGGAGTTGGTCCTCAAGCCCTGGCTAGTGAGGTTGCTTTATCCATTTATAGGACAGTAATACATGCATCTGGAGCATGTGGGACATCTGGGACATTTGGGGTATCTGGACATCTGGAGTATCTGGAGCATCTGGGGCATCCAGAGCATCTTGGGCATCTGGGGCATCTGGGGCATCTGGGGCATCTGTGGCATCTGGGGTATCTGGGGCTTCCAGCACTCTCCTGGAGTTCGTCTTGTCAAAAGTGATTTAGAATTTTTGCTTAAGATAAACACTTGCTTTTCAGGTTTTTTCTTTTTTTATTTTCATACTTTTACTTTTTCTGCAGATGGTAGCATTGTTTTCAGTATTTCCATGTCAGACTACCAAATTTTTATCTTTTGTTTGTTTAATTGATGCCTTTCTCTCAATAGCTATCAATTGTCAATAGCATTTTAGCTGAGAAGAGAGCCTTCCTTCCTCCAACACCCCAAAGTAGATCAGCAGCACAAGTTTGGGTATGTGGGGAAAAGGGGGTAAATCTGTTGAAGGGATGAGTATGATAAAACATATATCATATGAAATTCTCAAAGAATTAAGACAAGCATTTTAAAAATAATAATGTTTATGGCCTTTCGTGTCAGAACTCTTAAACATGAGGTTATGTGCTCACTGTTACCAGAGGAAATGACCCGTTCTGTGATTTCAGTATGCAGCATTGGGGGTTTTTAAAGAACACAATAGGCAATAAATAATTAAGTTTTAAATTAAAAAAATAAACCCACAGAATCCTTACAATTGATTTCAAATAAACTAAAGGAATTTGTCATAATTTTGATGTAAGTTTTTGTTAACTAATAAGGTTGGTAGGCAAATTCAACAAAGCCAGTCTTTAAACAGTGATAGGTTAGATTCATAGCTCAACGCAACAGCAATTAGAGAAAGTGGGTCTGATTAAGTGCCATATTAATGACAGTTAGCTGAAAGAGGTGTGCTTAAAACCAGCCTTGTATCAGACTTGTATCAGAGTTTTGCAGAAAGATTTATGTGTCAAATGAGGATAGTCCTTTCATGTAGCTCTCTGAAAATGTAAATTCTGGATGCTATTAGAGTCACATAAATTGATTTTAATGAAGAAGAAAAACACACCAGAAAGACAACTATTTCATTTTATAATTCCTGTAAATTATCTATGACCTCTCAAGAAAACAGGATTTATTTAAATTCTTCCATGCATAGTTTAATATTCTGTAGCACTCCCCTTAGACCCCCCCCATCAGCCTTTCCACATTTGACAGACAGGATGAGGTTTCCTTTCCCCTCCCTAGCTGTTCATACTTTGAGGTGGTGTTCTTGGATTTACGAACTCCCCATCCCAGAACTTGACGAAAACCTCTGCCTCTGGCTGACAACAGTGCCTGCCACCAGGATTTTATTATTGCTGTTTGTCTTGTTTTATCTTGTTTTCTGGCAGCACATCCTAAGATCTCCAAACATATTGGCTATTACTATTAGTGTTACTAGTGTGAGTGTCAAAATGATGGAAAATTTAGTAAGAGTGCTTGAGAAAAGGGACACTACAGACTGGCAAATGTCACCTTGTACCAGGAAAGAAGCTCTCTGGAGCTGTTCAAAAGAATCTAAGCCAAGCTTTACCCAAACAGGAAGTGCTGGTCTCCTCACCCCAGGGGGTCGTTTTGTAGCCAGTTACTTACAAACTCTCACAGACCCTGAGATGTAGGTTAAACATGGCAACATTGGCAATTCTGTCTGGCTTTTTCTCCGTGACCCACCTGAGGTAATCCTTGTCCTGCCCGGTCATGTTAGCCCTTTTCTACGACATTTTCTTGTTCCTGTCCATCCTTTGGCAAGTCTCCTGTTTCATTTACCTGAACTTTTTAGATCATGCCTCATCTAAGCCAGGCCGGATGCAAACCCCTGTGTATCTGAGGATGACCTGAAACTTTGATACTCCCTGCTGCCACAACCTTCCAAGTGCTGGGACTTATTCTAGGTCTGCACCACTGTGGCTAGCTTATATAGTGCTGGCGGCTGAACTCAGCGTTCCAGGCATGCCAAGCAAGCACTCTTCCAATTGAGCTACATCTTTAGTCCATAGAGTCACCTCTCGCTGGCCTGTGACACATTTATTTCTCCCCTTGTCCTCCCACCTTATCTTTCAGATAGAGTGACTCCTACACACCAGATCTCACTTCCTCCAAGAAGCCCATCTGGGTAATGCATCACATTGAGGCTTCTCCAAGTAGAAGGTTAATTAATGGTCTCCCATCCACTCCATTTGCCTTTGCCTCCCACAACACCCCGAGTTGAATGAGGTGGAAGGATGTCCTATACACCTCTGAGCTTGCTCAGTGTAACTGAGCTTGTAACTACCAGATCCTGTTAGCTGTCACAGCTGACCCAGCTGTGACATGAAAAAAAAAAATGTCCAGAGACATTGCAAGTCTCTAAGGATGAAACTGACTCTGGTGGTGAAGCACAGTCCTGAGAAATAGACCTCAATTTTGTCTGCTAATTAAGTTTCCCTGTGGGCATATCTCACCCAAGAGATTCTAAAACAGTGTTTTAGTTATTGTGGACTGAGACATAATCACTAAAATTCAAATAAAGGAAACAACAGAATTGGACACTGAGCTGATATGCCTCTTGAGAAAACAAAAGTTTGGTTTACTTTTGGAAGACTAGTTGCTTAACAGAGCCCACTCTTGGCAACCACTATTTCAGAAGGACGGGTTGAATGAATCCTACAAGCTGTGTCTGTCAACAATCACATACACCACTCACTGAAACAATCTGTTTATAATTATGACCACAGCTATATATTCTTGGAATAAATTTGTCTCTACATTTTCCTGCTAGTATCACTGAGATCCATTTGACAGTTCTAAGTATTATTTTTTTAATTTTTGAGATTATAATATAAAGACATTTCCACCTTCCCTTTCCTTTCTCCAAATGCTCCCATATAGCTCTCCTTACTTTCTTTCCATTTCATGGCGTAGCTTTTTTGTTAATTGTTACTACAAACAATTAACAATATATGTGTGTATGTATGCATGTATACATGTATATACATTCTTAAATATAACCAGGTCAGTCTCTAATGTTTCTTGTATGTATGTCTTTAGGGTTGGTTATTTGGTATTGGATAGCCAATTAGTGTATTCTTCCCTGGGGAAAACTATTTTTCCCACTCTCAGCATTCCTTAGATGCCTGTAATTCTTTGGGTGGGGTTGAGGCCTCATGGACCTTTCCCCTTCTACTTTGCCACGTCTGCTGGTATCATCCTTGGTATCAGTTTTTAAGTGATGAATGAATGACTCATTGAGTCCTGAGCTCATTCTTGCTGTGGAAGAAACTACTGACTGTAGTCTGTTATTACCAGTATAATTCGATCTAATATATGTTCCCTTTGAGAGCTTGCATTTAGAATTATAAACTCTGAGTGAAAGATATTTATTCTTAATTCCTCCCAAGCAATAGGATGCAAATTAACTAAAAGACTAGGTTGTCCAGTTTTGTAGCCAGGTGTGGCTACTGGAGGGAGTCAGGTGGCAAGCTGTCAAAGAGAGTGCTGAACAGATGTCTGGAGGAGTTCATATAAAAAGAAAGAGTGCCATAACTCTGTCTCTTGTCTTCTTATTGTCTTGCTCTCTAAGAGAGATGGCCAAAGTCTCAAATTCCACACTGGCTGTGGGGTGACTTCAGGATGAGAATCATTTGCTCAAGATGAGAAGAACCAGAAGAGGAAGAGTTGTCATGGCAGCACCAGCAGTTTCTCTCTCAACCTTTTGGTTTAATTGAGAGGAAAAGAATAAAATGCAATCTTATTTCTGATGTTTGCTACTAGTAAGTTAATGCAGGTCTCAAACCCTATGCTGCTAAAACACAATGTCCTGAGCAATTCCATTAGCTCACCTTCCTTCAGGACATGACATAGACTCTAAGGAGAGAGAATCTAAAACTGAGAGCATCTCAAAGTATCATAATTTTCTTGAGAATATGTAAATCGTCTCTAGCCTGAACACATACATTTTGATTTGACCTTGTATATTAAGCCTATGTCCCTTTATGTAAATCATGTTTAGACATTTTTCCCAGCATTCCAGAATGCACCTTTAAAACATATCTGAACTGGGCACACAACATGCACTTGCCTTTAAAATGAATTTTCTTGCTGTGAATATGCCATGCCATCCATGTAAGAATGCTTCCTGCCTAGGCTTGCTCTTAGAATTTAGAATTTTGAGCTACACATATAAGAACCGACCAGCATGCCTGCTGTTAAGCAGTTGCTTTTAGAAAAATAAACCTTTCTTCCAGCAAGATTGAGTGCTTTAAATTCACTCAAATGGATTGGAAATTGCCCTTTTGACTAATAATACACCGGGAAATGTTCACTTAAGGATAATTGTCCATTCATTTGTAATTACCCTCACCATCTACCGTCTTTAAGAGGTAAAGAAGTAACTGTAAAATTCTGAGAAATAGAAAAGGGGGCATTGTGCAAAGATTGTAAGCACTTGCCAAACAAACTCTGAAGTGCTTGTCAGCTCCAGGTTCTCCATCTAATTGCTCCAAACCCACCAATACAAATGTAAGCACCCATCCCTACCTGTTCCCAAACAGGTAAAATAAACAGCATCGTCTTTGTTTCTTGTCGAGTTAACACCACAATCCAAGGACTCAGAGAAACGTGAGTTTTTGCCCCTTTCCTCTCTTGTATCTATGAATCTGAATCTTAGTTTTCCCTCATATTATAAAATTAAGGAAAATGGTTTCCTGTGAGAGGAAATAACCAAAATTGTGACTGTAAAGGAATATTTACATGATTGTAATTCCATTATAAACACAGTGGTTAATTGTTGAAGGCACATGACTTAGTCTAGAACAATACTGTGGGCGGAAGGTACATGTCTGTAGTATTTTTAGTGTTAAGACCAAGAGCAAAGTGATTAACTGCCTCAGTCCGGCAAGGCTTCCAATAGTGTTTCCTCACTAATCTTTTCAGACAGCACCATAGAGACCACCCTGAGACGTGACTTTTAAGTCTCTCTTTATTCCTTGAAGGATTTTTATAAATCAGCTGGACAGAGTGCTCTGCCCTGCGAGTATCATGCTAAAGAGATGTGTTAGT
Source organism: Rhabdomys pumilio (assembly GCA_030674055.1). Taxonomy (NCBI): domain Eukaryota; kingdom Metazoa; phylum Chordata; class Mammalia; order Rodentia; family Muridae; genus Rhabdomys; species Rhabdomys pumilio. The sequence continues at coordinate 93,360,409 of JANHMN010000001.1, forward strand.
GTTCACTGAAGTAGCTCAGCCTTTGCTTTCAGAAATTAGCTACACTATATGTTCTAATTTGTTTTCAGTTCTGTGATCTCCATTAAGGATTTCACGGAATAACTGGGCCTTCCAGCTACAAGCAGAGCAAGCAGGCATTTATAACAAAGATCAGAGGAATACTGGGAAGGCTAGAGGCCATGAACAAAATGTACTACCAACTTAAACAGTTGAGTCAGGCAACATTGTGAATGGTGATGAGACAATGTTACTGAAGATGAGTGGTTGGTCTTCAGGCACCATTTTCTTTGTAGAATTGTTCTCTGGAGAATTCATAAGGGACTGGCTAGAGATGCAGTGCATATGGTGACTCAATGGGAATTTTAGAAATGAAGTGTTGGCCATCACCTGTGTGAGATGGAGACATTACAATTCTGTTTAATAAGGCCACATATTGTGTTACTTCTGTAACTTGGCTCTCTCTTTACCTGGACAAGCTTTGCTGCTGTGTGGCTAATTACAGTATAGGCAGTTTCCAGCTTGTGGTGGGTGTTTCTCTGTCTGACCCAGAAGGTGCTTCTTGTCTGTGGTTGCTAAAAGAATACATACATTTGGGGAAATTTTCTTCAACTATTTTACAAATCAATTTTATTTCATTTCAATTGCTAACAATTTTTCTTATTTCAAAACTAAATTATTTCATTTCAATTGCTAACAATTTTGCTTGTTTCAACTGTTTGGAACTACATAGAGGGTAGCAAAATTCTTGGGGAAAATTTGATTTATGAATGATAGAAAGCAAATATGTACATTTATATTTTCTTGCTTTTCATTTGTAAGGTTTTGTAAATCATGAGCCAAAAGATGTTAGTTGCAAAATAAAAACAAAATCTAATATTTAGGAAACTAATGCTATAGAACTTGCAATAACTTTTGCTTGCATATTTAAAAGTATTTGTGCTCCAAAATATTTTTATAAAGGCCTCTTAGAGAGATAATAAGATCTAATGTATGGATTTGGTACCTAAGACCTTAGCCAATAGCAATTATAGTAAAAAAAAAAAAAGAAAGAAAAAAAAAGAAAAGAAAAGAAAAGAAAAAAGCCAGATACATGTATATACCCAAAACCAGAATCACCAAGAAGCACAGATTAACTAGACAGCTTCACTGGCAGCTGTACAGAGTATGGTGGTAAGAAACACTGTTACCGCATTTTAACATAAGAATATGGTGGGAAGAAACACTGCTATGGTATTTTAACAGAATAATTTAGATAGTCAGAAACACAAATGGCCATTTTGTTTTTAGAAACTGTGATCCCAGGTGTCACTTTAAAAAACATAGGCTCTATTTGTTATAAATTGTGGCTAGCATTTCTGCCTAAATAAAGACTTGTATTTTTAATGAGTATAGAATTACAAGAATGGATTAGTGTTGATCCACTGAGGCTCGATGGACTATTTACTGTAGGCAGCAACTGGCTCTTTCTAAAGCTACGCATTCTCCCTTTAAATGCTGCAATAATTACCAGGAAACATGTTATATTTTGTAAAAAGGTTTGGCCATCAGTTTGGGATGCGCTAATTATTTTGGCATATGAGGTTGTATTGAAACATGGTCCTGCAAATTGCCGACCAAAAAAAAGAATATAAAATTTACCAATAATGATGCTAACTTGGGATGAGAATGTGCTATAAAAGAAGAGGTTTATATTAAATTCAGTTACCTTCCAGGTAGTCTCAAAGGTTAGTGTTTAATCAAATATATTCTAATTTTCCAAGCTTATCAAATGAGCTCTAACTGAATTTTTCCAAAATAGTTTTGTATTTAGCTTGAATTACTTAAAACTAACTAGACTGTTACCTTTAAATTCTTAAAAACCTTTTATTGGGATGTTTATGTGTTTACTGCATGTGCTACAACACGTGTGTAGAAGCCATAGGACTACTTGCTGGAGAGAAATCTCTTCCTTAACGACATATATGGATCCTGGGCATCAAACTAAAGCACCTGTGCTGCAGCAAGGACCTTTACCCATCAGCCAGCTCACTGATCCAGATATTAATGTGACTCAGATCCTTGTAACACACTCTTCAAAACACCCAGGACACAGCACAAAATGACCACAAACATTGAGACCATTCTCAGAGAGTCAGGGCTCCTGCAACCAAACTCCTCATCTGCTAAAAAGAAATTAAATATGGTTCAAAGTTACCATTGTAAACTGTGCTTCAGGGCTGAAGGGCTAACATCATTTCAATGAGTGTACAGGAAAAGAATGGCTCATCAGAGGAAAAAAAAACACAAGGAAAAACCAAAACAATGTAACAGGAATAAAAAGTGTATTTGTGACCAAATTCAGTGGTCTTTTAGTAAGATGGGAGCAAATGGAAAAAAAAAATGGTTCAAGACACAAAGTGACAGACTTGAAAGGGCTAAAGAATTGCACTGTAAATAAAGCCTAAATGACTTCAGAGACAAGATCAGAGGGTCATCTTTGAGTCTGAGAGCCCGGAAGGATGATCTAGGGAAATACAGATGGCATGTGGGCCAACAGCCATTTGCAGTACATTAAACAGAGCCATTCCTGAAGCAGTCCTCTGAAACAGTGGGAAAGAAATGGATACATTTAAACATATCAGTTTAAAACTTAAATTAGAACTAAAATCTAAAATGGCAACAGCAATGACCTGCTTGCCTCTACCTCCCTGGTACTGGGTTATAGCAGCAGGCCATTGCACCGGGCTTTTACATGGATGCTGGGAATTTCTTGGGATTACTCAAACCATTGCCCCAGCCCTTCTGCTGCAACAGTTCAAGCTATGGCCGTCATGGTAGTGACAGTGGTAGAGTGAAGCATACACTCCAGTATTTTCCGATGTCACAAAAATCATCAAGTGATTGCTAATAAGTAGCCACTGATTAGAAACTCCAGTTAACTTCTCGTAAAAACAGAAGTCAGAGGAATAGCATCTCTCTCCTCATTTGGCCTGAGCCAAAGCTGGCCATTTCCTCCTGAGTACCACCTCACCACTCTTCTTAAAGCCCGGGCCCATTGCAGAGAGCTTTTTAAAAATGCTTCTGGCACCAGGACTATATTTAGATTATAATTTCCAAAGAGTCACATTTTTTAAGACTAATCTTAACTGGAATTTTAACCTTCTGCCTTATCTGTTTGCAGTGAGCGTTATCTATTTTCACTGTGTCCTCTCCCATCTGCTCCCACTTAGGGCTAGACATTCAGAACTAGAAAAACACATTTTCTGTCCTCCACACTGTATTGTTCTTTTACCAAAGACAGAAATCTTCACAATTGAAAAATTATAATAAAACTCCATTTGTCGGCACAAAAGAATATTATGGGGAATGTGTGTGTGTGTGTGTGACAGAGAGAGAGAGAGAGAGAGAGAGAGAGAGAG
>JANHMN010000001.1:93363906-93428987 GCA_030674055.1 Rhabdomys pumilio
TAGAGAGAGAGAGAGAGAGAGAGAGAGAGAGAGAGAGAGAGAGAGAGAGAAAGAGAGAAAGAGAGGGAGAGAGAGAGAAGAGAGCATGTGTATGTGCATGTGTGTGTCCATGTGTGTGGGTGCATTGAAATAACTTCTGAGATATTATCGATTGCACATATCTACTTTCCCATCACACTCACACTTTCAAAGGGGGTAATCAGCATAGCTGAGCATGTTGTAAGATTCTCTTCCCTAGCTGCCACTCTTCTCTGCTCTGCCATTTACTGCCTGCGTGACTTTGGGCAGAATATTTCATTTTCTCATGCTTTAAATTCATCATCCATAACAGGGACTACGTGAGAATCTTATCTTCAAATTGGTGCTCACATTCAAATGACAACTGGAAGCACTGACTAAACCATCTGACATGAAGATGCTCAGACATATCCTACTTAACAGAAAGGTGTCATTGGTCACTTCCTAACACCTGTTCAGACAAGTGAAGCTCACTCTAGATCATGGATAAAAGTGATAAAAGCATGATAGTGGGAGTCTTTTATAAAATGGAGTTTATTCTAGTCTTAAAAAGCACTTTGTATGTATGAATGGTTTACCTAAATGTACAGTGGCTGCAGAGGCCATTAGAAGGCATCAGGTCCCCGGAAACTGGAGTTACAGAGGGGTGCTGGGAAGGAACCCCCACTCCGTGTCCTCTAAAGAGCAGCCGGTGCTCTAGCCACTGCGCCATCTCTCCATCTTTATTCTCTTAATGAATTCTCCTTTATTAGGAAGTGGTGTGTTGACATACGTTTTGTTTCTTTGCCTCTGTTTGTGATTAGGGATGTGGTAGACTGTTATCGCCTCATTTAATACTCTGTTTCATATGTAGAAAGAAGTATCTACCGAGCATAAGTTATTTCCTGCAAAGTACTTGAACTATTAGCCGCAAACTGAAAGTGTATAAACTGGCTATTGAGAAAGCCCACTCCTCACCTGTTCCCAGTGCTGTTGGCTGTTAGGGCGCTGTAGTGCAATGGAAATGCCAGAACATAACATAAGAAAAAAAATAACAAAAATCCACTTCTGTTTATCATTATTTTGTCAGCTTAAGCAAATAGCTTTTTCATAATCTCACATTTCTTATTCTAAAATGAGTGAGATGTACTTAGACTTTTAAAAAAGCAACCAGCATAGAACTGTCTCACAATAGATACTCTAAGACTATTTGAAATGCACAGTCATGATGTTCGGGTGTTTGAAAGTAGGTAGCTCTACACAGCCCTCAACCTCTATAAACAGGGAAGGTTAGCCCCAGGATTGATGAGTTTCTAGCTTCCTCCTGGCTGCACTCTGCCAACACCAGGAGGAGAGATGGAACCAAGAATGTGCAAAAGCATCACTTAGCAAAAGAGACGTACTGATAGTGGGCTTGTAGGCTCTGAGGCAGCTGGCGTTTGAACAGGGTATTCGAGATAGGGACACTATTGAGAGAGAAGACTTAACGTATGAGGAGTTACACTAGGCTCTTGGTGAGTAAGGGGCAGGAAGAAGCACCAAGCACCATGAGTCAGAAAGCCTGCTGCAGGCTGACCACTTTTAGACTATCAGGGAGGCTGCAAAGCTGGAGAACACTGGAGCAAAAAGAAAGGGCTCTGGCCTGTCAACCCATTCATTTCCCAGAGTGAACTTTAGAGGAATCATGCTTCTGGTTGTCACTGGAATCCAAGGAAGAGGGGTGAATGTTGTTCACATCTCCCCAGGAGAGGAGTTTTAGCAACACAGTGAAATTATTAACAATGAGCAAAATAAAATGTATTTCGTTCTTCTCCCCCTTTCTTAAATGGGGTCTCACTTTGTAGCCCTGGCTAGACTGTAATCACTCTGTAGAACAGGCTGGCCTTCAGCTTTTGTCTCTGACTCCTGAATTCAGAAATGGCAGGCATGTTCTGCCACACCTGTCTTCAGAACTCAAGATGACAAAGACTGAAAAGATTTTGCCTTCAGCAGATTCCTTCAGTAAATAGCAGAAAAAGGTAACTTGGAGTGGAGAAACAAGAAACAGACATGGGTGAAAAAGCCTTAGAAACTGTAAATACACTGTGAACTTGTGGGGAGTCACACAGCATATGCACCTGTGTGAGGATCCCCTTAGGCCCACCCCTGGATTTTAGAGACATGAGGTGTGAAGTAGGATCATGAGCTGCCCTTTGCTTGAGATGCATGGCTGTGAATCAGAGTGCTCAACAGTCCCACAGTGCCTGTCCTCACTGGGAGGCCACAGTCAGGTAGCTGTTTAATTCACAGGCTGGATCCTTCAGCAGTCCCAACCTTGTGAAGATAGATCAATCAATCAATCAATCAATCAATCAATCAATATTACTTAATTAAAATAAAAACTAGAGAGTTCATAAAGAGCATCTGGTCCTCAGTCAGTAGCCGGACAATAGGGTGCTCCCCCTGTCATGCCCTTACATTGTGGGCAATAGCAGAAGTTGCTGCCCACACTTGGGATGGGTCTTTTCACATCAATTATGGCAATCAGGAATTTCTTCAGGTGAGGCTCCCTATTAAGGTGACTATAATTTATAGCAAGTTGACAAAAAGCCAGACATCATAGCAGTCTTCTGGACCATGAATAGCTACGTGGTCTTTTTTCATGGTGCTTTAAATTAATGAAGCATATCTGTAAACACATTGTTGAGAATAGAAATGTATTGATTAGTGTAACAACTGACCATAAGCAGTAAAATGCCAGCTCTAATTTTTTCTACAAGTGGGATCACTTCTCTACTTTATAAAACACCACCGTTCCTACAAAGCTTAAAGGAATAACTTCTTCCAGTAACAAGCAGCCACATGAGTGTTTTTCCACTAGGCAGCCATGTGTAGCACGCACCCACAGACGGGTGTGCATTTTCTGTATCTCCCTCTTTAATCAAATGAGATTATCATACACCCTGATTTGCAACTTTCTCCCATCACAAATGAAGCAGATACAAATGTGGCTTTCTAGGTACCAAATCCATACATCAGATCTCTTATCTCTTCAGTCCACCCACTGTAGAATGGTGCTGTGGCCTGGCCTGTCAGCATTCACGTGTGAAGATGCTCACACACTGTGCTGACTCTATGGATCATCACATTGAGCAACTGGTACCTGGGACTCGGGGCTTTCCAGATTGATTTGTTTCCAACCTTTATGTGATCGGAGAGAGGCTGCTAGACCGAGGGAAGGAAGACGGTGGAAATCATCATTCTTTGCTGTGGTCTTTGCTTTTCAGCTTCACATTTTATGACAAACTTGCTCACCCAGTTACACATGCATTGCTACAGTTCGCCTTGACAGGTAGCTACCAGTATACCACTCCATCCTCTGCGTGTGCCATGACTTTATTAATGGGCAAGTCCTAGAATGCAGGGTTTTTTTTTTTTTTTGACAAAGCGTGTTATTATCCTTTTGCACAGTTATTTTAGAAAATAGCCTTAAAATTATACTGCCAAGTTCAGTGGTAGCTGGTGACGTTTTGAGGCATTTAAGACACTTTTCCAAATTGCACCCTAACCAGGCTGCTGAAACACACATTCTGGCTGAACTGCATGTGGGAGCTTGCTTTCACATCCCTTCACGGCTCAATAGGATGCTGAATGAGTGGCAATTCTCTCTGACTCGCTTCTGAGAAATCTTAACCGTTTCTACGTAGTGTTTAAACAAACACCTTTGTGTACCTGTCTGTATGTAGGCTGCGTGGTAACATTTTAAAACAGACAATGAGGCGGATGCTTCCAAGCACTGGGTTTCTTGCTAGGCACAGTGGCACATTGCCTTTATCACCAGCACTCTGAAGGCTCTGGCAAAATTCCAATTATTTTCTTTTATGGCACATGTTATGTCCAATGGTCTTTTGAAGAACATTAATAAAATGCTTTGACTAAAGTGGTTTTATTTTTCATAAGCGATAAACAATGGTATAGAGTAAGTCACTATTAAAGCAACATTTGTCTTATCCGGGTTTTTATGCATTTGTTTGCACTGGGATGATGAAATACAGAATGCTGGGATATTTTGTATGTGATGTTTCCACAATAATAACTGAGTAATAGAATGTGGTTAAAGAATTGATTAGAATCAGTAGATTATTTTTCAAAAGCACTTGGGTAAAGAAAAGGATTGGAGGAAGAACTTAAAGGGACAGAATGGGGTAGATTGGGCCAAAATACATTATATACATATATAAAATTTTTAAGCAATTAAAAATATTTTGAAAAGGCGATTTGCTTCTGTAGAAAGTCTCCCCAAAAGTGCTTCTTCCACAGTCACAGCTTTAGACACCTCATGTCTTCAGCGCCTCCTGTTTCACTCATTCTCTCTGTTCTTAGCATCTGTGTTTTATGGTCAAAAGTCGGTACTTTTGATATTTTGGGTTCTGCTGAAAGCTGTGTGGTAACCCACAAGCTTTACTTTGCTCACTGACCACTATGCTGAGTCTGCATTGTGGCTCACCCAGTTCATGTACATGGAAAGGCCTGACTATGTTCCCAGCCCAGCTCTCCCTCCAAGAGCTCTGTCAAGCCCACTCCTCGCTGAAGACCAACCGACACTGAGCATTCCCAGGAGAGAAGGCATGAGTTTCCTTGACAACTGCAGCCTCATGCAATCACCCAGAACGGCTCCTCCTACTCCTGGGTTTCCAAGGTAGCAGGCTGCATATATTTTATAAAGACAATGGGATAATGGGATAGATATCACCTTTCTCAGGCTTGCATGGGGGAAAATGGGCCTGGTACACTGACTGTCAATTTCAGAAACTATATGAATTGTATATGGGAGTTACTTCTCTCTACCTTAGCATGAATATTTTAAGTAAAAAAAAAAACAGATTAGGCTATCATCAAAACTATATTAATTTTGTAATTGGTAAACACAACCTTTTCTCACTCAAGTTTTCCTGTCAGCACTTTGCTCCAGCCATTGACAAATGTGTGTGTGTGTGTGTGTGTGTGTGTGTGTGTGTGTGTGTGTGTATGTAAGGTGTGTGTGCTTGCATGACCCAACTGACAAATGAATGTGTGTGTGTGTGTGTGTGTGTGTGTGTGTGTGTGTGTGTATCTGTGCATGGCCCATTGACAAATGAGTGTATATGTGTGTGTGTAAGTGCATGACCCCACTGACAAATGTGTGTGTGTGTAAGGTGTGTGTGCATGACCCCACTGACAAATAAATGTGTGTGTGTGTGTGTGTGTGTATGACTCCATTGACAAATAAATGTGTGTATGTATGTGGGTGGGTGTGTATGCATTACAGGTGAATAGTGACTACCTTAGTGTCCTCTGGGGCTCTGTTACCAATGCAGGGAAACTCAGCCTTTATATGACATGAATAAAAGAGACTTGTTTTTTTTTTCCAAATTGACTATAATGTGCCCATAAGTTCAAAGCATCAAAACATCTCCAGAGCCTGAAAATACTGGAGCATGAATAATTTTTATAACCAAAAATTTGAAAGGAAAATTGAGAAAATTGATTACACAGAGCCAATACTCACAAGTGATTTTTTTTCTGGGCATAGAGAAAGTTTAGGGAAGCTATGTGAATATATTTATGTTATGCAAACTCTTCTGTTTTTAAAACACAAAAATGTTGAGAAGAAATGAAAGAGCAAATGTGCATTATTAAATGTGGATACAACGCATGCAAAATGTTCTGGCTAATTATTAGCCTTTTCAAGTCAAATATTGTTTTAAAATTATCATGCAAACTTCTTTAAGCTCCTAATTTCATGTAATAGGGACTCCCATTCTCTCACAAGGCAATTAAGTATGATTATCTATTGAGTTGCACACAAAGAAAAATATAATTTATCTGTAATTAATCAGCTCTGAAGCCCTGAATTTTAAATTATGCACAAGTCTAAGCGTCCAGCTTACATTGTTTAAAAATGTTTTGCTAACACTGAAGAGAGCAGTATTTTATAGTTAGAATCTGTTAAGAGAACATCACAAGATGCTCCTATGAATAAGTCTTTTGCAAGGTAGATCAGCAGTTGCAGGACATGCTGGCCCTTGCCTTTATTCCCTGAATGTGGAAGTAGAAGTAGGGGGATCAGAAGTTCAGTGTTACCCTGTAACCCTTGCCTATTGTGGTGATTTGAATATGCTTGGCCCAGGGAGTGGCACTATTAGGAGGTGTGGCCCTGTTGGAGTAGGTGTGGCCTTGTTGGAGTAGGAGTGTCACTGTTGGTGTAGGCTTTAAGACCCTCATTCTAGCTGTCTGGAAGCCAGTATTCTGCTAACAGCCTTCAGATGAAGATGTAGAACTCTCAGCTCTGCCTGCTCCATGCCTTCCTGGACACTGCCTTCCTGCTATGATGACAATGAACTGAACCTCTGAACTTGTAAGCCAGTTCCAATTAAACGTTGTCTTTATAAGAGTTGCCTTGGTCATGGTGTCCGTTCACTGCAGTAAAACCCTAACTAGGACACCTATATAATGAGCTCCAGGCCAACGTGGATTACATAAGCCCATTTCTCAAACAAACAAATAAATGATATGTAAACAATTTACATCTATTATTATAATAAAACTTGTTATACTTTTAACAAAATTTGGAATATATTTCATTCTGATTTCTCAAATAAAGATGTTTAATTTTCCTAGTTCCCTCTGATTTATGTGCATACATTCTGTCCATTTCACTGCATTATTGGATTGAAACCTAATGCATCACAATCTCCTTTTTCAGATCAACATGTGAATGGTTACATATTTGGGTGGATATGCTTTACTCTAGTATGTGAGTTTAACATGTTCCTTAATTTATCTCTCCTGATGCTTCACTTAGCTTCCTTCAGTCATACGTAAACTAACTTACATGCACACATTTCTTCCTTCTGTTTAGGTGCTTCTGAACAGTAGAGGCTGCCAGATTTGAGAGTTGTCATGAAGTAATTGTCAGATTGCAATAACACACTATGCACATGATGAGGATCACATAGACTTACAGGAGGAATTTCTCATTAGTGCACAGTGGAGGGCCCAATATGCCCCATCTGCAGACTCACACCTCCTTCTCTCTCTGTGACAATTTGTCTCCCTTATTCCTCCTCTTATTTACAGTGAATTCCTTTATGCTAGGAATACTACATCCAGCCTTCTTTGGCTTCCAAATCAAGGGAACAGAGCATGAAGGATTTAGCTTCCCAGCTTTCCGTTTAACTATCTGGTTGGTTTGGGGTTAGTATGTTTTAAGCATCAAGTATTAGTTACTATTTTGGTGAACATCCTGTTGTACTTTGCTTTATTCACCGCATAACTATACAAGGCAATTCCATTTCCCTGGTTATAGCTGTGCTTAGTTTTCCCTCAAGCTCACAGGATCTTACCTATTATCCATAATGATTAGCCATGAACATATTACAAAATATATGGAAACTAACAACAAACACCCTAGCTCACTCCAGTTCTGATGGTGTGGAAACTGCTTATTCTGAGAAACTACAAAATTATTTATTATATTTTTTTCAGTAGTTCTTTACCTTGTAGTGGGGTGATTCCAATAAAAAATGATGGATCTGCATATGAATCCTGTTTTATGATAGTTAAAATAAAGTTTAAGATGAATAACACTAAAATCATGTATCTTGAGTATATGTTTATCTTTTAAAATGCATAGTTTCTTTATTATTACAGGAAAATATACATGCAGTGCACAGATGGACACAGCATTTAGGAGTTAGTCTCTCCTCCTATTGTAGGTTCTGGAGGATCAAATTCAAGGTGTTCAGCTTATAACACACAATCTCCTTTACCCCTACTGTGCCATTTTACTGTCTCTACCCATCTAATTTACTTACATAGGTTGCATCTCTGTTACATTAAAGAAAATCATGTTTCAACTTACCTGAGACATTAATTTGATAAACAAATGGATCACTGTCATCTAATGTTGCAGAGAGAATACTGCTTAAATTTTGTCCGAGCAGGAGACATAAGCAATGCCTACCCCTCTTCCAAAGGCCCCAGTGACAAAAGGATCCAGCCCAAGTTCACACTGGAGGACAGTAAGTTTGCTGGGCTTCCTTACAGAGTACAACTTACTGGGCAGTGACTTACAAGAGTGTGGGTGCTCCCCATGAAAGGTCATAGTGGAAACTCTTTACTCAGCAAGGGCAATAGATTTCCTGTAACCACACAGATAAAGTGCCCCTAGCCTGCTACTCTCTCTCCACCTGGATACTCTAGCCCTTCCCTGTGGGTAATTAGGGCAAAATTGCATTCATGTGGTATGGAGCACCTGGGTACTCAGGTGAGGTCCCATGAATTTCCTATTTCACCGTGAAGGGTGCAAAGGATCATGAAGCCCAGCGGAGTTGAGGTTTTGCAAGTGAACAGAGCTGAGCGCACATGGTGGTGATTGTGGAAGGATAGTCATGAGTCAGGTACTGCACAGAGCTTCTTGCTTGGATGTCTACTACTGTGTTCTTGTAATACAGTGTTCCTTTGACTGTTCAACAAAGCTTGAACCTTTATATCTCTTTTCAGTAGAAATGTTAATGTAACAAGAACTGGAAGAGTAAAAGTCTCTACTTAACATTGTGCAACTGAGGCATGATCCCATACAAAGCTTGGACACATATTTTGGAAATTGGGGTTTCCTACAATGGAAGTGGAAACTTAAAATCTCTAAAAAAAGCAAACTGTGGGACTAGGGAGACAACTCTGCTCCTATTGACTATTCTTTGAGAAAGCCTGAGTTCATTTCCCATCATCAACGTCAACTGTCTCACCACTGCCTGTAACTCCAGCTACAGGGCCTCCCATACCCTAGAGATGTCCTACAGTCATGTGTGTCTACCTTCTCCAACCTCACCCTTTCATATGTTCCTACACACACACACACACACACACACACACAAACACACACACACACACACACACACACACACACACACACACTTATACACTTTAAAGCAATAAAAGTAAATCAACCAACCACACCAGCTCAGAAACAAAATTCAATTTCAAGGCTTTTTGAGGTACATAAAACATCTTTTGTCAATTTTTGTTTAAACTATTAAAAAAAAAAAAACCCTGGAACTCTGTCTGACTAAGATATGCCTTCAATGTTGGTATTTCAAAGCATGTTCTTTGGAATTGTAAAGGTCTACAAGTAATTATCAGCTTTCTATCCCCCCAAAAATGGGGACTTTCTCATCTTTGGTAACATATGCACTCCTACATGCCCTTGGCCTGCAATGTCACACAAAAGCAAAGCTCTTCCCTCTGCAGAATCATGATCTGTTCAGTAAATTCTTAAAGTTATCACGCTCATATTGAACAATGACACAACAACCTAAGCTTTTTATTTGAGTTTCTGTTTGCTTAAAGGTCTTGGTAAAATGCAATGTATATTAGTGGCAATAATACATAGAAATCTCTTCCTTACATGCCCTATGATCTCTAACGAAGGAAGTAGATATCACCCGATTATTAAATATGGTTGCTTAAGTCTGTCTCTACTTGTATCTCATGGAATTGTGTACAGATACAAATAGATACGTGTCATATGACTATATGTGACAAACTATAAGATGCAATGGAGAAGATGAGGACATAATCAATAGCTAAACACATAGCATGTGCTGCATTCTGTCTCTCTGATCTTCATCTTCATTTTGTCATATGTTTAGGTGCTATTCTTAGGTTTTCTTATAAAATTGATAATTAAGTTATAATGTTTTATAGACAATCTAGCAGAATGTATTGATTTTACTTATGGACAGGTTTCTAAAACCCACTTGTGTTGCCTTGTGTGACCAGAGTGTCTCTGCTGTGCCATATGCTAATGTGCAAATACACTGCAAGCTATGGGAGTGGGATGGCATTCTTTCTCTTTAAGTTGATTTCTTTATGTTTATTTTATGTATATTTTAGTGTGTGTGTGTGTGTGTGTGTGTGTGTGTGAGTATTATGTGTGTCATACCTTTAGATGCCAGAAGAGGGCGTCAAGTCACCCAGAAGTGGAGTTATAGATTTTTGTGAGCAATTGTGGGTGCTATGTACTCAACTCTGGTTTTCTAGGACAACAGCCAGCCCTTTTAATCACTGAGCCAAATCTCTAGCCCCAATAATTGTTGCTTTTACTCAATGTATAAAACCATTTGTTGTTTTTATTCTAACTTAATTTTAATTACTGGGGTTTTTCCTATGCCAACCATCTGTACTGGCATCTTTTGTCATGTGCTTGGCCTATTTTGTTTCTTTGAGCTCCTTTATACATAACTATGGATTTGTAGTTCTTTACATGCTAAATATTAAAGATTTGTGGACAGAGACACGTGCATGCATACAGTGTATATTCTTGTATATTCTTCCAGCTTCTGGTTTGACATCTGTTGGTGAAGAGTATTTGTGAGCTTTCCATTAAGTTTTAATCAATATGTAGCCTATGAGCAGAAAGTTTAATGTAAACAGGTTATCTTTTGTTTTCTCTTGCAAGGCTAGCCATATTGAGGACCTACCAACAGGCAAACAAAAATTAGTCATCACAAATAGGATATGCCTGTAAAGATTCCTACTGTGAGCTTGACGCAGGAAAATTTGAAGACTTCATGAAAGCCAGTGATGTTTACACAGCATGACTGCTAGATACCCCAGAATGCCCTGTGCCATAATAATCTTTAGTTATAAGAAATTAATCTGTGTTCTGCAGCAGCTGTTGTTACTATGCTTAGCATTGTCTTTTCACGGTTGAGCAAGTCATCTAAGAATTGTTTGAGGCATGTCTTTGCACACATAGACTGAAAAACCATACTTACCAAGGAAGTCACTGCCATGATCTCATGGTGGTCTTAATGCTACTCTCAGCACAGAGCACTGAGTCTCAGGCTTCACTCCCCTAGGATATGATTTTGTTGAAATGACATAATCATGATTTTTCTTGTTTATTTTTCTATAAAATATTGTTCCATTCAATTGCTCAGTATGTTAGTCAGGGTTCTCTAGACTAACAGAACTTACAGGATGAATCCTCTCATATATGTTATTTAAATTACATATATATATATATATATATATATATATATATATATATATATGATTTAATGATTTATTAGAATGACTTATAGGCTATGGTTCAGCTAATCCATCAATGGTTGACTATGAATAGAAAGGTCAAGAATCCAGAAGTTGCTCAGTCTAAGAGACTAGATGTCTCAGCTGGTCTTAAGTAGATGCTGAAATCTTGAAGAAGTAGGCTTTGGTACCAGTAAAGGAATAAACTTGCTAGTAATGAGAGAGCAAGTGGACAAAGAGCAAGTGTATCCTTCTTTTATGTCCTTATGTAGCCTTCCAGAAGGTATAGGCCAGATTAAAGGTGTCTTCCCACCTCAAGGTACAAATTAAAGGTATGTCTTCCTACCTTAAAGATCTGGATTAAAAGTGGACCTTCCTACTTTAAATTAAGCAAAAATCCCTCACAGGTATGCCTTCCATTTTTTGGTTTTAGTTAAGTCCAGATGTAGACAAGTTGACAAGCAAGAATGGCCTTCACACTTGGTTAGTTTTAGGCTGGCACCCAGGTTAACGTTTCACTTCATTCAGGCATATGTGTTCCAGTTTGGAATCTAGTGGCTATATAGTATCTTATAGATGCATTCTAAGCCTTTCAATTCCAAATATCAGATCTGATATAAAAGCATCTAGATCATGTTGAAAGTCAGATATCTGCTTTTACTCCAAAGTAAAAGAGAGTATGAGTTCTGGGGAAAGGTACAATGTCTCCATTGAATATTGCTTTCATGCTTTGTCCAGCCACCAGATAGGCTTAGGGAGGAATAGCACTCACCACAGTCAATATTCTCTGGAGTCTGCATAGGCACTGCTTCTCTTGGTCCTTCACCTTGTACCATAGCTATAGAGATTGGACTGAGAATGAATTGCTTGGCAGTATGTAAAAGGAAAAGAAAAAAAAGTATGTCTTACTTTCAATTCTCATTGTATTCTCTCTTCTCCTATATCTGTCATCTGTTCCCCCCTCTCTCTCCTGTGTGTGTGTTTGTGTATCTCTCTCTCTCTCTCTCTCTCTCTCTCTCTCTCTCTCTCTCTCTCTTTCTCTCTTCTGTCTCTGTCTCTCTTTCTCTCCTTCCTTTGATCCCACACGGATTGAGGCTCCATTTAGAAATACCTCACTATCTCAGGTTATATAACCAGAACAGCCAAACAGAATGTTTAGTCTGTGAGCTAATAACAACAAACAGAATACAACAAGCCAACTTCAAATCCCATGTGATATGTTTGTCAACTGAAGGTCTTCAATCCTTGTGAGCCAAACTCTAAGCCCAGATGGATAAACTTTTGCTTCATTCCCGACATCCAATCAGTTTTCATCCATGCTGATTAAATTGCATCATTATTCTTGATTTGTTCTTTCCACTTTCTATCTTTACCCCTGGCAATCTTGCCGAGGTTTTACTAATTATATCTTATCTCCCCATCCTTCTCCTGATCACCCCCCCCTTTTTTTTCTCTAATACAGTCTTCAGTCTTCTGCAAGGCTGGCTTTCTCCAGCCTAATCATGCTATGCACTCATGCTTTTAAAAAAATTTCAAACATTAGTTAACATTTTCTGAAAAGCACCCAACCATTTTGCTGTGATGGCAGAGAGATTGAAAAGCACCGAATTCTGCAGAAGATTGGCAGTGTTGTAAAGGATCCAGACACAAAACCTGGGAGATGTGTGCACCTGCTGCATTCGCCTTACTGTGGTGCTATCAGGCAATTCACTTCCACCTTCTGTTTACTTCCCCTGTGCATAACATCATGTTCCCAAAATGTAGATAATAATAATAATAAAGAAAATCAGTTCTTCCCTGCCATGAGAAGAACTCTTTAAAATCATCAAATTTGTTTCCTTCTCACCTTGGTGACTCTTTGCAGAAAGCCGGGTGTCCTGTTAGAGTCCACATTAGAGATGACCACTCTTCTAGAAGACGATTTCAATGTGTTCCAAATGGCAGTCATTTGTACTCCACTGTAAACAAACCAATGTACACCTTCTTACAAGAAAGAGACATCATTCCTATGGGGGATACATAAAGAATTAACCGCAATTTTATGTATATGTTGAGAGCAAACCTCATCAAACCTGAATTCTTGCCCAATTTCAGAAAAGATGCAGGCATAGAAACACAACATATGCCACATTTGACTTTTTATTAAGAATAAATTACTTGGTTTATTAATATGGTATCTTTTTCCATAAAATACTTAAAAAGTATAAAGTTTTACTTATAACACTATTGTTCTTGGTTTGGCACATTTTGAATTCTGGCAATCATCTAAAATACATTTTTAAATTTTAGTTTTTATTCAGTTATTTTTCTGACAGTTTCATACATGTATATAGTGAGTTCTTATTACTCTCACTATTCACGGTCTCTCTGCTCCCTTCCATCTCGATCAGCACCTCCTTCTCCATGCAGTCCATTTCCTGGAGTCATGATTGTAGAGTTTGTTTGTATGCCATGTTTAACTTAACAGGCATCATCTCTGTGATCATAGGGCTGAACTCACCATTGATGCCTTTTGGGGTCACTGACAGGTACACAACTGAAGGCAATGACTCCCTCATTCCCCGAATCTATTATTGGGAATAGTTTGACAATGTTGGATAATATCCTCTTAGCCCTTACTCTAGCCAGGCCTGGAGGCTGATGGGCCCATTCTTGCACACATCTGGTAGAGTCATCCCTAGTTTTTAAGAGCTCATGACTGCAAGGTCTGGGCCTTGCCCAGGAGATGGCATCTTACAGCCTGTCTCAGTCTTTCCATTCCTGATATCTTTCTATCCCCTCTCCCGCATGTTCTCTGGACCTTCCAGTGGATGGCATAAATGTCTTGTGTAGGGATAAGCACACTCATCTATCATTTATTCTCAATGCTTTATTGTTAGAACACTGTTAAAAAAAAACGACAAATGGTAAACAATACCAGGCAAAAAGCAAAGGGGCTTTTACCTCAGGTGCATTTTGTTCCCTGGATTGTTCTTGGATGTGATGCCTCCTGAGACAAACATTACATTCAATTCATAAGACATGTTCATTCTTGTTGGATGTCAGATCATACCTGCAGAACCCAATCTGGTCAGTATTCCTTGAATCTGGATATGGCCTTCTGTCATGCTTTCATACTCTCCCAGCTACACTCTTCAGTACATTCCAGGCAACTATGTTTAAATTGGTCTGTTCTGAGAAAGTTCTGGGAAAGGGATGATCTGTTAACATTTAGTGTGTGCATACTGGTGTTTATTTACATGTTTTTCTGATCATGCTTTTCTGAACTCAAACAACCTTCTCTGAATCATTGCTTTTTTTGTTACATTCATGTATAAAACTACACTTAAACTGAAGTAACGTTGTCTACAACATCAGACTGTAGTCTGTCCTACTCTTTCAGGTCCTCGGGATCCAGGTCCAGCAGACAAGTCTTCATAGTTCAGCTGAAAAGTCAACACCTTATGTAGCCACATGTCTCTGCATTTAATACTGCTCATTGGAAAGAGGCTTGGCTGATGAAGGCCGAGGATAACATTTGTCTCTGATATAAATATTTAGAAAGCAGTTCAATACCATCTTGAGTTGACTAAACAATAGTATTCAGTTCTGCCTCTAAGCCTATTAGTTTCCCTATCATGAGTTTTAAAGTAGGATTTACAGCATGGTTCCCTTCTGAGGGGACGGAACAAACCTAACCAGTAAGCAGTTATCTACCTCCATGACAGTAGCACCACTAATGTAGCAGTGGGTACATCTTGCCCGGCAGGTCCACAGCTTGATACTATTACTGATGTCTTTTCTCCCCCAGTAGACTGAGTGGCACATCCCAAGACTATGAAAGCTAGACACCAGAGAGGACACTTCCAGCTAAATTCCAGTTTGATTTCTCTGTATCATGTAACCAAAGTATGTGATGCCTTCAGCTAATATGTGGTAGCTTATCATCTAGCTCTAGTGGACAAATAATAGCCCATAATTTTTTTTATTGTTCTCTGGAGCCTCCCAAACCAACAATTCATAATCAAGTATCTCACTCTTGGCATTGGGGTTGGGGGTTAAAAATGCACAGCTTCTGGGAACAGTTTTTCCTAGTCTTTTAAATTCCTCTTAAAAATAAATTGTGTTTTTAACTTGGTTACAAGATAGTAAGTTTCTATGTGTTTGTTTTTTCATACACCATTTGTTTGAGTGTTTGTTTTTAACCCTTTCCCTCCCCCTTCACCTCTCCTATACCCTATGCTTAAACTCTTCCAGTGCCCCAATATGCTTTATGTTACCTGTATTTCACTACTCCCCTTATAGTTTTCTGGCTTCTACAGGAACTTCAAACTAAATATACAAAAATTTAAAAGATTCTATACATGAGAAACTTGTGAGAAATTGTTCAAATACCTTGCAAATTTCAGACTATTTTGTTCTTGAATTACATCTTTATTCACAAAGAATTTTTTCAATCTTCAGCATTTTCTAAAATACATCTGATTAGATTGTCGGTAGTCATTTTAAGCCAATAGTTTTGAAAAACATCAGTTCCATGTATTTTAATGGCCAAATGTTATGGCTGGACTTGAGGAAAGGGTGATTCCACAGGAAGCGTCTATAAGAACACCCAGTTCTTGGCACAAAGGCCATGATACACATGACTGTGGCAGGGGAAATTGCTGTGTTGACATCTTGCTGAGGCTCCTCACTGGATCCAGTGGTGAGAAGCCTATCTCTAGCTATCCATACTTGGCTAATAAAATGACAAAATTCACTTGTTTTCTCAATAATTAATTTGTCACTGTACTAAATGTTAATCTATTATTAAATGGCTCTTCAGGTGGTTCCTTCACAAAAAGTAAGCCGTGAATTTACAAAAGTCAATACACATAAAGCACGGGCTGACCACTACAGTGAGAAAGACCAGTTATCTGTAGATGCTTGCAGCATAAGGAATAAGCTTCAGCAAGAGAATGTTGACTAGAGAATCAGGAAAGTCACATTTCAAGCTTAGGAAGCGTGAGCCATGCTCGGGATGCTTCTGTTTGTGAATGACACCACACGCGTTCCAATCTGTTAAATTGGCTCTTAGTTTCAAGTCAGCAGAACAAAATAAAGGAGAAGTGACTTAAAATAGTAGTTGATCATTTTCCTTCAGTTTGAACACGTTTCTACTGAAATTGAAGCTGGAACTTATTTTAGAAGATGTCTAAAATTTGTTCCTTTTACTTTCCCCAGCTGTAGATCTAATCCCCATCAATCAAATACACAGCAGATGAAAATCCTCTTTTCCCCTTCTGACTGCTCTGCTGAAGACAAGCCTCTCATCGGGCTGCATTTTATCATCAATGAATTGGACTTTGTAAAGAGAATAATTTTTTTCCCAGTCTTCATCACCTTAAATCTGCATTTGCCTTATTCAGTGGACCTGAGTTCATTTTCCAGAACTTATGCCAGGTGCCTCACAGCTACCTGGAACCAGGGGCTCCAGTGTTGTCTTTTAGCCTCCACCCAAGACCTAGTCACATGCATGCATACACACAAGTAAAACATTCACACATATAAAATAAAGATAAATTTAAAACAAGCAAATTGCTGTGCAGTTTGTATTTACATTTTTCAATTTTCAAACTTTAGCCAAGTTCGGGGTGTTTGTTTCAATAGAAAAAGTTTCAGAGTGGGTCCTTCTGCAGCTGCCATTTTCTTAATCAAATCTCAATTTATAGCAAACTAGAAGGGAATTAATTTGTATTATCATTGTATCAGTTTTACATGAATGACAAAATGAAGGAAATCTGCACAGGATTGCTATAGCCAAAGTGCCATTCAGACATTTAAGAATCATTGTATCACCTAGGGTCTGGTAAAATCCAAGTTCTGATCTCCACCCCCACCCCCATGGCTTTCTGCTTTGCCTCTTTGCTTAGAAGAAGGAGGAGGTAAGGCCACAGCTCTGAATCATCCCCTAGGCCACTGCACCCTCATGACCTGAGAGAAAGTTGTTCTGAAAATAAAAATTTCAGTATTGGAATTTGGGGGACATTTTTCCCATAGCTTCTATAGCTTGCTTTTCTGTTGCTGTGATAAACACATTCAAAAGCATCTTGGAAGAGAAAGGTTTATTTGCTTTACACAACCCAATCATAGTTCATCAGTAGCAGAAGTCAGGGCTGGAACTCAAGAGAACCCGGAGGCAGGAACTAAAGCAAAAGCCATGGAAGAACACTGTTTACTGGTTTGCTTCTCGTGGCTTGTTCAGCCTGCTTTCTTCTAGCACCTAGGACCACTAGGCAAGGCATGGCGTCTCCTACAATGGGCTGGGCTCTCCCACGTCAATCATGAATCAAGAGAGTGCCCTATAGATCTGCTTCCAAGCAAAATCAATGAAGATGATTTCTCAGAAAGTTTCCCAGTTCCTAGATGTGTAGATGATTCACGACCTTTTATGTTTACCAACACCAGGTTTTCACTTCCTTTGCTATATCCTTCCATCTCGATGCCATTTCTGGATGTGGTGGCTTAAAGAACTATTTTCAGTATTTACTTATGCACTTTACATTTTTACTATTATTGTTTATTCATTATGCTGATACGGTACTTTTTATGCCTTAGATACATGCTGATTACCAAAATGGCTCCTAAGACTCAGCCATTTTCAGGGGGGTTAGAAAAGAAAATAAGATGTTCTTTGTCTTCATATCTGAATTCTGAGTCCTGTTTGCATAATTTTAGCCAAATGTTGTCTTAGACTATGGGAAACCTATCTTAGAAAGGATGCCAAGAGTGTTCTGTGATGTTGTCAAAAACAAAACAAAACAAAAAAACAACTGTTGGTGACTTTGTCCATATCTTTTTTGTTTTTCTAAAAGCATTCTGCTTTTACCATTAGATGCACCTCCTCAAACATTAAAATCACTTTGGTTTTTTAAATTAATTTTCTTTTAAAATTGAAATTTCTATCTTAACAAGGTGCCATAGCTCTTAGAATATACTGACAGAAAATGAACCATCAGTAATAATGAGCAGCCAGCTATAGACATATTACCCTGTGCAGCAAAGCCTATGAGGAGGTAAAACCATTACATGACCTTTAAAACAACATGTATATATATATATATATATATATATATATATATATATATATATATATTAGCATGTGATTGTTTTAAAATCATTTTCTTTATGCATATATAACCTGTATTTAGGGTTTTTATTCAAGAAACTCTTCCCATTTTTAACGCATTTATTTATTTTGCATTTGTTTGCATGTGCCCACATGCAGCCCAGTGCTCATGTGGGGGTCAGAGGACACCCCACAGGAGCTGATTCTCTCTCCACCATGTGGGCTCCAAGAGCAAACTCAGGTCACATGGTTTGGTGAAAAGCATGTGTGCCAGCAGAATCATCTCACGGCCTGACCTTTAAGGCTGTTTGGTGTATGACTATCATATCATCTGAGTATATTTTCATATAAACATTAGAATTCACTTGTCATTAAAAAGAAAACCGTCCATCACTTGAATTTGGATTGCATTGGATGTGGATCCGCTGGTAAAATTTGCAAGTATTGAGTCATAGCGAAGGCTTGTTATTTATATGGCCCACCATTTAGGTCAGCAGTGTGCATTGATAGTTTGAGGAGTATTGTTTTTCTTCTTCTTCCTCTCCTCCTCCTCCTCCTCCTCTTCCTCTTACTCTTTCTCCTTCCCTTTCTCCTCCTCCTCTTCCTCATCTTCCTCCTCCTCCTCCTCATTCTCTTCTTCCTCCTCCTCCTCCTCCTCCTCCTCCTTCTTTTTACAGTGGTCTGTGGCCGATAGTTGGTAAAGCTTGTATGGTATGTTCTTCCCAGATTTAGTTACTACTTCAAAAATATGTTCAGTAGATTCAGCAGAGTATCTGTAAAAATGAGTCCTTTTCAAGTATAAATTGTTCTAATTTTCCTCTTTGATCCTTGCTGCCTTTAAGTCTTCCTTTTCCCATTTCACTGAAGAAGCACTTCACTACATTGAAGAATAAAGCTGGTTAAAAGGCTGCAGTCCCACACCATCTCAGTAAAAACCATTCAGTATCTGAGTGTTATCTTGTTATTTCTCTGTTAGTTTTTCCTACTTTATTTTTATTCTTGTTTTTTATTTTCTCTGTGTGGTCAAGATTTACTTTGCATCTGAAATCCTTTAAGAGGTATTTTATGTATGTGGAAAATACATTTACCACTGGTGTAGAGAGAATGTCTTGTGATACAATTATGCATGTATCACCTGCCAGCATAGGCCAGAAAGAGAGGTAGGACATCCAGGAGGCAGAAAGAATTATGGGAGAGAGTCAGGCAGGAGATTCACTGGGAAGATGTACCTGGTACCTGGGCACAGGTAACCAGGCATGTGGCAGAATGTGGGTTACAATAAATGGGTTATCTTAAGTTATCATTTTAGTCAGAGAGAGACTAGTTATATGGCCAAGGTATTTGCAAATATATTTTGAATCTGAGTGTTATTTCTGGGAACTTGGCACTGGGAAGAAAAACCAGGCCTAATGTCAACACACTAGTATATCTATATTCTAGAAACAGGAAATTGTATTTTTGTTCCACAACACTAAATATTTTCTAGTTTGTCTTGTAGCCTCTTTGTGTATTTATAGGCCATTTAATAATTTGGTTATCATTTTTCTACATACTTTAGTTATTATAAAAACTTTTCTTTTGCCTCCTGACCTGAAGATATGAGTGCATTATTTTATTTCTTAAGTATTATATTTCTGCCAGCAATTTAACTTAGTATCTAAATAAGAAAGCTATCAAGATGTCTCTGTAGGTAAATGTTCCTGGTGTTTAGGCCTAACAACCTGAGTTTGATCCCCTGATCCCATAGTGAAAACAGAACATTCTAGTTTACTTTTTCTTCCTTCAATAAAGACCATATATAACCAAAGGTGGCTTAGGAGGCAAAAACTTGACTTGGCAAAAATAACCTGATCACAGTCCAACATCTAGGGAGGCAAGGCAGGAGTTTAAGACAGGAATATGGAGACAGGAACTGAAGTAGAGACCATGGAGGAACACTGCTTACTGGTTTGCCCCTCACGTCTTGCTCAGTTTGCTTTCTTATTACCGTGCACACCTAACCAGGAATGGCACCACTCACAATGAGCTGGGTCTTCCTCCACCAATCATTAATCAAGAAAATGCCCACAGACTTGCATAGAGGCCAGTCTGATGGAGGTAATTCTTCAAGTGATGATCTCTTTCCCTAATGATACTTGCTTATACCAAGTTGTCATAAAACTAACCAGCGCATAGAGAATCTACTACACACACACACACACACACACACACACACACACACACACACACTGGAGGATTCTTGAAAACAGTTGATATTTAGTCATATAAATTAACCTATATTCTAGTCAACTGTAATACTTGAGATCACATTTGTTGTTGAGATCTTTAAAAGACTTTGCCAGAATTATATATAAAGCCAGTCACTGGAATAATGATACTGCATATTTAAGTTGCAACCCTCTGGATAGGAAGAAAAGCAGCAACAGCTAATTGTGGGCACCATATTTTAAGCTTCACTGTTCATGGAATTTTATAGAATGTGTCCATTAAAATCACTGCCTTGTCCTAGTTACAAGCAGTCTGTTTTCTATGATTTATTTTTTCCTTCCTCTTCTCTTCTCAGCTCTTATATCAGTGATTAGATCTATCATCAATTCTTTTTCTTCCAACATGCTGATTTAACTTACTATGCACAGTTCCCAGCTGTGTGATTATTGGTAAAATTTTGCAAACTATTAATGGTTTATTTTGGTACTATGCAACTGGTACGTTTAGGCTCTGAGTGTTCCTTTGAAAATGAACTCCCCAAAATCTTACTTTTCAATAAACACTTCTTCCAACATTGTGTCTAGCATTCTAAAACTGTTTTCCACAGAATTTTTAATTTGGGGCTTAAAAAGGAACACAGGAATCTTTATTGGTTTGTTTACATGATTTAATAACAATAGTTTTCTATCAACTATACAACAGAATATCTTGTTCCTTTTAGTGTGTTGTTTTAGTATTAATATTTTTAAGAAATTATTTGAGAAATCTGACTAACTTACAGAATTTAAAACTATATAAATTGTTTTTATTTTTTTAAACCAAAGGATAAAGAATCAGCAGATAAGTGCTTATGCCTTGCAGATAGAAAATGTCTAGCTTAAAAGATTGTACTGTGAGACAAAAGCAAAGACTAAGGCATCTGTTTTATGGGAACTTGTTAAATTTTTTGCCATTATTAAAGTAATATGAAGGTAGATAAGAAGGTTCAGCAGGCAGCAAAACTTACACCCAAGACTGGTTACCTAACTTCCCTTCCATCGCCTGGACTCACAGGATGAAAGGAGAGAACAACTCCCTCACGTTGTCCTCTGACCTTTCACGTGTTTGTGTGTGTGTGTGTGTGTGTGTGTGTGTGTGTGTGTGTCCGCGCACGCCACAGCATGCACATCCTTACCTATGCAAATAATACATACAATGAATAATAAAAACACCAAAAAATTTTAAAGAGATTATTTAGTATTCAGTCAGTTTTTAAATATATCCCGACTCATGCAAATTAAGAGCTATTTAAAGAAAGGATTAGGAGGAAAAAGGAATTGAGAATTCAGAAACCTTAAATTTTATTCTAATCAACAGTTTAAACTCAGCTTTTCTTTTTTTCTTCTTCTTCTTCTCAACAGATAAGGCAAGAGGTTCCCGTACAGCGTGGTATGCTGTGTGCATTCACTAACAGGAAGCCCTATTTAGACACCACTTGACTTTCACTGTGGCCAGCAATAGGCTCACACGGAGGACAGACAGAAAAATCATGCAAGTTCAGATCTCATGTAGAAACCCGAGGTATGCATCCATTCTAGGTTTTTCTTGAGAATTAAGAAGAGATTACAAAGTAATAAGAAGAGGATATAGAAAATGACAATCGTAAAAGGGGAAATGAACTGATAAGGGAAGGGACCATAGTTCAAGCACTTCCTGTATCCAGGTAGAACATTTAGATAAACAGTTAGATGCCTCCATTACCTGGTAAAGTAAATCCATGGCCATGTGACCTTAGATTTTAAGACAAAGTCTAACCATGTGCTCCCCTCTGACTTTAAAGTCAGGACTCTTCTGCCGTTGTCTTCTGAGTACCAGGACCGTATGGGCTGCGTGAGCCGCCAACCTGGACTGAATGTTGGTTTTATACGTGATGATCAAACCAAGTCGCTCTGAAAATTAGTAATTCATTTAAGCTCATATTAGTAATAAATGATTGAAGCAAGAACTAGAAAAACAAAACAAAACAAAAAGCCTTCGGGTTTCCCACACTGCCTTTGTTTCTACTATGAAGTGTAGAAGCGAGGTGGAGGAACCTGGGAAGAGAAGCAGACAAAAAGCTTAACCTAAAACCTAAGTCAGAGCGCCCACCCACCATCACAAGTATGAGGTGTCCCACTCACAGTCTAGCTTGGTGCCATTAGCTTCTCTTATTCTTAACAAAGTACAGAGCACATTTATAATTTAAGAGCCATGCATCACGCATGCTCTAAGTGAAGCTTCCCGCCACAGGGCAGAGCAAACAATTCTAGTCCTGCAGCTATTTTTTTTTCTTTTTTTAAATAAATATTTAGCTACATTTTTGAATGCCATAAGTTTTCATTTCTTCAGGGATATATTTTTCTTCTGGCCACCACCTCTTCTAGTTTTGGAACAATTTGTTCCTTTTCAGTGAGGCTCATCCTCCAGTGTCCGAGGAGGCTCGGGTACAGGTTAATCAACCATGAGCTCTGGAAGTTGTTGGCACATCTCAGGGGCTTTGATCACTGGATATGTTTATGATTAGAGATTCTACATCTAAATACCACTTTCTGCATTTTTAAGCGAGTACAGGAAAAATTCAGCCAGTGCCTTAGGCCACCGACCCTGCATTCTGACCCACTCTGGTCTGGGAGTTCCTACCAAGTCCATCACAGTCTGGGACCAGGAATACACAGATGGCTTCTTTGGATTGACATCCTTCAGATTTTGGGTAACTTTTCGGATATGCACACCCATGGTGGCCTGGGCAGTTTCACGGATGTTCTTAAAGTGAACAAGGAATATTTGAATTATTTGATTTGCATGATTTTGTAGGATTTTCTGGGTCACGAAAGTAGCAAATCAACCATTTTCACAGGTCACCTCAGGAGCTCACAAGAAGAGCTAGCTCTACTCCTGCACCATGTCCTTTATTCCTAAAAATACTACCGACTAAATACAGGCACTACCTACCATGCTACAGGGAGCCCAAGAGCAAAGGATACCCCCAAACCAGTCAGCTCTCCATCTGCAATCTTCATATCCCTATTGTCTACCTTGGCAAACATCATTGTATGATCCAGAAGAACAAACACGGCCCCCAAGTTGAGCTCTATACCTGAATGTTGATACCGTATTTTGAGATGTCATACTGTATTCAGGGGTTTGCTATGTTCACCTGGATCTCTCTTAATCCCTCTAAACAGTTTCTGCAGATGAAAACTAATGAAATATACAATTACTATACTTTAGCTAAAGTGACCATTAGAAGAGTTAGTACTGAGAAGTCAGTCGTTGTGTTGATAGTGTTTTACCTGCTTTAACTCACCTAGTCTCCATGGTATTAAGTCTTTCAAATAAGAAAGTTGATGTGGATTGACTTTAAGTAATTTAAGGACGACACTCTCAGAAGGGGTTGGTTGAGGTACAACTTGGGCTACCACCAGTCTCAAGGTTTTTACTTCTGCACCATAAGTTATTTCAGATATTGAAGTAAGCAGGACCGATGCCCAGAGGCCCATCTTAAATTCAGGAGCAGAAGAGGACTCAATTGTCTGCTTTGGACTTAGTTTATATAGTTAAGGGACAGCAACAGAATCAGAATGACCACAAAGAACTTATGCCTGTGGCTGCATGCCAGCCACGGTGCATTTCAGACAAGCAATATCATCGGGTGCTACGTGAACATTCTACCTGATTGCTTCCAAGTTACACCTCTGTGCAAAAACTCTGATTAAATGTGATTAAACACATTAATACCACAATTCTCTTCATTTTGGTATGTAGAGATACCACAGTCTTGCATGATTTACAGAGATGGAGCCATAAATCGAGCCCATGATCCATGGAGCTGTACTCTTAGCTAAGATTCTCCTACAGAGCTGACTGTTCTCCTAGAATTCCTAGAATATTAAATTAATAAAAAAAGGATGTGGGTCTGCCTTCTTCATTCTTGTTATTCTAATGTCCAAAGCACAGCCTAGAAAAGAGTGTATATCATTATGCTATCTCTTACTTTATGTGCATGTGTGTGTGCTGGTGTGTGCATGTGAGCATACACATATGTGCAGGTGTACACACCAGAGGTCAACACTGGCTGTCTTCCTCTTTACTCTGTACATTTGTTTGAGACAGGGTCTCTCATTCAGCGTTGTCTTTACTATCTGGCCAGTGAATACCTGGGATCTGTTTGTGTCTGCACCCCACTTTCACCCCAACACTGGGGTACAGACATAAGCCACCACATACCGATTTTCACATGAGTGCTGAGATCCACACTCAGGTCTTCATGCCTTTGCTGCTGTCTTCAGTCACTGGAATATCTTTCTAGTCTAGCATCTCTAAATTATATTTAATAGGAAACACTGGATAAAAGCAGAAACTCTTCATGTGAAACAGGTGAAATAAATCACACAACTACCTGGTCATACAAATAAACAGAGAGAGAGAGAGAGAGAGAGAGAGAGAGAGAGAGAGAGAGAGAGAGAGAGACAGAGACAGAGATGTGTTTCAGGTACCCCAGGGGAACTTTAAGTCCACAGTATTTCTGAGCCATCCAGGAATAGCTGGCACTGCTTGCATTCCCAATCCAGTCACAGCACAGATCACTGCAGGTGCCATGACTGGATGAGTTTGATAGCATCCTGTCATCTCACAAGAGCAGACTCAACAGCTCTTCTGTCTCCTATGGTCCCTCTGAAGAAAACTGTCCAGAAAGCAGATGGAAAGTATTGTTGAGCAAGAAAGCCCCATCACCTCCTACCCATATTTCCTCCTTTCTCATCCTCTTGGTGACAGTTGGCACCGAGAGAAACTCATTAAAATAATAAACACACTTTTTCATTAAATCAAGTACAGATCGTGGACTATAAAGTGGGAATACTCAGTAACATGTCTTCCTGCATTTGGAGTGCTTAACTAAGTGGGTCCAGCAGACATCATGGAGATCAAAGGGAACCTGCTGTCTTCCCAAGTCTTTAAAAAGTGTTAGAGAAAACGGACACAGAAATGTTGTCTAAGAAGAAAACCATAGGTCAGGATCCAAGTAGTTAATAATCCTGTGGGTGAAGGCACAGTCAGCATGGGAAGTTAAAATGCCTGCATTTTTAACTTCTGGTGAGCAGATCTAAGGTTCAGGGATGAACAGGCGGTAGTTCTTGTTGTCCTGACTGTGGCACAAGGCCTGGGGGAGGAAGGAGCTACAGTCACTCTCAGTGGAAACAGATGAAGTCACACTCCAGAGGCCCCAGAGTCTGAAACACCAGATACTAGAGCCCTCATGTCTGGTAAGATACACACATGACTCTCAGAACACAGACAAGCAGGATATGCTCAGTGGACACCACAAACCTCTTTGAGATGTTCATGTTGGTCTTTGGGAATTTCAAAAACAGGTATATTTTCCAAGAATAATTTTGCACATGTAACTGTATCCTGCTTATAATGGCTGTGGTTGAACCAGGCTCACTGGTCAGTCCTACCCTGTGTTTATACTGTTTCAAAAGTAAAAAAGGCAACACATTTAGTATACTCCTAACCCTCCTTTATATTTCCAGAAAGATGCTTTATCTTGTCATAAACTCCACCTTGTTCTCAGGCTTTCCCTACCCCGATGCAGGACAAACACACTCACATACATTGAACCGTCTATAGGACAGTTTTATACTGAGTTTTTAAACAGGTGTAAGAGACATTGATTTCATAAAGGGTTTTTGTTGTTGTTGTTGTTTTTATGTGTTTTTGTTTTGTTTTGTTTTGTTTTGTTTTGTTTTGTTGCCTGTTAGAAGAGAAGCATTAAGTCAGCCTTAATTTCTTCACAAGAAGTTTACATCCAATCTTTTCTTGAAAGTATGAATCCATAAGCTTCAAACTTTGTGCAGGTGCAGTTTTTGCCCTGAAATGCATGAACATGACATACTTCCAGCTCTCATGTGTGGGGAGCTGACAGAAGGCAGCTATCATCCTTGCAGCCATCTTGAGCCATATACCCTGACAAGAGACTTGTTTACAATAGCCTACAACAGCTGAGCACACTCTGATAACATCTTTAACATGTTTTAGATACCCAGGATTTTCCCTTGGATGTATAAGACTTAAAGGGGTGTAATTTAGAGCCGAGACTTAAAGGTGTGACTTAAAGGTGCAATTTAGGGGTAAGACTTAAAGGTGTAACTTAAAGGTGTGGCTTAGAATTAAGACATATAAAAGGTGAGAGGCAGACAGAAGAAATTATTAGACATGTGGCACTTGGAAAAAGACTAGTGACTGGGAAGGAAACTAGCAACTTAGAACTAGGAACTAGGGACTTGGAGAGAAGAAGAGAGACTGAAGAATAAATGTGATTGAATCACACTCTGTCTGGTCTCCATTCTTCACATCCATCCTTACTCTCTCTCTTGCTGAACCCCAACCTTTGGACTGGAGCAACTTGGGGCAGTGCGGGCTCTAACAATTTAGCCCCCAAGGCTTTTGGCAATGCGGGTTCCAACATTGACAGAGCGGTCTGTGACATTTTGGCCCCCAAACATGGGGTAGAGCAGTCCTCAACACTCATGGGCATTCTGGCTCTGCACTTTGACACTAAGATAATGACAAAAGACTTCTTGGTCAGCTTTACTTAGAAAATGCAGACCTACAGATCTTTCATAAATATCTTCTCTCATCTATTTTTTCCTTACATTGAATTCATAAGAATAGTCTATTACTTCTTTTACAATGTGACATCTGGATGTTGGGTAATTATTTTCAATACATTTCCCGTGTGTGAGATGCTCAGGAAAATGGTTTTCCTGTAGTTAAGCTGTAGGGAAAATAGAGCCTTTTTCATTTAGAATTTTGTAGCACAAATACTTTGCCCCGAAGGCTAATGATGACTTGGATGTTTCATCCTCTAGGGGCTGTTTGCAAGTAGATTATTAAGCTGAGCTTGCTCCCCTGGGGAACACTGGGGAGAGTCCAGCTGCCTGGAGGAACTGGGGAAGAGGTAACTCCACTTTATTCACTTTAGCCAAGCTGACAGTGTGCTCTGTAGTACACGGTGGTGAAAAGACTGAGGTAAAGAGTGTCAGAAGTGTTTGCTTTTGCCAAATTAGATCCACACTGACAATAGTGTGTCTACCACTTCACAGGATCCAAAATAGCATCCTGCAAAGCAAACAGACATGCCCATTTTACATCAGGAAGTCAAGGCTTCATCTACTATATACATTCCCAAGTGGTTATCAAAGAAGAGATGGAATACAGCTCACACCAATTACTCCAGCATCTTCCATACCTGCTCATATTAATTGCCATCCCATGAGAGTGTGAGGCCTATTAAATTAAACTTGCTTAAAGTATTTTGTTCTCCAAAATTAACCAAGAAGGTAGAATCTTCTTTTATTAGAGTGGCTTTTTTTCTTCAAATCTTATAGCACTAACAGGAAGCCTGTAGAAATTAATAATTGTGCCAGCTATCAATCTTCTCATGCATAAAATTCAAAATTTGTTTCTCTGCCTACAGATGAAATGTCATTTTATCAAAGCTAATAATATGCACCCACAAGTGTGCCTGTCAACACCCATGAGCCAATCGAACTCTGCAAAAGTTAAAACTGAGTGTGGTATTAGATTCATTTGAATATGGACAGAAAAATCACAGTGAACCCAAATTGTGTTAAATATCAATATAATTTAGTTTTCTGGTAAATAAGAGACTCTTGAGGTCACAAAATTATAGCTAACTTGATGACATCAGTGCGCATACTGACACTCTGTGATTGCATGGGGAAGGCTGCCAAAGGTCACAGAGACAAGTAGATAGATCCTCATGGCTGTGTGTAAGCAAACTGGTCTGCAAACTGTTTTCTCACGTTTTCTAAGCCTTCCCAGTATCTCCTCTTCAGTTTCCATTCTGCACTTGAAGCTGTAGAAGGATTATTCACTTGTTTATTAAAGCCTGTCATAACTCATTCCAGAAAGTACTTGAGGCTATTTTCAAATGAATTTTTAAAATAAAATAAAGTAAAAATAGGAGTATAATCCGTATAATCACGGACAGTGTTAGGATGAAAAACCTAGGAGTTTTCTATATATTCAAACTTTATCTCCCAAATACTCCTATGTTGAAAGTTTCACCCCCAGTCTGTGTTGCTACTGAAGACAGAAGAAACTTTAAGGGGTAAAATCAAGGGAAAGTGAGGTCATCAAGCTTGTGCCCTCAAAAAGGATTGTGGGAGTCTGATTCTATTCTGTGTCTTCCCCTTTTCTCCCTCCCATCTTTTTTTCCTACCTCCCTCTGTTTACCATGAGTGATATCATTCCTAGACAGTTGGCCCTAGGCTATACTAAAAAAAACCAAAACCAAAAAACTAGACAGGCATTAACCTGGAGTAATGGAACCAGAGAGTAACCAGGAAAAAGTACTCTTCCATGGGCTCTGGTTACTTTTCTGGTTCCTGGTTCCTGTTTGAGTTCCTGCCCTGACTTCCCTATAGGAAAGAAATGTAAATCAAGTAGATTCTCCCCCAAGTCGCTTCTTGTCTGAATGAAGTTAGGACAGTATTCCACATCAGCACACCTTCAAAGCAACAGGCAGAGAGACTTACAGGCTGAAGCCTCTGTCTGACTTGATGACTGAACATAACCTTCTTTCTCTATAAGCTGATTTGCCTCAGTCATGGTGATAGCTGACAGACATGGGGTGAGAGAACCAAAACACAGCCTGACAGTCTACATGTGTTATTCCTAATTGCTTTTCACTGTGAGTCAAAGCTTTGTAATTCTAAACTAAAGGTGGCCGCATAGGAAATATATTGTGTCCACAGGTAAAAGAACCTGTTGCAGACGTGTGCTTACTCCAGCAGTGGAAGCATTCAAAGCCCACAATTGCTCTAGCTCAGGACACCTTATAGAGTAGAGTTGCCCCCTCTCGCCCTGTACAGTCTATTCAAATTAACAGGCAAGGTGAAATTCACACCAGATGAATAAGATAAGTCTGTAAAGAAGTTTCTTGTATCCTGAAGAGCTGTTTTATTCCATATTCAACAGTGAATCCTCTCTTAAAGTGTTTTTATAGATACATAAACATACATGTTGAACATGTCTCATAATAACCGTATTGTAAGTATGGTTCTTTAAATATAGAATTCACTAACATGAAAAGATCCATGGCTTCACTAGTTCTGGGTAGTTGGCTAGGTTTTCAGTACTGGATATGGTTTCCCTCTTGTCTGAGTCCAATGAGAGAGGTGTTGTTTACTACCAAGATATATGTGTCTCTACTGTACCTGTCAGGAGCCATCTAGAAAAGGCTAAGGCTAGCAGGTGGTCTTCCTGGAGGTGCCCCACCTTTTTGCATGGACTAAGATGGGTGAGCTCTGAGAGGCAAGGTCCCAAAGAGATTTCATTTCAGGACTGATTCTTTGAGCTGATACCTTTCCTGTCATTATTAAATTAATGTAAGAATCCCTGGGTATGAGCCCACCCTATTGAGCAGATATCCTGTAGATCAACATAAAGATAATCTTTCATGAATTAATGCTGTTTAGATAAATTTAGTGATTAGATAAATTTAGAGTTCCTGATTTGATTTAAATAATCTTAAGAAGAAAGTTTTAAGAGATGGCTTTAGTTGTTTGCTAGAAATATGTAATAAAGTTAAAATCAAGAATAGAATGTACCCATTCCTTATAATAGCAAGTAAAGGCTGCATAATAAGAAATACAATGAGCTTTCATAACCACATGAAAAAGTGAACATTTATATTCAAGGAAAAGCATTATATTTTGGTCAAATGATGAATCTACAGGTATGTACAATGTTAAGACAGGCCATGTGAAACTGTTGATTTGAACTTATAATGAGCTTACACAATGAAACACTGCTTTGAATTTAATATCAACATCTGTAGCTCCCGTTTTGTGTAACATTTTTATCCATGAGGTAATTTTCTAAAGAATATTTGTCTAGAAGGTATAGAAAGGTCAGAGAGAAGAAATAAGGATAGGGTAGCTTGGGGGGCTCTGTCCCATCCATCCATCCATCCATCCATCCATCCATCCATCCATCCATCCATCCAAATGTATATGTCTGTTTGCTTATATGTGCATATGTACATGTGTATGTATGTAAGCATGCAT
This sequence comes from Rhabdomys pumilio, assembly GCA_030674055.1. Classification (NCBI taxonomy): domain Eukaryota; kingdom Metazoa; phylum Chordata; class Mammalia; order Rodentia; family Muridae; genus Rhabdomys; species Rhabdomys pumilio. The sequence goes on from JANHMN010000001.1 coordinate 93,394,369, forward strand.
GAACACTTGTAGAGTTGATTGAGACAGATGGCTGGGCCCAACCAATGTGTGTGTGTGTGTGTGTGTGTGTGTGTGTGTGTGTGTGTGTGTGCATTTAAATGTATGTGTGTCTGTGCATACTTGCCTGTGTAAAGATTTTAATTCTTTTCCTTTCCATCCTCTCTGGTTCATAAAGAGTTAACCAGCATGGACAGAGGAGGGAAACTAGAAATGAATCTTTTACTTAATCTCCCACTGTTAGTAACAGGTGTTCATTCCTCTGAAGCCATCAGCTTCTGTCCCCAGAATAACTAAGAATCAAGGAGAGTAAATACTATTTATGATAAAGCAACTTTTACTCTCAAAAATCTAAGTTTTGTCCTCTAGCAGATCCTCTATCCCTCGGCTGCCTTTCAAAGAGAACCTGTGCTCTGGCAAGCTCCCTGCGTGTACCCTTAGGGTTATCATGCTACATTGGTGATTGGTGTGGCTTATAGACTTCAGAGCTAGGTATGACTGTTGTTTATTTCTCTCCTGTGGAAGCTTGCATGGTGCCCCATGATACCATGAAAACTAGTCTTCAGAGAGGAGACATTCAGGTCTGCTCTAACCTGGATTGTCTAGCCCCCATGCTGGTCCGAAGTGAATTCAACATTGGAGACTTATCTTCTGCCTCTGGGGATAACCCAGGGAAATGGCAGTAGGAATTGTTTTGTGAATCTCTGGGACAGCCCTGACCAATCAGCATAATTCTTAGCTGCATTCTAAAACTGTGTCCTTCTACCCACACAGATAAGTGTATTTCTCATTCCCTATCAAGAAAAGTTCTCTGAAACAGCAGAGGCCAGTGCAGAAATTCACAATCAAAATGCAGAGTTGTGGAGCCCAGTGCCACAGACGCATGTGTAATACAATCCCTCACCTAAGGGTCAGGGAACATGGCAGAAGAAAGGGTGGAAAGACTGTAAGCACCGGAAGATTTGGAAGTTGGCCTCAAGATTGTGTCTTCTAGCAATGTCAAGTTACACATGAAAAGCCTCACCAACATGACTGCCTGAAAGAGACACAAAGAAGGACAGCAACAATGTGCATGCTAACCTGGGGTGGAAAAAGCTCACGAGGCCTCAAGGCTACATACAAACAAAAAAACACCAGGCAGTGGTGGCAAACTGAGAACAGAAGAAACAGTCTTCTCCAGAAAAGAGCACACAGGCTACTCACCCAATACCAATGGACAGCCCTGAAAACATCTACATACAAGTAACATTATATGGACTGAACAGGTCACATTTACATATTTAGGAAAATATCAAGAAAGGAAGAGAGGCTGTGGTAAGATGGGAGGTTTGGATGCAGGGAAGGGAAGGGGGAAATGACGTAAAATTTTACAATCTCAAAAAAAGTTACAATTCAGCTACAAGGGAGAATTAGGTCGGAAAATGCACACTGCCACAAATTTGAACTGAATGAGACTACTTTCAAAGTGTCAAATGGTATGAAGAAAATAAGGAAATAAATTTTGTATTCCTTTTTTAAAAAAACAAAACAAAGCAAGAAAACAAACAAACAAACAAACAAACAAAAAAGCCACTTCCAGTATTGTACTGTAGATAGCTTCGTCTTGGGATATCAGAAGTAATCATAGTAGCAATGTTAGATTACACTGAGGGGAAATGCAACACAGAACACACTTATTGATACTTCTTTCAAATATTTCTTTTTAAAAACGGAACGTCAATTAATATAGCAATTAGCTCAAAATAATGGCATCTGACAATGCGACCTAATTCTGTTGGTAGCTCAGTTTAAACCCACACAGCTGAATGAACAATAAACCTGAGAGAATTAAGGCGTCTAAGAGGAGAGATGGTCCAGGGCTTCTGCCAGTCCTTTTGTGATTCAGTTTCACTGTGTCAAATTGGATGGTGCAGTCTCTGAGCTAAAAAGCCATCCACAAGCCTTGAAAACAAGCAAAAGCACCAGCTTTTAATTTTCCTGAACAGCTGTCTTGATTTCACAAAGTTTTGTTGATAGGATAAAGATTCTTTGTGAAATTATCTCTGACCAGAGGAGCTAGGAGTTTTGTCCGTGTTCATAGGCCTTTTGTTTGAATCAGCAACCTATTGTATAATATATGAGCCAATTGTCAGCTGACGTACATTTCATAATAGACCATACTAAATTAACTTTGAAGGACATTTATGCTCTATGGGACTATTAAATTTTGAGTCTTGTCCTAAGTGCCTCAGAAGTCTCCGCTCTGACCTCTGAATTCTGTAAGAGAGAATTGGCTTGTTCTAATCCTCAGCTGTCTGTCATTTGTGTATTGATCTTGCATCAGACACAACTAATAAAAGTAGGCAGTTCCTTGTTCTTCAAAAGACAGAATCACAAGAGTGAAAATTAGTGGGATGAGAGAAAATATTTGTATGCCACATGTTTAGACATGTGAAAGAAATCCAGCTTGAATAATGTGACTCCTACATTTCAAGAATAAAATAAATATAACCCACCTTAAAATGGGAACAGGATCTAGGTGAGTATTTCTTCAAAGAAAGAATGCAAACAGCCAATAACCTAGTAAAAGATGGCCAATAACATGAAATGTGCTGTGTGAGATGTGATGTGGAACCAATGTAGTTGACATATCCAGATGTGTACATCTAAACTCATGTAATCTAAACTCATGTTTTTCTAATTGACCTCATTCCTAGCCAGGAATACACTTGGCAACTCTCTTTGATGGCTAAAAGAATCCTTACATATCATCAGCTCCATGAGAATCAATATTTCCACGTTGCTGAAATATATATGCACTGAACACTTCATTCTAGTGAGCAGTTGTAGCCTCAGATATTTAACACGTATATATTGAAATCACTGGGAAATTTTAAAATGAATCCTATTGTCATGAAGAAGAATGATTGAATAATAATTGGTTTATAATAATGTGTGACTACAAGGAGATAGTGCAAGAACCCTTCTTCAATATTGGACTGTTGCAAATTTCAGAAAAATATTGGTTATATGTGATTTCACCATCCTTGGTGTTATATTTCATTGCTAAATTGTTTTTTCCTTTGATAAATTAGAATGCCTGAAAGCCAGTCTGACTGTTTTAATTTTCTTCAAAAGGTAACAAATTTTAATTTTTAAATACTTTATGTTTAACATGCGCTTATTCTAGGCACTTGGCATGTAGTTGCTATATATCAAATTAAATTACAGTGCAAGCAAAATCATTTCATTGATATTTCTGATCTTGCTGTGTAGAGCATGGTTGTTGAATAACTATAGTTTATTGGGAAACAAGTCATTAAAGTCTACCAAAATTAAAATTAAATTAAAAATTAATAAAATCTACTTGTGCAATAAAACCTTTAAAACTATTTCATTTGCAACATAAGATATTTGTATTTATTAAAATGAAGGAAGTTTATGTATGAACGTTTGAGAGTGGTTTGACATTTGAAGATTAATGTCCACAATGTTAGGAGGAATAGGTCTTGACTGGATCTTGTCTGTGTTATGTGATGTTGGGCTAATGAAAGCGTCTGCTTTATTATAAAATAAAAAGTGGGAAATAATTTTGTATCAAATGGGAAACAAATCTTGACATCCACTGTGCTTCTAAATTTTTATAATTCCATGTAAATGCTTTTCTAAAAATATTCCTTTCAGTTTCTTACAATTAACCTTCATTACTTCCCTAACCCACCAGTCCCATTGTCTAACAGAAATTTCTGAATCACTTAGACCTTTCATTAGAAAAAAGGAAACCTGAATGTAAATTGCTTATTAAGCCCTAAGCAGAGGCTTCAGGGCTTGTGACAGATGGCATTTTCCTTCTAGAGAACTGAAAAGTGGCTCACTCTCTTATCAAGGAAGGTGGCATGCTGGGGCTGCCGTGCCAACTTTTGAATTTTTGAAATTCCTTCATTTGCAGCTTCTATGGAGGAACACAGCAGCCTGCTGCAGGAGACAGGAAGCAGAATGCCTGTCCAAGCTGACATTGGTGGCAAAAAATACATGTCCACGTGACTGTGTACATGCTGACTAAATTTGTGGTTTCTCATGTAGTCCACTGTACATGGAAAAACTAATTTTGAGTGACAAACAGGGAAGATAGGCCACACATATTCTTAATGGATTTTAAACTCTCCCTTTCCCCACATCCCTCCCCTCCCCCACACTCTCTGCACCCCCACCCCCTCCATCTATCCTAAAGATGAAGACAGAACATAGAATTTCTATTCTATTCTGTGAAGCAACATCTGGATAAATACTGCCTTAGATTTAAAACTTAAAACAACATGCTTTATATTATTGTTAATATAGCCCTTTTGAGATCAAGTCAAAGATAACTATGCCTGTGTGTATCACAGGGAAAATGCTGAACGTTAAAATACCAAGGGAATATTCTTTAAAGGAATAAGGGGTAAAGAGACTTGCTCTTTTATAAGAAAAAGAAAATTGATGCCTTTGACTCATCAAATGGTTGTAAAAACCCAATGGTAGATGGTGACAGTCTTCCCCACTGTCAGCCCAGGCCACTTTGAAGCTGGAGCTACCTTCAGCACAGTGGATCTAGTCCATGTGAGCACTTGAGGTCTGAAGAAACATGTCCCAGACACAGGACAGATGAAAAATGACAGAGCATAGTGGAGAGGTCGATGTGCATTGGTTCCTTATTCACATGCACATAAATTAATGTCAGGAGACTGAGAATAGAAGCATGACATTGGGTTTCTCACAAATGTTGAGTGAAGAACTAAGGCAATAATCTGACAAAGAGCAGCACTAATGTCTAGTGTTTATTCTGTTTTGTACCCAAGAAAGTAACAAAATGCTGAAACCAGGCAATAGTGTGTTTCAAACACACCTAGAGTGTGGTTGTGAATCCCTTTATTTCAAAAAGGTATAACCGAGACATAGAGAAAAGAGTGTCCCACGTGCTGTTTGCATCCTAAATGGTACTCACAACCATTTCCAATGTTTTCATAACGGGTTGTTATGTCGCGGTCCCCACCGGTGTGAGTCATGCTGAGCAGATGCTCAGACCCCAGAGTGCATCCAAGCATCTTCCCAAAGTTCAACTGTTATTTGTGGCATTAGCAATTTTTGCTTCTCCCAGAGCCACAGGATCCCCCAGTGTTAGCACAGTGTGGAACAGTAAGCTGTCATCTTAAAGGACCCCGGGCAGCTACACAAGGACCGCAGGCTTTACTGCACCAAGGCAACTCCATTCTTCACACAGAAGAGTGAGCACTGCTCAGGTTTTCTCTAGAATGATGATGTTTCTCAACAGTTACCCTGCTCCCTTTTTTCAGAGTTGTAGCAACATTTACACTTTAATTTTGCTATCTTTTTCTTCCTTGGACTTATCAGCCTGAAATCCTTTGGGTTGTGACCAGTGATTCAGTTAAGCTTCATACAATGTTCACTGTAGCCCTGCTCATTGTGGTCCTTCTTACTGCAGCCCTGCTCACTCACTGCAGCCCTGCTCCCTCATTGCAGCCCTGCTCACTCACTGCATCCCTGCTCACTCACTGCAGCCCTGCTCACTCACTGCAGCTCTGCTCATTCACTGCAGCCCTGCTCATTCACTGCAGTCCTGCTCACTCACTGCAGCCATGCCCACTCACTGCAGCCCTGCTCTTTCACTGCAGCCCTGCTCCTTCACTGCAGCCCTACTCACTCACTGCAGTCCTGCTCACTCACTGCAACCCTGCTCACTCACTGCAGCCCTGCTCCCTCACTGCAGCCCTGCTCCCTCACTGCAGCCCTACTCACTCACTGCAATCCTACTCACTCACTGCAGCCATGCTCACTCACTGCAGCCATGCTCACTCACTGCAGCCATGCTCAGATTAGCTCTTCTCCAATCTATCAGCAATGCCCAGGCTGTGAAGCAGTCATTACTTCATCTCTGGCACTTTATTCTCTTTTCATCTTAGCTGAATTTCTCCTCCATTATGATCATTTCACATTTCAGAAGCTCAAAACAAAGTTAATGTTCTATGATGGAGTTGTATCCAAGTACCATAATCCCTAAGAATACAACGGTGTTAAATAATGTAAGTAAGGTGCAAGGTAGGCCAATTATTCATTTCTCTCCCATCTATTTAATCAAATATATTTGTATTCACAGCAGTGAGCAGTAGGAAATGGGAAGGAAAGCAGTGGCAGGCAAGTGGACTTTGCTGACAGCAGGGCCTCCTTTAGTGGGAAGGCTTGATGTGCTACCTGTAATGGATGCAGTTGTGAAATTTTTCTGCTGTCCTACTGTTCTGACATCTGATAAATTTGTCATTCTAGATAACGTTAATTCCTTTTCTGTTGAAAGGATGGCCTTGCTACAGAATAAAAAGAGTTTGATATCACCATCCCTAGAGGCCTATAGGGTCTTCCGAGATCTTGGTTAAGATAGTTTCTACCTGTTGAGGAAATGTTAAGGCTTTTACAGGACTTCAACTATCATTGCCTGTGTTAGGCTCAAAGCTCCCTTGGAAGCTTAGGGGCTGCTTTCCTTTGACTCCTCTTTGCCTTTGCCTTGTTTCCTAGGAAAAATGGAAATTGGAGGTATTGCTGCCTTGTGGCCAAAATTGTAGGCAGTGGACAAACAAGCATCACCAAAGTGCATCTGATGAGATACACTAGGTGAAGCTTTCACTGAGATGCATACCAGATCAACTGCATTGGTTTTCAGCTTTTAATTTTAGAGGCAGGGCTGAGCCCTTCTTGAAAAAGATGATCCTGGGTTGAGTCTTATTGTTCTCATGACATTGGACACTTACACAGGATTAAAAGTATTTTTTAGTATTATGAGACATTCTTCTCTTTCTACTCCTTTCTGGTAACTTTCCATCCGTCTCATTAAATAGTTCGTGTGCTTATTTGTTTTCCTTCCTGAAAAATCACAGTTTATAAAAAGCCAGAATTTAAATACATAATCTCTTGCCACTGGCCCTAGAAGAAAACTAAATGAGCTCATTAAATATGTCAGTTTGGGCAGAGAAAGTCTCATTATTTATTTAAATTGTTCTGTTGAGACTGATAATATTTGGTGCCCATAAAATATTGATAATTTTTCATGAGGACAAATACTTTTGGGTTCAGGGGAGAACGTATTAGAACTTCAGAATGAGGGTTATAATAATTGCTTAATTAAACATAACATGCAAGACAAATGAGGTAATTAACTTGAGTGTGTTTTAATGCTTCCGGCTAGTAAACATGACTTAAACACCCCAAAGCACATACTTTTAAGCCTCTACATTCTGCCAAACACTGCTCTATAAGTGAGTGTTAGTATATCAAGCTTCTTCCCATGGCCCAGAAACTACAGCTGAATTTCTTTATGAAATTGCTCTCTACTGTCATGTTTAATGACAGGAATCTGAATGATGAGAATATACAAATATGCTTTTGATCACAGGGTATATCTGGCACTCATCTGCTTTCTTCTGGTGCACCATGGAAACATAACCCCCAACACATAAACACTAGCGATATTTCTTGTACACACTGTTGAAGCTGTTGCAGCGCAGGTGACTTAGACTAAATAACTTTATCACGTGTTTATAGAATAATGCCCATGTATAGAGAGAGCAGGTTTATTAGAATGACTTACAGCTGTGGTCCAGCTAATCCAACAGTGGCTGCCTGTGAACAGAAAGTCCAAGCATCTTGTAGCTGCTCAGTCTACCAGGCTGGATGTCTCCGCTGGTCTTCAGTATATGCTGGCATCCTGAAGAAGTAGGCTCTCATACCAGTGAAGGAATGAACTTGCTAGCCAGGCAAGAGCAAGTGGAAAAAGAGAATAAGCTTCCACCTTCCATGTCCTTTCATATGCTTTCAGCAGAAGAAGCAGGCCAGCTTAGAGGGGCATATTTTTTCCAGCTCAAATGATCAAGATTAAAGGTGCATTTTCCTCAAATATTCTGATTAAATGTGGATCTTTCCTACTTCAAATTATGTAAAAATTCCTTGCAAGTGTGCCTTCCATTTTTTGGTTTTTAGTTAATGCCAGACACAGTCAAGTTGGCAACCAAGAATAACTATCACATCACTCTCAAAATGTGTTTTTCTATCCAAATTATTCATAGGTGGAATTAAATATGTAAATGTAAAGATCCCAAAGATTTGAGTCTATCAATTCAGCAGTTCTCGCCTGTGAGTCAAGACCCCTTTGTATTTTAATCATAACACTCGGATAATAAAACAAAGACTTTCTAGTGAAGGGGAAACCATGAAGACGGCAGGGGAAGCATAAGGAGTAGAGAGTAAGAGATCAACAGACACAGAACCGATGGATGTATATTAATGCAGGTCTGAAAATATCACAATAAAACCCCATACTTTGTACTTTTCATACATGCTCATAAAGTAGACTCTAAAAATGGTACAAAGGTCTATATGTGTAGAGGGTGCAAGTCGGTGGAAACAACTAGCTGACTAGTTAACTCAATGAGACGGATAGTATGTTAGGATAAAAATATCAGTAGACATACTCAACATGAAGAAAGGAGTTAGATGAAGTGAAACAGTGATGGGAAATAAAGTATTTTGGGGATACAGTAACATCTAAGTCATAGCATCAAATATATGAAGAAAGGAGATCTGGAACGCTCTGTGTGAAGACCATGGCAGGCAACAGGAGAAGCTGTGTGCTGAGACAGAGTCCAGAGCAGTTAGTAAGACGTGAAGTCTCAGAACACACTAGAGTCCATAAAATATGGCCTTGCAGAGCGTTGTATGAACTCTGGCTTTTTACCAGCAAGGGCATGGAGCAGTTCACTGCCAGAGGTGTTACAAGCTAAAACAGGGTTTTCACAGTCCATACTTAACACTAACTGTTATACTTTTGTGATGTAAAGACCTACTTTGCAGTATATACTCTGTTTGTTTGTTTTTTTAAAAATGTTTTTATTTAATATCAACACATGCAAAAATATGTTTAAATCACCCACCCCCATTCTTTCTTTCTAATTTCTCCCAAGTGCCTCCTAACTTCCCTCTCAACTTCATGTGATTTCTTTGCTGTCAGCATGCACCTGAGTGTGGGACAGTCTGCTGGAACTTGGGCATCCTCTTGTGTCCCAATTCCTAGAAGAAAACTGACTTTCCCTCCATCAGCAATCATCAGTTAACCCCTCAGATAGGGTAGAGTCCCCTGAGACCCTCCTACCCATGCTGGAATTGTCTGGCTTGGTCTTGTGTGAGTCCTGTGCATGCAGCACTAGCCACTGTGAGTTCATGTGCCTAACTGCACTACCATATCTGTAAATACTGTTTTGCTACAGATGTCCACTCCCTCTGGCTCTTACAATCCTTCCACATACCCTTTCATGAAGATCATGAGCTTTGCAAGGAAAGAGTGTGCTGCAGATGTCTCATTTAAGCTGAACACTCAGTCTCTGTTTCTCTACATGCTGACTGGTTGTGTTTCTGCATTGCACATCACCTAATGCAAACAGATTCTTCTCTGATGAGTGTTGAGAGAGCCACTGATGTATGGGTATAAAGATAAGAACTTAGGGAGCAGTTTATTATTATGTTCATTTAGCAGAATAATAGTTCTAGAGTTTCTTATAGGAACTACGGTCTAGCCAACCTCCAGGTTTTGGCCCAGTGAATGGAACCATGAATGAGTTTCATCTTGTGGAGAGGGCTTGAAATCCAATCAGGATGTGCTTGATTTGGTTTTTGAGTCAAGGTCTCACACAGCCCAGGTTACCTTGTTTTGTGTCTGAAGTTGGACTTGAACTCCTGATCTTTCTGCTTCACCTTCCGAAGCTGTAGATCAGTCACTTGCCACCACATCTGACTCCCAGAAGAATTTTGTTCTATGTGTTTCCACATATTTCTTGTGAAAACCACTACACAGATTCTCTGAGCTTACATACTTTGACCAAATCTTTGTCTCTGTGGCCATACGGATTTGCGAGTCAAGCAGACAAGCAGAAACAGCTGTGAGAAATGCCATGAGGGCAGGAAGAGAGATGTGAGAGATGAGTATTTGTGGAACATCTGTCAGCAAAGAAATAAAACTGGAAACCCCCAGCAGAACACCACGGAGCTGACATGAAGCATCTTAACCATGACCTAACATTGGGGAAGGAGACCCAAAGACAGTTCCAATGCAAAATGGCAGGCCATTCTTTATGGATAGGGCTCAAATTGAGTGCTGGAATTCATGCAGGGTTTCAGCAGTCAAAGATAACAGAGCTTGCTGAATTCAGGAGACATTTTGAAGATGTGGGGTTGCAAACACAATTACCTTCGAGAATAAATTTAGCTGATACTAATTTTGTCATGAATTTTTGGCAGTTTTGACATTTTCGCTACAAGATTAACTATAAAATTTAAATTAAAATTTAAAAAGATTAACATGTGGATGTTATAAGATAAATTAGGTAAAAATAATGGCAATTATAAGAAATACAACTTGGATGAGTCACCAAGTTTGAAAAGAAGAAAATGTAAGCTCTTCACTTAGGAATTATTATTTTTTAAAGGTAGAAAAATTTCAGCCCAGTTTTCCAAAAGCACCGAATTTGAGAAAAAAAATTACAACTATCTTTTTTTTTTTTTTACAAACTCAATACATACTCAAAACAAGACCTTACCTATTATAGTAGATAAGTGTCACAGAAATATCAATATGTTTATAAGACAAAATACAACATAGTTTGATATAAAAAATGAAGTAAATTTGCATATATTTGCTTTAGAAAATAATTCAAAACTACAATATGGATACATGGGGATGTATCATTATTGTGTTTTGTGGAATTTAGTTTAAATGGAATATGACTTCATTCTTTTATAAAAATCCATCTCCTTCCTTCCAGAGTTCTATGTCCATGCATTTAAAGAAATTTACAGTAGAAACTTTCCTTAACAATGAGTATTTAATCTAGTAATATAAGATTAAGAGCAAAAAATAAAAGCCAAATTAAGAAGGAAAAGAAAACATATCCCTCCCTCTACCTGCCTTATGTTCTGTAGATCTGTGAGCAAGAAATTAGTTCACTCTTTCTAGAATCTTTACTCATTAAACTATCTGGAAGGAACCACAGAAGGCTTATTTCAGGCACAAAAGGCTGGTATTGTTGACAGCCTCAGTGTATAGACCCTGTCACCTCTGGAACAGAGGGCATATGTGATAACTGTCTAACCTATTTAACATAATCATCTCTATAGAGGAAAAGTCAGGCACACCTCTCTTTCACCTTACTAGATTTGGGTCTCGAAATTCAGGAAGCCTCTCCTAGGACACAAGATGCATTAACAAGTTAACAAGCCTCCTTTATTCTGTGTCCTGAGAACTGGTGCATGGAAAACTTCCACAAATAATTCTATATTCAATCCACAAATAATTCAATAACTCAGCTTATTCCCATTGCTCTGCTTGATAAAGTTGCCCTCTCAAAGCTAGGAATCTTGTGTCTTCTGTCAGCTTCTGTGAAACCATGGCTGATTTGTTAATCTGAAAATAGAGTAAAATCTCAGACAGTCTATTTCTTGTCAATATAATTTTGGTATGGTGAATCTTATTAGGTAGTCTGCTCTTTAAAGCATTACCTTACATTAAGCACAATGGTTTCCTTAGGCCATTAGCAACCCTCAAACTGTAGAAATACATTCAGAGATTTCTGTTTGTCCAAGCTAATGGTGGTAAGATAAGAAGCATATTAAGCCAGAACTGGGAAGGCAAGGACTAGGTCCTAGTCCCAGACACTCAGGGTCCCTGGTCTCAAGAAACCCTGCCATACTCTGCTTCTGTACTAGGATTCTTGTAATCATGCTATGGGGACTGAGAGTTCTACTCTGAAAGTTCAACTTATGGAAATTGGTACCTATGAACAATTAGCTGCTTGGGTTGGATTCGCTGAGTTCTTAAAGGACCACAGAGATGGGGAAAGTAATTTGCTTATTCATGAATGTTAGATAGACTCTCTCCATAAACACTGTGTTTGGGGTGTGTTAATATTTTCTTAATTAAAAGAAAAGGCATAAAAGAACACAATGATTTCTGCCCCATTTACATCTACTGTAAAAAAAGCATATTTCATAAAGATAGACCTATTAGAAATACCATTCTGAAATATTTTAGTATTAAAGCTTTAGGGTTTTATAGAGCATGACATTAAAATTATATATTATTAAACTAGATATGTTATATCTAGTTTCAATCATTTCTACAAAACTAATATTTATTTAAAGGCAAACCCCAAAGGATGGAAATGCAGAACAGACCACAGTGATAAGATTCCGGAATCTGAAATACAGACTGATACCCTAATTTACATAGTAGAGCTGAGAAAATTAATTCACAAACTCTCAGAATAAACAAAAAGCAACCTTTGAAGGTTAATCTTGGTTGTCAACTTGATTATATTAGGAAACAGCCAGACAAGCGGCATAGCACATCTCAGTATCTTCTAGTCCACACAACTTCATCATAATGAGTGATTGATTCCACTGATGGACTCATTCATAATATGAATCAGAATTAGACACAATAAGAAGTTGGAGGTGACACCCAGTGGGGGAAAGTAAATTATGGAGGCTATGCCTTGGGATCTGTATTGTGTCCTGGCCACTTGTCCTGTCACTCTCTCTGTTTCCTGTCTGCATGAACAGGCTCCACATGGCTCTACCACTGTGATGTTGCATCTTACCAAGAATCAGCAGAGCTAAGAAGCATTATGAAATCTCCAGGACTATGCACCAAAATAAACAAAACTTTTCCTTCTAAGTTGTTTCTGTTAGTTATTTTGATACACAAAAATCAGTAATGGGCTATTTTGGAAAAAGTCTCAAATGTTTAAAGAAACATTTGACAGTTGATGGCTTCTGTGGTGGGGAGACATTTTTCTTTAAGGGTGTGGCTTCAGATGAATTGACTATTTTCCAAAACATGGCCCCACATCCAGGACTCTATGAACAACACAAATTGGATTTGGTGGATTATAAAAATAATTAAAAATAAAAGTAAAAAGGACATGAAATTGGGAAGGGTAGGAAGGTGGGAATACAGCTAGGTTAGGGGAAGGAGTTTAGGGGGTGAGTGTGGTCAAATATATTGTATTCACATATGAACTCAATAAATCAATACTGATATTTACTTTAAAACATCTCAGAAAACCATGAGACTGTAGCCTTCCTCCTTGCAGGACCTGAATAAGGTGAAGGTGTTCTTGAATACCATGCACAGCTCAAAAGAGCATACAGAGTGGTCTCCTTGTCTTGAACTCTCCAGTCTGTTTGACTGGCATTTCTTCTGCACATTAGGCCTGAGCTATACTTTATCTGGAATGAGTTACACACAAAATGTAGAAGACTCTATTGTACTAACCACTGGAAAGGGGCTCCAACAGACTCCCTGATAAGATGAAGTCATTGAGAGCCCGCTCTGGTGTCTTTGCCTTCCCAAGATCTGCTGTGGTAATTTACCCCTTCTTTGCAATGCTAAACTTGTTTTCCACAGCTAAAGAACACATTTATAAGGTATAGTCATAGTGGACACAGAGCTACAAGGAAAAGTAAAGAAAAGACTAATATTCAGACTACTGCTTGTTTCTGGAAGTTGATTGAGTCAACAAGGACATAAGCCCTCTGAAGTACCAGTTACATTCTGATTCCTAATCCAGTTAATGAGTTTGCATTAATTATTGAAACAGAATTTACAAACTTACAATTTGTAAGAATTGTCAAACAACAAAGCAATTTTGTGGGATACTTACTCTCTTCTTTTATACCATAAAAAAAATAAAAACCCAACAAGACTATAAAATATGTCACTGTCTTATGTTGTAGATTCTTTGATTATAGAAAATAATTCTAAGCAGAAACTAGTATTTTAAAACTTTATTGACTTTTAGATTTACCAAGAAGAACCTATTGAGAATCAAGGACTATACTAGGTATGTATGAATATAACACACAATCACACACATACACATATCCATCTATACACACGTACATATATTACACAAATGCACCAAATAAACACATGTGTAGATGCTTTTTTATTATTTTGTTAACATGTCTGTGTACTTACAGGGTATTTTTTTTTTATCGTCAGACACTGGTTATGTACAGAATGCAATAAAAGATAATGCTAAGCCAGGCAGTGGTGGCGCAAGCCTTTAATCCCAGCACTTGGGAGGCAGAGGCAGGCAGATTTCTGAGTTCGAGGCCAACCTGGTCTATGGAGTGAGTTCCAGGACAGCCAGGGCTACACAGAGAAACCCTGTCTCAAAAAGCAAAAAAAAAAGAACAAAACCAAAAAGAAAACCCAAACAACAACAACAACAACAACAACAACACCCCAACCAACCAAACAAAAAGATAATGCTAAATAATTTTAAGGGAAACAGCTATAGGTATACCAAATGTACTTGGGAGTTATAAATTGTCTAAACAATAGATCACTTGTTTGCTTAAAATTTAGTTTTTATTATTTATTTATGCCCCGTTTTCATTCTAACAGGCTATAGATTTTTTCCATCGTCTTTGAGAGTTATTTAGCTGGGTTCAGCTCCTGGTAAGAACCAATACTGTCAATGTTTGGTTAATAGATATCAACTTAATTGCTCTGGCCTCTTCTTAAGCACATAATTACCTAATTAAGAAGAGTAGCAGCTCACTAAGCAGGGAGGAGCTGCAGTCTGTGATTGATGATGTACCTGCTGTGCTTTGCAGTGAATTGACTTGAAGGCTATCACACCCATTCTTAAAACAACCTAGAGATTCTAGTGTCCAAAAGGAACACAGCTATTGTTTATAACATTGAAATCATGATGAAATATTTGTCAAAAAATCTTGTATACTTAATTGTGTCTAGGAAGATATTTGTCCTTAGGGAAGATGCTTCTCTCTGCTGACAAGTTTTTTTTTGTTGTTTTTTGTTTTTGTTTTGTTTATGAAATCTGGAGAGAAGATGAAATTTGCAAAAAATATTCCTAAAAAGGGGAGAGAAAAAGCACATTAAAATGTGGACATTAAGATAATATCAAATCAGAGAAAACAGAATAGTCCCCCAGAAGACACTGGTGTTTGTATCATCTACAAAGAAACATGAAATTATATTCAAGTACAATGCCATTAATGAATATTAATGACTAAATTTATTGTAAGATGAACATATAGGCCAGGGGTTTCATCAAGAGAAAGAGCTAACTTAGATATTTTTTAAAGGCCAGAAATTAGAATTCTATGTTACCGTTGAGAGTGAGTTATCAAATAAAGCCACTAGACATTCCTCAATCGGGAGAGAAGAGAAAGACAGGATGGATGCCAATCATCTCAGCTGTGGGCCGGTCGTTTCCAGAACAACACCTGGAAACTCCTGGCAGATGCTCATTCTGTCACAGCCCATGTTTTTCTCTGCTTTCCAAAATTCATGTAACTGACATTTAAATGGGACCTCGTTGGCAGGGAAAGATGGTAAATATTTAAGATCTAAATACACAATGATAAGTTAAAACTGACACAAAGATAGATTAAATAATACCTGGCTTCAGACTGGTAGTCTGTGAGTTTCTATGTATGGCATAGTCTCCAATGGGGAGTGGGTAGCATCCAAGAGAAGCTATAATAATATCTGAATTCAAAACTTTTCCTACTTGAAATTTGGGGTAATATTTGATGTGAGCTAATAACAGGCATATTGTAAAAACAATCCTCTATTCTCATTTGTAAACTTCAAGTACTAACCCATCTCAGAAGTTTCCTCCAATATATCAAGACAGAACTAGCCTCTTTAGTGAAAAAGTTACACCTATAAATAGTAAAATTCAATTTCCATTTTCTCTCCTCATCTTGAATTCCTATTCACCAAACAACTCTCAAAGTCCTGGCCAAATGAAATTATCCTTAGTTACACTTTTACGCCTCAGAGGAGACAGTGCCCCTAAGATAACACAAATTATATTCTTGATGCCTGTAAATTTTCTGTCTCTCTTCTCCCTTAGTGAACAATAAGAAATTCATATAAAAATCACCAAAGTTCCCTCTGTCCCCAGACTGCCTGAGTTGAAGTCCACATGATCCCACTTGCCAGCTATACAATCTGACACACATACAGAGATGCACATGTGTGCACATGCATGACGTGCACACACACAAATGTATATGGACACATGGACACACTCACATTCATGTGTGTGCACATGTGTGCACACATCAGTACAAGTATGCACACATATGTGCACACACCCATACATGTGTGCATTCCTGTGTACTAACCTGAATTCACACATACGTGTACACACACACACATAGAAAATAATAAGTATGATAATCTCTATCATCTAATCTATTTAAAATAATGCATTGTCAACAAGCAAAAGAATAACATTGAAGCAAATCCAGCAACAGATGATGGTGGTGATTTTGATGACAAGGACAATGAAGTAGACAGAAGAGAAGGAGGAGGAGAAGATGAGGAGAAGGAAGAGGAGGAGAAGGAACAGAAGGAGGAGGAGAAGAAAAGATGGAGAAGACAATGACAAGAGAAGGGTGTTGTGTAGCCCAGGCTGGCCTCCAACTTGCTATGTAGCTGATGACAACCTTGAATTTCTGATACTTCTGCCTCTACCTGACAAGTGCTTAGATTGTAGGCATGTCCCCAGTTTGTGTGGTATGGTTCTGAGGTCCAAACCCAGGGCTTTATGAGTGGTAGCAGTTGAGCTACACTCCCAGCTAATTTTTGAAGAACAAAAGTAAGCTCATAATTTCTTACTAGACATGAATATAGCCAGCTCTGATAATGTGTTTAAACATGGCTAGAGAACCCACTTAGGGCCTGGGTTGAAGCTGCTCTTTCTGGGACAATGTTACTACTACTCAGTGTAGTACTGGTGGCTACAGTCTTAGTATTTGGATGTAAAGAAAATCCTTCAGTTTTTCACTTCCCCTACCAACTACATCTAGGTTTGCTGTGAACTTTACTGCTGAGTGAGACAGTAGAGGGAGATGCTAAAGACAGACAGCTGCATTTGTTCTTTCGTCTTAATGACCTGAAAACTTCAGAGACAAAAATACAAGCCTGGGCCTCTTGAGGTTGTAAGAACAGTTTTTCCAGTGATGCAAAATCATGTGAAACAATCCTGAATCGAATATTCTCAGTGTTTGATGGACATGGGAAGAAATGGGATTGGCAGGCCCATTTGGAAAGAAACAATTCTTCCATAATGGATTTTGGCAAGTTGAAAGCAATTTGTAAAAACTGTGGTGTCTGAGTCCAATCTTCCCAAAGGATGCTCCTGGAGCTTTAAAAGGACATATATGTGTTAGTGACTTCTAACTAGCCTCCAGGGATTTTAGGTAAATCCAGAGAATGTATTTTAAATGCACTGAAAACCCTGCAGAAATAGTCCTCTTATGGCACTTTCTTCAAATATAAATATTACAAGATTTTTGTGACAGACCCCACTTTTTTACATCTGCATTCTGCCCTTCAGAGTCTGTTAATGGACAAAGTTATTAAAATTTGACTGTAGTAAAGCAACCTAACTGTATCATCTCTAACAAACTGGTCCTACCCCAAGTAGATCTGAGCAAACATCTAGTTCCTAATTGAAATTTGTGCAGGTTCTTGATAGACTGTAACCAAACTGAGAGGTCTATTAGAATAATTAATTTCATATTAAAATGAGATGTATATCTTTTAATACAATACATTATTAAAGAACAACTGGTTCAGCTCCTCCTGGTCACCTCACTGTCATGAGCCGCAGCAGGGAGCTCTAAGGCAATCTTTCTGACTGACCTTGTCTTTTGAGCAACAAACTGTTCTTTCTCCAAACAAGTTCATCTGTACTAACTGTGGTTTGATTATTTATTTAGAGTCCAGTAGATTCTTACTCAATAATCCTGAGAATTCTCAAGCACAAAACAATGCATTGAAAACACATGCATCATTGAATGTAGTACAAACAATTTAAAGTTTGTCCTTGAGTAGCTTACAAATAAGTGAGACTCAGACTATGGTTATTTTATTTAGCTTTGACAATAACTGGGGGTAACCCCAATCGACTTTTCTAACTGTAGGTCTGGCTACCTCCCTAGCAGTACACAGTGTACCCCAGATATTTGCTGTTTCTCCTAGACACATGCTCATGGTTTCTCTCTCCTCATGGCAACCTCCTCTCTGTCTCTCTGTCTCTGTCTCTGTCTCTGTCTCTCTCTGTCTCTCTCTCTCTGTCTCTCTCTCTGTCTCTCTCTCTGTCTCTCTCTGTCTCTCTCTGTCTCTCTCTCTCTCTCTCTCTCTCTCTCTCTCTCTCTCAATCTCATTCTTCCTCCTTCTCCTCTAGTCTCTTCTCCTCCAACCAGGTCACTCCAAACCCAGCTACCTCTAATCCATCCAATAATTGGCTATAGCCAGTTTTATTTAACCAATAGTTTTAAATCAAGGAACATGGTGTGCACAACAAAAGCTTGTAAACCTGAGACATCACTGTCACTCCTAGGCCTAGAACCTTGGGTATAAAATTTAGCATTACAATACATAGCAATAGACCAAACCTCAACAATAGAACAATGGCCCCAAAACAAAAACCATAAGTACCATCACCCCAACCCCCTACTCCTACCCCCACCAAAACATCTGAGAGCTCCAATGTTGTCACATTTCCTAGTTCTTAAGACAGTAAACTCTCTGGTTTTATTTATCTTCCTCCTTTATGTACCTACATGAAATTTTCCTGTGAGCATAACATTCTACAATGCTGACTGCTATCTTCTGGTTTTGGTGAACCCCTTATCTATTTGTCCTGGTCTTGCAGTCTTGTTTTGTGTCTAGGGAGGGTGAGCACTTCCTTGTCATCCTGTGGCATTCACTGCACTTTCTTATTTTGGGACTATTGATTTTCTGCAGCTGTCATCAGAACATGGCCCCAAGTGACAAGGTTTCAAGTCCTAAAGATCACTCAGGATTTCCCCCTGCACATTCTCAAACACTGAAGCAGGTGGATTCTCCCTCACGAGCTGAGATAAAATAATTTCTGGTATGAAACAGATATTTAATTTTTATTGCATCTACTAACACCCAACTTTCTATAGATGAGATTAAGATTCTTGAGCAAATTGCTTATTATTTTGTCTGAGAAGAAAAATCAATATCCTATTTAACCTCTAAACAGAATAAATTAGGGCATGTCATTTCAAGTGTTTTAAGATTCCAAGAAGAGCAAAAGACAATGGTGTTGTTGGACTCTAAAGATCCAAAACCAGGGAACATGTTCCCTCAGAGACACTCACGGATGGGATTCACTGCAATAATATGAGGTTTATAAATGATAAGATGACAAGATGACAACCAGTATACTGGGGTTCTCTTGCATGCGGGCAAGAAGAACCCCAAATTAAAGTTGGGAGCAGTTTTTATACCACATTCACAGGGCTCATAAGGGCAGTTTTACCTCTTAATCAATAACTATAAAAGCTGACTTCAACAACAGTTCCCAGGCTCAATTTCCATTCCCAGGCCCAGTTGCTAAGTAACTCAAATTTGCACCTTATCTTTTACAACAAACAGGGTCAACTTAAGTAGCTTTTGTTTACTCAGGTTTACTGTGTTAAGGGCTCATAAACCCCTATCTTGGGTCTTTCTTCCTGGAATGTTTGTTTGAGTCTTTGGAATGTGCTCTTCCCAGGATGAGCCTCAGGGACAGCTAATATTTGACTCAAATTTAAGGATCTTTTAATTTTAAGTTCAAGCTGAGACCTGAAATTCTTACATTTGGTTCTTACAGTGTTTACCTTTCCTAAGCACACTAGTCCTTCTTAAGATGAAGGGGCAGTGCATGGAGTGGCAGAGCACTCTTTGGACAATATGTTCCTCATATAGGTGATTATCTGCCCTCTTATTATTTGTCTGTTTGTTTATATCTTTATTTATTTTCTGTGTTTGACTGTATGGATGTACATGCAGTACATGTCTCCTCAGAGGCCATAAGAGGTCCTCAGATCCCACAGAGCTGGAGTTATAGATGGTTATGAACAGCTATGGGGGTGTTTGGGAATTGAATGTAAGTCCTTTGCCAAGACTATTGTGTGCTTTTAACTGTTGAGACATCCCACTCCTTTGCTTTCTGTTTTTGAGAGATACAGGTCTCCACGTGTGGTGGTTTGAAAGAAAATGGCCATAGGCTGATATATTTGAATGCTTAGTCAAAAGTTAGTAGAACTATTTGGGAAGGGATATGTAGTGTGCCCTTGTTGGAGTAGGTGTGTCCTAGGAGGAGTGTGTCTTTGTTGAAGGAGGTGTGCCCTTACTGGAGAAGATGTCTCCTTGTTGGAGAAAGGGTACCCTGGTTGGAGGAGTGTGTCACTGGGAGTTTGAGGTTTCAAAAGCCAAGATCAGACCAATTCTCTCTGCCTCTGCTTGTTGCCTGTGGATCAGGATATAAATTCTCAGCTACTCCTCTTGTGTAGAGCCTGTCTGCTTCTAACTATGATGATCCTGAACAAACCATCTTAGACTGTAAGCAAGGTCCCTATCAAATGCTTTCTTCTGTAGGAGTTGCCTTGATAATGGTGTCTCTTCACAGCAGTCAAACAGTAACTAAGACACCACTCTTTTAGGACTCTCATGAACATTTAATTATTTGCATTTGTAAGATGTCTTATGACCTGTGGAAAATGTTGCCTGGCTATTTTGAGGGACATTTTAATACTCAGGTACTCAATCCTAAAGTGGAATTGATGGAGGTCCCTGCATCTAAACCTCAGGAAGGCAGACTTCTAATGGACAGAGACATTCTCACCGGCAGAAAGCATCTTGCTTCTTGGCTAGTACATCAGTAAGACTCATAGGAGGGGATAACAATTACCACCATTATCTATTTCTTTCCTTTGAGGCCCGAGACACTACATTCCAGGTCCTGTGGGAAACATCTCTGGTCACCAGCAGACAGGGACCTCCAAGGTGGGGCTCTGGGCTTGGTCTTGACACAGCTTTGTGCCTAGCTCAACTCCACCTACAATCCACCCCACCCAATCAGGCCAAGTTACTCCTCATTGCCAAGAAAATCAATTAGTAACTGTGTTTTACTTCTCCTCTCCCCTCCTCTTCTCCCTCCTCTTCCTCCTCTTCCTCCTACTCTTCCTCTTCCTCCTCTTTATTCTTCTGGTTTTTCCTGCAGCAACTACATTTTAAAAACTCTAACTCATAAAATAAAGTTGACTTAAAATAAGCTGTGTATGTTTAAAATATACTGCTTGATGCTGTTACCCACAGCATAACAGATATATCCATCTCTACAGGAAATTCATGACAGTGTCCCCTTCCCCTCACATAATCTCATCACTCTCCTTTCCAAACACACAGAACAAATGAAATGATCTATTTTACATGCTGGTCTGAGTTCAGTTGATTTGCCTCCTCATTATGAATCATACTTTTCTGATTCATTGCATACCTGATATATTATGGGATACCTGCTTTTTTCCTGGGCACTAGTCATTGTGTATATCTCCAAACATTACTGCGCAGTGACCAACAGTGCAGTTAAGGTACCTGTCATTGTTTGAAGTAGAGCTTGATCTAATTCTAATTATTCCCCATTTCTGAAGCAAGAAAGATCCTCTGTGTACTTGACCCAATGCCTCATAGATAATTAGGTTTTTTCCATTTGTCTGGAAGGATTATGTATTACTGTGTCCTATGTAAATAATAAATGCTTTTCTTTCTAATCTATTGGATTGTTCTTTCCTTGAATGGAAAAAAATGTTCTCACAAACCTGTGCTGTTCATGACTCCATTTAAAGTTTGAAGATCAGCCTTCGTGTTCTCCATGGGTCTTGGTATGGCTCCTTTGTTCAAGTCCCTCTATTCTTATATGATCTTTGCTCCATTTTAGTTCAGGAAGACCATCAAACTGTGGCTGAAATCTTCCTCCTTGTTCCTTGACCTGGAGACTGCCTAAATAGGAGGCAGACACTGCCAGGAGCTCAGCATCTTCTCTGTGCAGCAGCACTGCCCTTTCTTCCAAAATACCAGGGCCTTGTTTGTCACTGCATTATCATACCACTGTAGGATTATACCTACAACCCAGATCTTAAGATTGGCAGATCTATTACTCCATCACCAATGACAATGCTACCAACATCAATGCCTCCAGATTTATCTCCCTGTTGATTTTTCCATAAGTAGCATATATATTTTTTATTTTTGGTTTTGTTTTTCTTTTTTCTTTGAGATTGTGTTTCACTTCTTTTGCTGTGATTTTGAATCTTGGGGTTAGGTATGAAAATGTAGATGTAATCTGAATATCTACTCTAAGTGGGGAAGTTTTCTTGTGGAACCAATGCAGGAGACAGGTTTTAGAACATGATGGCTGATATAGGTTTACTGGCCAAGAGGACTTGGGTTAATAGATGTAACAAAATCTTGAAGAGAAGAAGCCCACAGCTAAGAGTGGAAATGTAGATCAAAGGGAGGATTTCTCAAGTGAAAGAGGCAAAAATAATAGGAAATTGAAATGTGTGCAGCAGAGGGTTGTGGAGCAGTCTTTTGAGACAATATAAATGTTGAAAGGGTTTCTTTCAGTCAGGAAGAGTGAGGCCAAGGAGAGAATGAGACTCCATCTTGGATAATCCTCTTTGAATTGTCTCAAAAGGTCAGTGACTGAGTGCCAACAGTAGATATGTATGTCTTGATTCAGAGAAATCTCAGATTAGATTTGAATCATCACACAAGTGAAAGGCATGGGAATGTGTCGAGCTTCGAGAGGCAGTTTGTTTGATGATGAAGAGAAGCGAGCACTGTTAAAAGTCCCACACGATTTAGAAGGGGAAAATATCTAGAGGAAGAAACAAAGAGAGGTTGTGTAAGTATGTCTCCTAAGAATTCACACAAATTAGTTCGAACTGCAGTTTTTACAGTCTAAGTAGTGGAACAAAATGTCATAAATAATGGTAACTTAAAGGAGGTTATTTAGTCTGGCAGACTGTAGATAAGGATTAACCAAGCTGAGTCCAATCCCAAGAGATTGTACCTTTGGGAACAATATGAGGCAGGGGTGGAGAATGACTCCTTGGTGGAAAATAAGAGAAGTAGAGAACATACTTCACAGTGATTCAGAATGGCAGAAAGCTAACTGACTAATGAGATGAAACAAGATGAAAACATGCTTTGGATGGTTGACGAATTTGGTTTCATTTTAACAAAAGATTTCGCATTTATTTTGTTTTGTTTCTGCTGCTACCCTCCTGGCCTAACCCTCATTTAGCTGTCATTGGGATCATTTCCTGACCTCCAGACCAGTGTCCCTGGCTCCCCCTAACGTAATAGAAGGATGCTTTTAATCTTAGTCATAGCAAGCCACCCCTCTGCTCTCCAGCCTACACTAGAGTCCACATAGCACTGGGAGTAGGGGCCAAGATAGAATGGCCTTGGAAATCTCCATGTATATTGGCCTCAGTGCCCCAGCCACCCATCCTTTACTCTTGCAGATATGTCCTCATCAATTGTCATATTGTCAAAGGACAATAGCTTAGACCTGAAAGTCAGGTCACCTGTATTAAATTATTTTACCTAGCACTTAAAATGAAGGGAACAGAAACAATATACAATTACCACAATTGAACTGTAAATATTTAAAAATTTTTAATTTAAATTTAATTGTAATTTTAATTAATTTCTTGAAATTCATATCGACAACACCATAGGGTCTACCACTTACACCAGTTTAAGCCTGGCTAGGAAATCCCTGTCCCCTACAGTGAGTAGGAATCACACTTCTCTTTCCCAGGCATTATTATTTCTTGTCTGTGAAAAGATTGATTAGGCAACATAAACAATGGCAGACTGCATTGTTTCCAATTTCTTTACATTTGGGAAATTCTGGTAATACATTTAGGAGATTATACAAGACACCATCTCAAAATACCAGTGCTTTTAATGATGATCCTGTTCTCCACTTTCTGGGCTTATAGTTCTTATCAGAATTAACTGGCTACATGTACTTACATCTAATGATCAGCTACTGTTGTAGGTCAAGGACCTCAATCAAATCCATGCTCATTAGGGCTGATATTTATTTATGGCATGGAAGAGACGAGAGTGTAACAGCACGTTTGAAAATATCTGCTTAAAAGACAAGAGTTATTGCATTAATTTGCATGTTTCTTTTTAAAATTTAGATGAATGTAAGTATTTATAGAAAGAACAAATGCTGCTAGCTGGCACTAAGATCTGTCTTCTGTGTGGAACATGGGGTGTTTACCCTTTGTGGCGTCTTTGCATTGGGATTTTTTAAGAGTTGTAACATGGTGAATGTATGTGAAAGCTCTGTTGACTCGGTTTGACAGTCTCTACTCGTCCACGTAGATTGGAAAGAGAGAGGTAAGAGGACTGAAATCAAGCCAGAGTTTGGAACCGTCACAGGCCATAAAAGAAGTGGGCTGACAACTGTAATTCAGGTTTATACCGTATTTGTTTTTGAATTAAAGGCATTTCCGTGAAAGTGTAAACCAGAAGCAAAATGAGATGAAAGAAAAGAAAATCTTACCAAATGGAGAAATTTCGTCTCCTCAGTGAAGAAAATAATTGCTACAAGCTCTAAGATATTTGGCAAGAAAATATACAGTGAGAAACATCTGAGCCTGACATTTGTAGCCGAAAACAAAATGAAAAGGCTTAATTTTTAATTCTCTTCCTTCGAAAAGCCTCAATTACATCTTCACAGTTATTGTGCAGATTAAAATATCATACTTTGTGAGGAATAAAATGTTTTGAAAGGAAACGAACATTTTCAGCCTAAGTAGTCAACAGTGGGCAGGAGTCTAGGCTCTGCCAGGTACCAGCTGCCCAACTCAATTGGCCATCCATGGTCTCAGTGTCCTCCTGCCCCAAATGTCAACAGTGACGTTTGCAGGGTGAGCTTGTTGCCTTGGTCACCTGGCATCCTTCCTAAAGCTCCGTGTGCTCTGAGCTGGCACATACCTGGAGCAATGCTGTTTCTCGTCAAAGCTGATTCCTTGCAAGGGCCTAGGAAATTTATTTTTCTGTTCTGTTTCACATGAGTTTATTAACTTATTATACCCTAATTAATGTAATTAATAATTAAAATTATCTGACGGCAGATACAATACTTATGTTAAAAAATAATGAGAATGAATGACAGCCTTAGAGTGGGGTGGCAGGAAATGGAGTTGCTTCAGGCTGTTCCCATTGTGAAAGTTACTGTTCATTTCTATTTTAGTCTGTGAGTTTTCAGTAAACACAGCCCCCAAAAGTAAATGCATGTTGTGATTGAGACAGAGGTAGGTAGTGCTTAGGATAAATCAGATGTCATAAAAACACTAACCAGAGGCAAGAAGTCCGTCGTGGAAGACTTTAGCAAAGAAAAGCATTTGTGGCCCATTCTAAAGGAGGGGAAGGATATTCGTTGAAGCCAGGCAGTAATCATTTAAAGCTTTAATTGCTGCTATGTTGGAACAAGTCCAGTGTTGGGGTGGGGCAATCCTAAGAGTTTCAGAAGCTGAGAATTTGGTACTGACCTGAGATCCATCAAACAAAATGGGGAAGAGTTGGAAAAAGGTCTTGGGAGCAGCACTTTCTGTGTTTTCTTCATTGGTTTTAGCTCGCCCTTGAGTCACAGGCATTTGCTTCTTAAATGTCATTTGCTGTCACTCCCTGTGATGGTTAATGTTACCTTCATTAACGGCAGTTGCTGGCTATCAAAAGAATGTGTCAGTCCTCTTAGACATAACAGATTTTTCTGTGGCTATGATTAAGACAGAATGACTCACTGGTATTAGAAGCACATGGTGATTCGTGGCTTTTCCTCAGAACAAACACAGTCATTCCACCCTCCTTTCTCCTCCACCAAAGTGTGCTGTTTCCCATAGTCTTGATGGATGATGGGTTTATGCCAGATGAAATGTCCAAAAAAAATGGTCATTGGTTTTATTTACTTCATAGTAGATTTGGTTTATTTTGTAGCTACTAAAAAAATAATATGTGTCCTATTTTGTTTTCCATTCAGCAAAAACTAGTTGCATATTCAACACATATTGCAAAGCAAAGCGAGTCAAGAGACAGGAAATGCATGCTGCATAGATCCTGGCTTTGCGTAGATCCTGACTTCAGCGAGCACAGTATTCTAAGAGTATTTGTAAGTTCACAGACTGTACTGTAGTGATAGGAGAGACAGAGACAGGAAGAGAAAATAAAATACTGTGGGGAGAAGAGCCTGAGATACTTCTGTCAGTAGAATATTTAAATATTCTCGAATGTAAGCAAAATAAGAAATTCAGATATTCAACTCAGCCTGATAGGTCAGCTTTAGACAAAGTTAAGAATAATATAAGAAACCATCCAGTTAGAGAAAATGTTGTCCTATCCAAACTAGTATCTTCAAATATATATCAACTTTCCATGCAAACACCTGTTGTAAATTGTGCATCCTCCTCTGTATCCCATCATCCTTTGCTTGTCCTCCCTTGTCCCTCTGTTCATCACCGTTGTTCCCTAATTTTGAATTTCATATATATATATAAAATATATATATAAAGTCATATAAATAATGACTTTATTATCTATAATATAAATAATATACGTATATATTATATGTGTACATACATATGTTATATATATATATAGTATATGTATATGTATATGTATATATGTATATGTGTATGTGTATGTGTATGTGTATGTGTATGTGTATGTGTATGTGTATGTGTATGTGTATATATAAAACTTGGTTATCTGTATGCAATCCTGAATCCACAGTGAGAGAAAAGATAGGACACTTTGAGATATGCCTCATTCATTTCATATGACGGTGTGTGAGCCAGTTGGGATTATGGTCTACAGTTACTCATTTGCTCAGGTCTGATCATGTCACTCTCACAAGCGTTTTACAGTCAGGATGCCTTGGTTGTCAGCATAGACAAAATGAAAACCACTGAAGGTGGCTGAATTTCAGGAATGTATGTCACCTCAGAAGTCAGGTCTCCCCACACACACCAGTTTTCAGTATGAGGAACTTTGTCATGAACAGCTAGTTAAAATTACCAAGTGGAGCTGGATACACAGAACAATGTCAGAGTGTTTGACAGGTACACAAAAGGACCTGAGTTCAGTTCCCAGCATGACCAAAACTAAACAAACAAATAAAGTAAATTAATTTCCACAATAAAATAGCTATTGCAAAAGCAAGAGAAAAAGTATAGGTACATTTTTATTTATTAAATTTTTATTAATTGATAATTTCATACATGCATACAGTGACATGTTTTGTTAAATCTACCCCCTTTCCCTCTCCTTCCTTCCATTCATTTCCTATTTCCCACCATTCTCCCACAACTTCATATCTCTCTCTCTCTCTCTCTCTCTCTCTCTCTCTCTCTCTGTCTCTCTCTTTGTGTGTGTGTGTGTGTGTGTGTGTGTGTGTGTGCTAAGTCCACTTAATGCTCTCTGTATGTGTGTATGTGCATGGATATAGGACCTTCTACTGGAGTGTAGACAGCCTCAAGGGAGCCACATCCCTAAAGAAAACTGATTCTCACCCCTTACCCCCAGCAGCCCTCAGTCACCACTAGCTCCTCACATAGGCGTGACACTTCACAAGCCCTTCCTCAACCTATGATGAGACTGTCTCTGGCTTGACATTATGCAGATCTTACCCATGCAGTCACTGTGAGCTCATGTGTGCACCCTGTGGATTTAGCACATACTGCTTCTTTTCAGGTGTCTTCAAGGTCTAACACCTACAATCTTCACAACATTCTCTCCCATGATGCTCCCTGAGCCTTGGAAGAAAAGGGTGTGGTGCAACTGTCATATTTAGAGCTGAGAAGTCTGCACTCTCTTATTCCCTGCAGACTGACTAAAGTGGGTTTCTCCAGTAATAGCCATGTGCTGTGAAAGGAAGATCTCTGATGAGTGTTTCTATAGGTATAGAAATCAAAACTTAGAGGCAGCCTATCACTGTCTCTATTTAGTACAACAATTGAATTATGTTTTCCCCTGGGGCCTGTGACCTAGCTGGCCACAGACTTTTGGCCTAGCTAGTGGTACCAGTTGGCTTTGAGTTCAGTTAGAAAGTAGTTGGTCACAAACATAACATTCTTGCCACCACCGCACCAGTGGGATATGTTGCCAGGTCGTTTGTTATTTTAGCTGGCCAGGTTCACAGCTTAGTAGGACTGTTCATTACTTTGATCCCCTGGCAGCATGCATAGAAACTCCCAGAAGTGTAAATGCTAGTCAACCAAGTGTGGATAAAATATGAAGGCAGATTGCCATTATGTCTGCAAGATCCACACAGTGGAAATCAAAATGCAGAAAAGCATGTATGTGCCTTTCATCAATCTTGGCCCACCTTATAGCACTATGGATGGTCCCATAAAAAGCCTTCACAATACACTGTGGTGTATTGGTGACTTCTTTTCTCTCCTCTCCATCTCCCTTTCCCTCTCCCTCCCCCTCCCCCTCCTTCCCCTCCTCCAGCCCCCATCTCTCATTTGCAGGCACATTAGTTCAGTTTGAAGTATCCTTTATTTTAAGAATCAAATTGACTAAATTTCCAGCCTCCTTTGAGTAAGATTGAAAACCAAAGGCACCTAAACGAAGAAAATTCAAATCTTGCATTTATCATTTAAGCCATTAAAATTGAATAAACAAGCAAACCAACCATCTACAAGTAATGTCTTTTGTCTTAGAATTCTGGAGTGCTGAAAGCAGAGTTACCTAGCCAGATAGACATAATTCCCCGAGTACATTTTCTTCCCTGCTTAGCACAAAGTTACCAGATACATCCAAGGACCCTCAGTTCCTTCTTCCCAACTCACTTGGGAATGATTTGGCAATCTGCTCAGACCTCTTATTCTACTCCTCATAACTTGGTATCCTGGGGACACGTTTGTACACCAAACCTTTCACTCTCTTTCCTATCTCCTGCAGGTAGCTCTGTAACTCTGAGGCTTGAGAAAAGTGCAAAATTCTAAATCTTAGCCTCAAAAACGATTTTTATCATGTCTTTTGAATTACTCTATTTTGCTCCATACAATAAATTTTATTAATAACTCTTAGAAATAGTCATATTTCTCTAATTCTGGTGATAACCAGTATGGGGTCAGACAAAAACATGTTTACATATTTACTAATGTCAGTTTACTAGAACATTATGTAGTAAACTTGGTGCTGTGTTCAATAGACCTTAGTTGTTTATTTTGCATATTTTTCCTTGTTCCTGTTCTGGAGTTTGAAGGAAGGGCCTGTGTAGGCTAGGCAAGTATTCTCTCATTGGCCTAAGCCCCATCCTTGTTAACTTTTACTTTGAGAAAGGATTCGGCTAAGTTGGTCAGGCTGTCTTTAAATTTGCTATGTAGTCCCTCTGACCTCAAATTTGGGATCTCATGCTCAGCCTACCCGAGAGCTCAGATCTAGGGTCAACATATTTTTTTGCTTCTTAAAGCACCAACTTTGGAGTCATGTTGTTCTCATGTAGCCAGTTAATATCTGCACACCATGATAATTCTTGTCCTTTTCAGCTTCATCTGTTTGCTTCTCTGGGCTCCTAGCTGGATACCTTTTCAAAGACATCACCAGTTGATGGAACTGTTTAAAAGTAATTAGGGGGTATGGCCTTATTGGAGGAGGTGTGGCCTTGTTGGAGGAGGTGTGGCCTTGTTGAAGAAGGTGTGGCCTTGTTGGAGGAGGTATGTCATTAGAGGGTGGGCTTTAAGATTTCAAAATCCAACACCATTTTCCAGTTATTGCTCTTTGTTGTCTGCTTGTGGATCAGATGTAAATTATCAGCTACTGCTCCAGGACTATGTCTGCCTCCTTGCTGCCATGCTCCCTGCCGTGATGGTCATGGACTCTAAAACTCTGGAACTGTAAATCCCAGATTAAATGCTCTCTTTTATAAGTTTCCTCAGTGATGGTGGTTTTCTTACAGCAATAGAATGGTAACTAAGGCATGTTTCCTTCCTTATTCTCTTTTCGGTGCTGAATTTTGGGTAATTGTCCAAGGGCTGTGCAATTACTTAAAAAAATCTATAAGTGCTATTTCATATTTCTTATTTGGTGAGTTTTCTTAATAATACTTTAGGAATTGCATGTCTTGTGTTTCCCCAATTTTTTAATTAAAAAGGTATTTTATGTGTATGGGTGTTTGCCTGTATGTATACCTGTGTATCATGTGGCTGCAGTGCCCTCAGAGCTCAGAAGAGGGTACATGATCCGCTAGGACAGGAGTTACAGAAGTTGTGATCCATCATGTGGGCACCAGGAACTGAACCTGTGTCCTCTAGACAAGCAGTGGAGGCTGTGGAACCACTGATCTGTCTCTTAAGCACCTCCAATTATTTTAAATGTAATAACATTAAAGCATATTTGAGATTAAAGTATAAAATCTCAAGTTTCTGGGTAAGAGACATTACATCTCATAATAATTGATCTGTGTTGGTTTGAATATGCTTGGCCGATGGGAAGTGGCACTATTAGGAGGTGTGTTCTTGTTGACATAGGTGTGACTTTGTTGGAGGAAGTGTGTCACTGTGGGGGTAGGCTTTGAGGATCTATGCCCAAGCTCCACCCAGTGTGAAAGAGACTCTCCTGGCTGTCTGCCGAAAAGAATCTTCTCCTAGTTGTCATCGTATCAAGATGTAGATCTATTATTTTCTCCAGCACCATATTTGCCTGCATCCTGCCATGCTTCCTGCCATGATGATAATGGGCCGAACCTTTGAAACTGCAAGCCAGCCTCAATTTATCGTTATCTTTATAAGAGTTGCCTTGGTCATGGTGTCTCTTCACAGTAATAAAACCCAAAACAGACTGAATTTGTTCTTACTTATAACATTTTTAATAGTTTCATCTTCTGTTAATATGGGTGATTTTTCCCCCTGGGGCATTTCTGTAAAGCTTGAGATGTTTTCCAAATATCTTTATGTTTTTTCTTTGAAAGATATTCAACTTTTTGACCAATTTGAGCTCTTTCTCAGTTTTGATTATGCAACATTGTGTATATTAAGCTCTGGTCTCAGATTCATTTATTAAGTGATGTTTTTCATAGAAAGAAGCAGTTTCAACTACAGTGAGACCAGCAAAGATGTGTGCTATGGGAGAAGAGCAGGGAGGTGTTCCAGCCCCTCCCTGGGCTGCTGCTCCTCATTTCTCAGATCTGAGTGGTAGCCTACATCCTGAAGACAGCCAGTGAATCCCCACAATAAGTTCCTACTCTTGTCTTTCCTGAGCTTCAGCCCTGAGGTAATGTCCTCCCTCTTGTCCTTCCCACTGCCACAGGCTCCTCTCACTGCCACAGGGTCCTCTCACTGCCATAGGCTCCTCCCACTATCACAGGCTCCTCCCACTGCCACAGGCCACTCCCACTGCCACAACATGGCAGCTTTCTCTTCTGGCTACACCCTGCAGTTTTCCTTCAGAGAACCTGGAAAGGTTATTGAAAATTATCTATTTTGTTTTTCCAGAATTTTTTATTCTTTGTGTGGGAGAGGTTTCCTGCCAGTCTGGGCTACTATTTTGCCAGAATTAGGCAGGTTTTTTTTATGTTATTATTGTTTTAAAGTAGAATTTCTTCTAAGTTTGGATAGAAGCCATCCCTAATTTCAAAATAATTTGCAGCAAAGCTTATATCTGTACACAGGCCAGAAACTCTATGTTTAAAAAAAGAAAACAGTAAAAATATTGTATATTAGCAAAAAAAAAAGTGAGATGTAAGAGGAGATGTAACTTGAAATCTGCTTTACACCTTTGCAGACAGGACAGGGTTATGGCAGGGAGGCATGTGGTCAGTGAGAAAGCCAAAGCTCTTCCAGAGTGGGACATTCACAGTGGCGCCCAGGGAAGGCTGACATACTTGGGACTGGAAGGAGAGAAACTTTCACAAACTATAGCTTCTTATAAAGATGCAGTCAGAAGCCTGGTGATTATACGATGTGTTTGGATGGGTCTAGGGGTCTGAACCAGTGCAAGTGGATGAAGCTATCTTCAGCGACTTTGGAAAAACCACAGTGAAAAGGCAAAGATGAGGAGCTGATGACAGGGGTCTGGAGTATAGCTCCATCCTTAGATTTCCTGTGTAACATGCAGCAGCTCCTGGGTATGAAGCAGAGCAGAACAGAATCTGAGCATCCTGCAGGGTGGCTGTAATCTCTACACTAAGGAGGTAGAGGAAAAATCAGAGTTTAAGGTCATCCTCAGCTAAATAGAGTTAGAGAGCAGCCTGGCTTAATGCATGCTGTTGGAGTAGGGGAGATGGAAGGAGAGAAAGAATGAATGGGAGAAAGAAATGAGAAGCTGGTTAATAGGGAATACTAAGTCCTCCCACAAGCACCGTATGCTTTGTGTAGACAGCAAAGATACCCCGAGAATCTCAAGAGCACATGACATAAAAACACTAGGATCATAGTTTGTTTATCTACAGCACAAGCTACGCAGCCATCCAGTCTGCCCAGCGGCCTGAGATGAAGCAGCAATTAAACAGTGAGTTTTAAACCTACAACCCAAGAGCCAAATGCTGTGTGCCAGTCATTTTCCTATGGCCTTGGCAAAGTATCTGGTCAGTTTTTTGGAAAGACTTGTAGAGTCTCCTGCAGGAAACTTATCTAAGAAATGGACCATAGAGGTTGTGGGGGAAATGATAAAGGTCTCCACGGTTGCCTGAAAACTCACACGATGGCCCAGCATGGAGTTGGGTTCCTCCTCCTGCCCACTCATGCTACTGGCTTTACAGATGATGGGATGATGACATAAATTGTGTAGCAAACAATCTCACTGAGGTTCTGTGGGTCTCCACTCCAGAGTAAGTTCTCAAAAACACAAAGTAAGAGTCATAATAGGAAATGCCAAGTGTCAGAATGACACTCTAGAAAGTTGTATTCGAGTCATGAGTATAGATTGTAGACACAGAAACACAAGGTTGGGGTTTGACAGAGCTCTCTAGTCTATGTGTGGTTTCAGGTAGAGGCATGCATGATAGTTGGCTCTGCTGGTAGACAAACATGCCTAACCCGAAAGATACTCCTTTCTTGTCCGAGTTTGCTCAAGACTCAGTAGAAAATGTGAATCAAGGAATTCCTCCTGTAATACGGGAGCTCTGAGAGTTTATTGTCTGATTCACTGTCCACCTGAGGCTCTGAGACATGTCTTGATCTGCCAGAAACTAATTTGTTAATCAATAAAATGTCAGCTGAAGGGGTTATCGGTGAACAAGTAATGAGAAGAGGCAGAACCATAGTATGGGGAGAAAGGGAATCTGTGTGCTAGCTAAAAGGTAGGAATGCCTCACCAGGCCAGGGGAGTGACAGCCAGTCAATTATCCTGTTAAACTGTCAGTATTGTGTGTGATCACAGGTAGGAATTGCTCCCCAGGCTAGATGGGGTGAGAGCTAATCAACCCATTAAGCAATCATTATTGCTACTTATTTGTTTCTAAGCTTTCTTGAAATGGTTATTTTCTTGAAATCTGAGCTTAGCCATAGATATGGCTGGTTACCTGCATGTAGAGCCACAAAAGTCTACCACCTTAATTTAATATTTATCCAAATTAATTCAAATCAGAAATGTCACTAGCTATTAACACCCAAGACTATTCCAAGTTCCACCTTTTATTTTGGGGTGGGGTGGGTAATTATTTTTTTTAATCTTTAGACTGCTGAATTTCTAGACACTCTTCATGTTAGTTCTCATTCCAAGCAATCCAGTTCTCTCTACCAAGTGCATATCCTTCTTCACTGCCTTTGACAAACACAGTAGACGTTTACTGGTCACTTTCCTACGCTACTTTACAAATTTCCCTTTAGAGCTTTAATCAGAGTCAGCTCATTGCATGTACTCTGAATTGCAGGTAAGAGAGTTATGTGTTTTGTAAATATAAGTCATGGACATTCAACCATCTGCCCTGCGATTTGTCTCATTTTCTGCCTTCAAGCAATTAATGCTATATGCCTCATATTGTATATTAATTGATGGTACATATTAGTTTGGTCTTTTTTCTTATAATGGTGTTGAGATTTATGGTAGCAGTTACCTCTGTAGGTCACAATAGCACACTGCCCATGACACAACAATTACAGAGAGTAGAGTCCATCAATTTATCTCAATAATAGTTATTACCTCACTTACTTTATAGACTGAAGACTTTACATTAGCTTTTCAGGTCAGCTTTCCTCCAACTGGCAACTCAGGCAGGAATCTAGAAGCTGGTCATCCACCAGTCTCTAATAGACGTCATTCTTTTACACCCAGCTGCATTGATAGGAGAGAAAATGTGCCAAGGTCGCTGGGTGGGCAGGGCTTGTCTTGGAGGCCAAGAATAAAGGAAGCATACAAGAAGTTCACACACGTTCTATTGGTCAGTGTGATTGCATGGTCATCTTTGATAACAGGGTCTCAATATTTGATTAAAAATATGTGTGCAGAAGCAAAAGGAAAGCATTATAATACACATGTGCCCAGTTTGTGGTAATATATACGGGCAATTACAGAGTAGATCGTTGGTGGAGGAGAAAGAATGAACCTTGAAGCTGTGAAAGTCATGAAATAACATTGGGAAGCCATGCTCTGAGGATGAAGGGATGGTAGCACAGTTATAGATAGATAGATAGATAGATAGATAGATAGATAGATAGATAGATAGATA
>JANHMN010000001.1:93428997-93446551 GCA_030674055.1 Rhabdomys pumilio
ATAGATAGATAGATAGATAGATAGATAGATAGATAGATAGATAGATACATACATAGATACATAGATACATAGATACATAGATAGATACATAGATAGATAGATAGATATGCAACCTGTGGCTAGCTGACAGTTACTACGTTCCTAAGCATAAAATTATTTGACATTTTTGTTGGCTTTCAAACTTTGAAAAATCATTTTATGCTTTGCCACTGTCAATATTTTGGCACACTTGTCAATTAAATAACAAAAATATACGTGTTGATA
This sequence comes from Rhabdomys pumilio, assembly GCA_030674055.1. NCBI lineage: Eukaryota > Metazoa > Chordata > Mammalia > Rodentia > Muridae > Rhabdomys > Rhabdomys pumilio. The sequence continues at coordinate 93,429,262 of JANHMN010000001.1, forward strand.
ACCAGTTATTGTCATATATCATGGACTTTATAGAGTTCAAAAAAGGAATACATTCAAAATTATTTGTGCTTAAAATGTGTAAACATAAATGATATTTGGTTTCAACACAAGTAAAAGAGTTAAAATTTATGAAAATAATATTAGAAAAAAGTGTGATTGCAAGTTAAAAGTATAATTTTAATATCTGTATTATGAAATAAAAATATATTTGAATTTTTAAACAATGATTAATTAACATAAGAGGGTGACGGTTTTTGTTTGGATCATAATATATTTTGTAACATAGAAAGACTTTCACATTCAGAAAGATGTTATAATATTTTGCAACCAACTTAACACCCCGAAACAGCTGTCAGGGCATTGTGGTTTTATTTACAGTAGTTTCCTTGGGTTTTGTAAAAATGAATCCTCTGGAGATCTTGCTGAAATGTCATTGTGAACCAGCAAGCCGTGAGCAAGTCCTGAGAGTCCAACCAGTCACCACGGGAGACATGTGCAGCTAGTCCAAGGGGTAGCTTCTGAGTAGCCAGGATCCATGACATGTGGATAAACTGGTTTTTCTCATCACTGTGACAAAATACCCAACTCCTTCATGGCTGAGTAGGTCAAGAGGCCACAGACACACAGCTGGTTTTCTCTTTCATCTGTTATTCTGTCAGGCCCCTCAGCTGATACTCTCTGGAGACACCTCCATGGCACAACTAAAGATATTGCTCACAGGAGAATTAATTCATTTGAGTAGCCAGTGGAAATCAACTGTCTGACATAGTGTCCAAGACAACCTGGTACTGGTAGGATTAGAATTCTATTGGTACCCTATAAATGATACAGCCGTTGCAATTATTGTTTAGTTGGGGTACACTGGAAATAAAATGAAGCCATTATGAATAATTGTGCATATACAAGGCCCAAGTCAGAATATCTTCTCAAACTTGGTGCATCCAGTCTCTTCTACTTTGAATTATAAAATGTAGTATACACTCTTCAATTAGAATCAACCATTCTGAGACATACGGAACTGGAGGTCCCATAGATAGCATACCAGCCATTGTGTCTGAGAGAATCATCTCGGAACACATAGCAGCATTTTCAGGAGACAGTGTCAAAATAGGAGAGGCTTATATTTTGTAAAATGCATAGTGGAGAAAAGTTACACCCCAACCAAAATGAGTGTAAGTTTCCCATATGCCATTAACTAGACAGTATTACACTTTAAGAAAGTCTTGATTAAATCTATTGGCCTTTTTTTATCTGAGATTTTAAAATTACTTGTAATCTCCTATAGTAAATAATTATCCATGATTAAACAGTCTTGATATCTTTAGATTCAATCATGGATTCCTGTGGTTTTATAACTAATTACCAATACACTTTGGAAATCACTCCTTTCAAAGGTTTTTATTATAGTTTTTTGTTGTTGTTGAGAGTCAAATTCTCATATAATATGTTTGATCACATCACTTCCCTTCTCCCAACTCCTCCCAGATCTTCTTCACCTACTACCTACGCAACTTCATGCCCTCCCTCCCTCCTCTCTCCCTCTCTCCCTTCCTCCCTTCCATCCTCAGGAACAAAAAAAATAAAAACAAAACACTCAATAAGATAAAGTGCCAAAATTAAAAATAAAATAAAATAAATGTCCAGTGGCCTATAATGGTGACTTACCTAAAAGATCTAATAATAGAATGTTATCAGAAATGTTCTGGGAGTAACCAACCACGTTTTTACTTTTAATTTTAATTCTATTTTTTATTGCAGGTCACTCCATGAGATGGAGCCTATACCCGACACTGCTGACATGACTGTTCTTGGTCTGAGTTAGAGTCATAACTCGGTTAGTTTCCCCACGGGCATATTGTCTGAAACATAAGTATTTACGACACTGCCCTAGTGCCCTAGGAAAAAATAAACAGTTAGAAAATAAGCTACATCTTAAGAAATGTAAACAGGTAAGAGAAATATACCGACGACTGAAATTACATGCATAAAAACCAGTGCATGATTTTACATATACAGAAAATTCATGTGCAGATTATTTTTCGCAGCCAACAGAAGCTGATATGTGCAAACATTATTAAAGTGAAACTACGGAGGAGTCTTGGTTTTAAATCACAAGACTCCTCCCACCACATCTGAAAATGTCATGAATCTCACATTAGAAGAGTTTGTTCCTTCCAGTAGGGATGGGTACATTTAACCATCGTTTCTAATTCTCAAACAAATATTCTAAGCAGTGGGGATTAATCTTACAGTCTTAATCATAAAAAGGTTTTTTTTTTTTCTTTTTAATCCTATTCAATACTGAAAGAGCCTTAAATATGAGAGGTCTGATATTTTCTCATAATGACATATGGTTTTAAGAAAAATAGCAGAAACTGACATTCTAGAAAAATAAAATGAGTGATTCACTTAATATTACCTCCAGGACATTTTGTATTTCATGTGACAAGTTAGTCACAGACTTGGACCTTCCTGCAAGAGTCTCTACTAATGTTCCCAAGATGTTTTTATTTTACTGATTTTTTTTTTAAAAAAAATCCTAATGCATCATTAAAATTGTATCCACATACAAAGAACTCAGAATTAGGCAGCAAATCTCACCCAAAACACGCTTCGCAGAACTGACAGTTGCTGAGCTGCCCCCACCTAGAGCTGGAAGCAAGCTCCCCAGTGTTCCCCACACTGTTTGCCTTCAGCCTGTGTGATGGTCTCCGGGAGCTGGGTACATCCCCTGTAAACACATCCAGCCACATTTGGATGTGTCTCTATTTTAAAGAATCCTTTCCACTTGATTTAACACACATCTCTCAGGCATTTGCACCTGGCCCTGGCGATGGTGGGGGATGAGCACAGAAGCCAAACACGCCTTCCCTGCTTGAGCTCTCATTCAGGATAATATACAAGAAGGCAAACATTACAGCAACTTGAAACCTGCGAAGAAAATGCAGCAATGGAACTCTGGAAAAGGAGACGGAGAGGGAGAAGGGGCTCTGGTTCCCCTTCACTTAGCGACCATCTCCTTCCCCAAATGGACTGGCTGTGGACCTAGTTATAGATCTTAGCAGAGGAAATGACAGCTGTTTCCTTGTTGTCTTCTGGCCAAACTGAGCCTGCCAATGCCTCCACCTCCTGTTTCTCGGATAAAACTTGAATTTCCTTCATCCTCTTCTACAAACACTCTGTTCTACTGCCTCCCTTAAAGCTAATTATCAAAAGGAAGCACATTCAATTCCACAATTGGAAGTATGATATATAGGATTATAACTGTAACATCATAATTTTATAAGTGCAGTTGATGACATTACTACCTTTTATGATTTTGCTATTATAATAGTAAGCTCACTCCTTTTCCTCTTAATTTTTAGTAAAACAGGACCGATAAGTGTAAATCAGTCTTGTTTGCTTGATTATTAAAAAAATAATAATAATATTTATTTCTATTGTTCCAATTTGTTCAAAGAGTTTGCATTTAAGCCCTGGTACCAAACCCTTTAGCTCCCTTATCAGATTCAGAGTTGGCTAGCAATGCTGTTCAACGTGATAAAATAGAGTCTAAGAATTCCATACGGCATAGACAGATGTCTTAGGAGAGTATTTCCCGATTATGTATGTGGAAAGGACCAATGAGCAGGTTGCTTATGCAGAGATTGTTCGGGCCTTAGAGACTGGAACGCCATCAAAGCTACGTTGACTGCTGCACATTCCACATTCATAATGGATCCCATTTTATCAATGGCATTTGCTTGCTTTTTTTTTTTTTAAGAAAAATGTATATTTGAAAATATCTTACTGATAAATAAAAGAATGTATTTTATCACGTACAACATTTTAAAAGTGTATTTACATCTTGGTAATTTAAGTTTTTGTCTATTATTGTTTCTCTGTGTGTGATGTGCATGTGAGTACTCATGCCATGGCACATGTCAGAGAGCAGCTTTGTGCAATCTGTTCCCACCTTCCACATCTACTGGAGTTCCAGGGATGAACTCACAGGGCTAGGGTTCTGCATCAGTGGCCTTTCAGCACCATGTCATCTTGCTGGCCTCAATTCTAGCTAACTTTAACTAATGTGTCACCTTGGATGAGAGCATAGGTCAGTCGTCTTTCCAGTGCTTGACATAAATAGGTGACAATTAGCGAAAAGAGAAAATATGTAATCCCATTCATAGCTTTGGTGGTTCTGGTCATGATCAGTTGTCCCCATGACTGAGAGCATGTCTGGAAGCAACACACTAATGGTATCAACTGGGGTGGGACAAAGACCATGAGCCTATGAACCCAAAGCAAAACTGTGGGGAGGGAGGTATCTGGGGTCCCACTGTCTCCTTCAAGGACATACCCCACCCAATGGTCTAACGACCCCTCTGCTCACCTTAACTTGCAAGCTCTACTACTTCCTAATAACCCAAGCATGGAGATGGGGTCTGTAACGTGGGCTTTTGGGAAGGTACCAACGGAGAACAGAAACCAACTTTCTTTACATTTTTCATGTTTCGGGCAAGCTTCTATTTTGATTCTGCCTTGTGAGGGGTAGAGTGAATGGTTCACAGTTCTGCTGTGGTCCATATCTTCATCTCTAGAATCTTCTGGTTTATGCATTTTGAGACACACCCACCAGGCAGTACACTTTCCTTGTGCATCTGAGGACTTATTTCCTTATGGTTGTTCTTCCTGTTGGTATTTTGCTTAATAATGCTGACTGCTTGAGATGTGGAAATCACTCTTTCTGGATATTTCTCATTTAGTCTTTCTAATAAGCCTGTGAGTTGAATCTCATATTAGACCATTTCACGACAGAAGAAGCAGAGACTTGGTTAAGATGCCCAAACCTGCAGTTAATAGGTAGAGCCGGAGAATTAAATGTGATCCATGGATTATCATTCTTCAGGGTAATTTTACAATTGAGGGGAGGGGTGTTCTACCATTGTCCATTAGTAACACTTTAAGAGAAGGTAAAAATGCTTTTAAAAAATGAATGGCCACTCAACCCCCTCTCCCGCCATAGGCACAGAGAGAAAATAAAGCGGACTAGTAAAATCAAAGACAGGCAAGAATGCACAGTAGCTGGGTCTTTCGTATATTATGAGTGCAAATAAGACTACTTCTCTTAAAGCTCTTTGAAAAAGCTAAGCTTTCGTCTACTAATACTAGAGTATTACTCAGGCATGAAAATAACTGTGTGAGTAATAAATGCAAAAAAAATGCGTAAATTTCATTGACTTGAGTAAAAGAAGACTTTTTCAGAAGGGGGAGAGAGAGAAAGAGAGAGAGAGAGAGAGAGAGAGAGAGAGAGAGATCTGGATGTATTTCTGATGACTACAGGGCTCACATTACATTCTCACATGTATTCCATCTTTCATTTATTGAAAGCAATTACCTTTTTGAATCCTAGTCAGAAGTCTCCTTTTCTACAGTTGACTGCATGGCTCAAGCTGGTTCTACATTGCTCTCTTTCTGGAACTTGGTATTGCTCTCGCTGAGAAGTGCTCCTCCCTGACGAGGCAGAACTATGTATCCTCACCCCTCTGCTGGGACTTCAGCAGTATCTTCTTTCCCACGGGTTCCATGAGCTGTGTCCTCTTTGTGAATGGGACGAAGCTAACACAGCCAAGCAGCTCCCTTGACTTGATACCATCTATTCCAGGGAAGACAGGGTCCATTCATTGCACCTCTCACTTTGAATCTAGCAAATCTGTTTTTTTAATTGTTTTTAGTTCCTTTTTGAAGACAAGATGTCTGTGTCTGTCTCTGTCTCTTGTGTGTGTGTGCGTGTGTGTGTGTGTGTGTGTGTGTGTGTGTCTGATTTTGTCTGTCTGTCTGTCTGTCTGTCTGTATCTCCTTTCTGGCACTGTTAGTTTCATGTAACTCTTATAATGGTGTTTAGGTCTGAGCCCTTTCTATTTTTTCCTCTTTTAAAAAACTGTTTAAGCACCAGTGGACCCCCTCAACTCACAAGCCTTTTCTCTTCCCATGCTTTAAAATATTACTTGTTTTGTAAGTGTGTCGGAGTGCATACATGGAGATCAGAGACAGTTCTTTGGAATCAGATTTTCCCTTGCCACACACTTAAGTCATTAGGCTCACGAGCAAACGCCTCTACCCACCGTGCCCACTCACCAGCCCTGTTTTATTATGTCTCAAAGTGTGCATACATGTGCAAGAGTGCAGGCCACTGTGTACATATGAAGGCTGAAGGACATCTCAGGATTCTGCTCTCTTTTTCTACCTTCCTGATAAAGAGCCTCCCTTGTTCCTACTGGGCAGGGGCCACTGGGCCAGGTGGCCCATTCACTTCTGTCTAGTGTTCTGTCTTAGCCTCTCAGTTTGCTATAGAACTTTGGAGATTACATATGCATGCACCGAGCCAGCTCTCTGTCCTGTCCTGTCCTGTCCTGTCCTGTCCTGTCCTGTCCTGTCCTGTCCTGTCCTGTCCTGAGTGTACCAGAATATCTACAGTCTTCCCTTCTACTCCTCACTGCATTATAAATTCTACAATTGTTTGTCACCTGACCATCTTCATTTGACGAGCCTACTCCTTGAACTCCAAGATAATTGGCTGTTGCCTTTATGAGCCAGTGCCAATCCTTCAAGGTGAATCTTCACACAAGAGCCAGTGCCTTTCTTGAAAGACTGTAGTTGGATTTGGGCTCTGTTAAATCCTAACGAGGTTTAAAGTGTTATTTGTGAGTTCCTGAATTTGTCTAGTGAGAGGGAAAAATATAAAGAAGAGCTTGCCAGAGCCATCTGTCTGTGCCCAGAGTCTGCAATAGCCTTTCTGTAACTGGCTGGAGTTCTGGCTGGCACAGGGTCACCACAGTGCACCTGTATCAATGCAAACATGACAAAAATCCTGTCTGTAACATCCAGTGCCTGCTCAGCTTTGACATTTAGCCATCTAGTCTTACTTTGTCTTTAATCTTGCTTTTATTTCTACAGTGTACAGTGGCTTAAATCTCCATAACACGGAATGGTCTCATGGTCATTTTCCTTGGCCTCATAATTTCTCTTGGCCTTGTCTGCAGAAGTCAGCTTTAAGTCATCACAATGCAAACATCTCAAGTCACCAGAGAGAGATGTGAGGGAGCAAAAAAATAAGTTGCCGTGGAGTTAAAAAGAACAGAAATGTCACACAAACCACCTTTTATTGTATCACCTTGGTTTTGTTTACTGAGAAGCACTGCTTCCTTCTCTGCTCATCTGAGCATACCAGACTGTTTGAGTGCTGCCAAATGCCCCATGAGGTCATATGTGGCAAAAGTCTGGAGCTAGTTCCTAAGTGAATTCTTTTCTTTCCCTACTTTCAGCCTGAGTCTTCTTCCCATCCTTTGTCCTGAGTCTCCCTTGTAAAACTTTCTTTTATTTCTGCTAAATTCATGTTTTGCTTTCTTTCTCATATAATTTCCCATTCTCTAAAATGTTTGTAATTATTTCTCATGCATGTTTGTATGGGGAAAAGGGTGCAGGGCCTGCACAGGTAACACAGTGCCCACGTGGAGCTCTGAAGACAGCTGTATAGAGTTGTTTCTTTCCTCCCACCGTACTTGGGCTCAGGAATTCAAAGTCACCCAGGTCGTCAGCCTTGCCCGGCATCTTGATTTCATTTCCTATTGCTATGATAAAATACTCCAACAAAAGCTTCGTGAAGGAGAAAGTGTTTATTTGGCACAGAATTGTAGGCTGCAGTCCATAATTGTGGGGAAGTCAAAGCGACGGGAACTTACAGCAACTGGTCCCGTCACACCCACAGTCAAGTGCTGGGAGCCATGCCTTAAAGCCTGCATGCTTTCCTCAGCCCACATACTCTACCTTTAAACACTCCCAGACACCCTGCCCAGGAACCGATTCCACACAGAGAGTGCCTTAATTAATATAATCAATGGAATTCCATACATAGATACTCATAGGCCCTCCTATCTACAGAACGCTTTGTTTTGAGGATCCCAAGATTTTTCTAGATTGTGTCAATGCAACAAAACCAGCGATCAACAGCTCCACGAACCTTTACGTGATGATTCATCTCCCAGGCCCAGGCTATTCTTTTTACAACTTTCAAAATTCCAGCTTCTTTCTTTCTGAATGTGGTTGCTTCGAGAACCACGCAAACTCTCTTTATTTCTTGTCTTCTGTGTACCCTTAAGATGACCAAGATATAGTGCAACAAAGGAGGTACAAGGAATGCAGCAGCCAAGAGGTGATCTTATTTCTCTGCTCTCTGCAGCTTGTCCTCGGTGACATTCACTGGAGATGCATTTGGGTCATTAAAACTGGTTAAGCCAGGTCAAGTGCAAACGAAATTATGAACAGTATTTTCAGTTGTAAACATGTCGCTGAGAGTCTCCATCTAGATAAGGACAATAATTAGCAAATTTATTTATTATTTTGGGTACCATTCCTTCTGTGAGAAGAATAGAAAAGGGAATAAAGCACAGCACACTCAACACTCCACACGGTGAAATTGGCCCTAATGATGGTAATTTACATCTAACTACAAAGTCGTTAATTGCTGTGTTTTAGTGGGTGTTTTCCCGTAATGCTAACAGCTGGCAGTCAGTGTTTTAAGTTTAGTCTTTGGTGGATGTGCTAATAGGATCGCAGCTGGAAGATTAGAAAAGGGGCCAAGGGCTTAGGGGGATTTCTTTGGTTTGCCACTACCAGTCTGCCTGCTGGAGGTTCAGTGTCATGGCCACCGCCAGGACTAGTTGTTAAAACAGTCCCAGGCAGCTGTGAGACAGGTACTGTTTGGCTGCCCTTTTGGCACTTTTGCAGATGAAGCTTAATCAAAACACAATCTAAGGTTTCAGTATACTTACCCATCAACACTCAGGAGGATGATATTGACCTATTTATTCATTTATTTATTGTGTCACTGGCTTATTTATTCTGCTTTTGTGGAGAAGGGGGCGTTATCAAACCCAGGCCTTATTATTCTAGGCAAGCTCCCCACCATAGTCCCATCCCCAGTGCCTCCCTCCCTAGTAAACACTGATTTTATAACAGGAACATCTTGAGTCACAGCAATAGAGGTTTTAACATGCCATCGGGAGAGTGTAGCCCAAACATGAGAAAGATTATAGCAGGCAAGAAAGTTATGGAACCATCATAGATGACTGGATTTTCAGTGAGTACCAAGAAAATGCCAGAACACTGTTTCCCCAGAAGGCAATCTCAGGGGTCAGTTGCCAGCCTCACTGAGGGTGGATGCAGGTTAGTGCTTCTGGCAGTACCATCATAGTCATTGCTACCCTAGGAGTAAAGGCACAGAAAGATGGATGGTACACAGTTTCAGAACATGCCCTACTTTGTTGTCTGTTAGCCATGTGACTTGGGAAACATTTAACCTCTCAGAATATCAAACTTTTACTCCAGAAAATAGAAATGACCTCACCTCACACGACTTTTAGAGGAGACTAGCTGAAAGGGTGATGGAGCAGTATGTTGTCAACACATGAGACCATCAACACACAGCAAGTATTGCTGATGGCTGTTGCTGTAAGCATGGAGCGTAGTTGTTAGATGAACCTGGGGGCAAAATACACACAAATGCATTTAGGATACTGTTCATCAACCAAGTAAAAGAATACCAAGGCACATTTCCTTAATTTCTCATCAGTGCCGGCCCCCCAGAGGAGTTCACTCACAAGAAGTCTTGCTTTACAAATTTTTCTTCTCTCTTTTTCTCCTTTATCTGAAAAGTTTTGCCAATATGCTTAAAATTAAAAATAAAAAAGGTATACTTTTAAAAATGTCTCACCTTTTCTCAGAAAGACAAATATCAGAACTTCTCGCATATATGAAATCAATATTTATGTGTGTGTGAGTGTGTATGTGAGTGAATGTGAGCATGTATGTGTGTGAGCGTGTGTGTAAGTATGAGTGTGTGTGTGTGCATGTGTGTGGTGTGTGTGCGCGGTGTGTGTGTGTGTATGTGTGTGTGTGTGTGTGTGTGTGTGTGAGAGAGAGAGAGAGAGAGAGAGAGAGAGAGAGAGAGAGAGACTGTTTAATAATGAAAGTAGAAGGGAAACCATGACAGGAGAAAAGAGTAAGGACAGGATTGTGAATACACACAGCAGAAGAAAGGGCTGTTTGGGAGACAAAAGTGACCCACAAGAAGAATGAGAGGGTCATTAGGGGCATAAGAGCAAATCAGACAAAGATTAATGACACATGTGCATGTATATAGCAGAAGAAAACCTATTGCTATGTATGTCACCTTAAAAAAGCAAAAGTTGTTTACTTTGGTTAATTCAGTCTACTCTAATAAAGTGAATGTGAATGTGGTCTTATCTCATATATTTAGCTGTAGAGATCTTTCCACTCCTGTTTCTCAGTCTGTTCAAGACCCACATTAGTTCTCAGCTTGTCCCCATCTCATCCCCCAACCCCAACCTCACTCATTCTATAGAACACTGGCATAAAATCTCAGTGTGTGATGCACTGGCCATGGATGAGTGTGGGACTCAATGCTCTGCTGACTTCCTACAGGCAGCACCAGGCCTGAGAGTCTGCTCAGGACAGCTGGAAGAGAACCATTGGCACATGCCCAGTGCTGCTTGCCCACACAGTCTTTCTTCTCATGTGAGTTCAGTGTCTGGCCCTGCTTCTCATCTGCATCTTATTTGAGGCATTTCTGTTGCCTGTCTATTACCTGACAACTCTACCTTCTCCCCAAGTTACTGCTCCTTTTTCACCAGAAGAAGTCATAAAGTTGTCTTTGTTGCAGGTCCTCCGCCTCTGAAATCATATTATTTTAATAATATGCAATGTATAACACCAAAAACAACAAGTTCTAAGGGCTTCCTTGAGGCTCTAGAATTTTCTGGAATCTGTGGCAACTTCCATCTTTCCAAACAGGTAGTACCATCATGGCCAAGTAGACCCTGAGCTGATCCATTATTGAAACACCATGAGTCCCTAGAGGTAACCCCCCACTTCTACTTCCTCACCCTTTATAAAAGTCTTGGAAACGTCTTATATAAACCTACCTTTAGCCTTGTCTGGTCCCTGATTTTAGTAGGATTGCTTCAACTTTCTCTCTGTTTAGTTTGGTGTTGGCTACTAGTTTGCTGTGGATGCTTCAGTCCTTCTTAGAAGGGAGGACAAAATACTCATAGGAGGAAATATGGAGACAAAGTGTGGAACAGAGACTGAAGGATAGGCCATCCAGAGACTGTCCCACTTGGGGATCCATCCCATATATAGTCACCAAACATAGACACTGTTGTGGATGCCAAGAAGTGCTTACTGACAGGAGCCTGATACAGCTATCTCCTGAAAGGCTCTGCCAGAGCCTGATAAATACAGATAAATACAGCCAACCATTAGACTGAGCATGGGGACCCCAATGGAGGAGTTAGAGAAAGGACTGAAGAAGCTGAAGGGGTTTGCATCCCCATAGGAAGAACAACAATATCAACAACCAGATCCCCCAGAGCTCCCAGGGACTAAACCACCAACCAAAGAGTATACATGGAGGAACCCATGGCTCCAGCTGCATATGTAGCAGAGGATGGCCTTGTCAGACATCAATGGGAGGAGAGGCCCTTGGTGCTGTGAAAGCTGAATGCCGCAGTATAGGGGAATGCCAGGGAGGGGAGGTGGGAGAGGGTGAGTGGATGGGGGAGCACCTTCATAGAATCAGGGGGAGGGGAGGATGAGATAGGGGGTTTCCAAAGGGGAAACCAGGAAAGGTAAAAAACTCTTGAAATATTTATTGAAATATAAATTTATTTATTTTTGAAATATAAATAATAAATAAAGTTTATTTATCATTGAAATATAAGTCAAGAAATATCCAATAAAAGAAAAGAAAAATAAATAAAAACCTTTTTTTTTTTTTTTTGGTTTTTCGAGACAGGGTTTCTCTGTGTAGCCCTGGCTGTCCTGGAACTCACTTGGTAGACCAGGCTGGCCTCAAACTCAGAAATCCGCCTGCCTCTGCCTCCCAAGTGCTGGGATTAAAGGTGTGTGCCACCACTGCCAAATAAAAACTTAATATATCAAAAATAAAATAAAATAAAATAAAATAATAAAATAAAATAAACCTACCTCCAAGGTAAAGTCTGTAAACAACTGACCCAGTGGTTAATTTTTTTCTAGACATCTCACAAAACACTTCTTTCATAATTTTTCAAGAGCAGAACAGGGAGAGATGATATTCACATTAGGAGAAGAAGAGAATTGACAGATTCATATTAGTGGAAGGAAGATATCTATTCTTCCTCTAAGAATCGTGTTAGAAAAACAACCTATTGCCTTGGTGGCACTTAACAATTCCACCATCTGAGTAATCCTCAAGTTTTTAGACAAAAAGACTAAAGTAAAAACCTGGTCTACTGGGCCATCACTTGTTATTCTGATTTACATTTTATATTTTAGTTTTGAAGTTTACGGTATTTCAGATTTTTTTTCTCTAACTTATAAAATCAACATCCAGAATAGAGTTGTAAAAACTTCAATGTAAAATTCTTATTATTCAAAAATAAAAATCCATTGACAACTGTCCTTCAGGGGGGAGGGCTGAACATTGGGTTCTGAATGGAGACTTGAATTAAAGCAAATGTTGTCAATCAAAATGTTCAAAATGAGCCTGTTAAAGAAAAGCTGATAATTCCTATGGCAGAATATATTTTCTTTTTGTAGGTAAAAGAAAAAAATTCACTTTGCAGGAACTACATTTTCAAGCCACTTTCTTTAATACTAGAAATGTAATAATCTAAATACTTATACTTTTAAAATATTTGTGAACCTGCTTTTCTATATTTTTTCTTTCTTTTAAATTTCTATCCTAAGAGATTCAAAGGTTATTTTTTTTTTCTAAACCAAAAATGAGAAATGTACTTTTAGTGACACTTACTGCATACATGTGAAGAATTCTACCAATAATATAGACTACACCAGAGTGGATCACACCATTATTTATAGGAAGAACGTCTGAGGAAGAAGATAAACCCTTAAAAGGTTGCCACTGAGAGAATCCAAGATCTGCTAATGTGCACACTTCTGTGGATAAATGGCTAACTAGATAAATGGTTAGATACTTCCCTTGAGTCAGTCTCTTTGTATGACTAGGGATGGCTGAGTGGGCAGACAGGAGCCTGCTGTTAATGGGGTGAGTAGCACCACAGGCTTCTGCTATGTGCATTATATAGCATTGATGAAGGAGTTTTCATGACACCTGTCACTTGAGTACAAACTTCTTAAACAATTTCTACCCTTAATTAACACCTTAATGTGTATGTTTGTCTTCACATATCTATTACATATTTGCATTACCATGTATATATTATTGTGTCTTACATATGTATTACTATTTGTAATACAAATGAGCATTTGGGTTTAAGATTTAAGGGCACTGTATTTTTCCCCCAAAGTATTAGGCTAAGTATATATGTTTAGTAATTCTAGATATATTAAATATAACACGAGCTCAATTGCGACATGTATGCTTTCTGTCTATGTCTAGGGCTGATTTAGTAGCAGTTGATGAAACATAAGGAAAAAATAACCCACAGGAGTGAAAGGCACAGGTGGGTGGGGATACCCCCAGAGAGCCGCACACATGGGTGTTACAGCATGCGCTCTGTGACTGTTGCCGAAGGCTTCCCCTCCTGCTGAGAAATCAATAGATCTGCCAAGAGCTGAAGTGTGCTCTCCAGCTGCTTCAGGGCCTGCTCATGCAGTGGTACATGCTTACAGAACGGAACCCTAGGACCAGCCATGAGGATCATGCTAAAGTATGTCTCACTTACAGAAGCCAGGGGTGACGTTTGATTTATCACAGCCCGCAGGTGCCGTGCTCTGGACTTATTTGGTGAGTTATTTGAAAAGAATACAGCAGCGGAAGCTCAGCACAGTGAGTCGCCACTTGCAAGACTTTTACTTTTTGGCAAAGAAGAGCAGCCAGTTTCTGTTCAGTTTGCTTTGCAGTCTGGATACTGTTTTCAAACTAAAGTAATGGCTTTGACTGTCAAACTCAGGACTTGTTAAATAATCAAAAACAAAATGACTGGCAGCGAGTATGGGTATGAACGCAAACACTGATACAAACTCACAGTTCATATCCACCACTTTCACAAAACATTGTTTGCCTTCAGTTTCCTGATGAAGAAACGCATACATTCATGGTAGAGAGTAAATATATTTGGGAAGTGTCAAGTCTGGGGAAAATAACACATCTATTACTCTGCTCACCAGATTTGTAGCTACACATGACATGTAAATGTATATATTTCTGGTTGGCCTCCGAGTTCATACAAAAGAAGGGCATGCAAAAATAAAAATATACTGTGACATGCATTTGTGTATGGATTTGGGTCAATTGGTGAGGAAGTTTTAGCAGGGCAGCTGACAGTGAACTGAATACAGTTTTCAAAGGGGAAAGATTTTAAAAGTCAGACCTTTTTCAGTCTCTGCTGACGGTTGTCTTGGGTTCCAGTTTCCTCACATCCTCGAGCCCGTCTCAGCTTTAACGGTCAGTAGTGACATGTACACGTAGTAGTGAGATGCAGCATCCCTGGAGTTGTGATTTAAAGTCAATAGTGTTATTGATCTCTTCCATTATAAAAGCAACTTTATATTTTGTTAGGAGAAATGCCTATTGAACCCTTTTCCTTGTTTTTGCTGTTGTTTGTCTGTGTTTGAGTTGTTTTTCTGTGGCTGTGACACTGTGAGAATTATGTACATTCTGTAATCTAAATGTATGTCTGATTATGATTTACAAATGAGTCTGCCTATTTGGTGGGGTTTTGCTTTACTTTTATTTTTTTAAAAAAAATTAACACACACATACACACACACACACACACACACACACACACACACACACACACATGAATGTTTGTCTGTTTGGAGGGGGCAAGCATGTATGTGCTATCATGTGCCTGTGGAAGTCAGGAGGACAACTTGCAGGAGTCTGTTCTCTTTTTTTAGCACACAGGTCCTGGGGCTCAAACTCAGGGCACTAGGCTTGCCAGCAAGTGCCTTAACACACTAAGCCGTCCTGCCAGTCCATTTATTTGCTTTCTTAAACAAGCCTTTGATATACAAAAGTTTACCATTTTAATGAGGTTTAATTGACCACTTCTTGTTTTGTTTTGCATTGTTTCCCATACTTTTGGAGCAGAATGTGAGAATTCATTTCTAAATCAAGGTTACCCACATTTTTTTCTTTTTTTTTTTTTCATTTTTTTAAAGTTTATTCAATACAACATAATCTCCAACTCCACTGAGGTGTCTGACCATGTTCACGACCGAAGCCGCCTCTAAACTGGAATTCAGTTGCTGAACCAGTCCCAGTCGCAGCTTTCTTGTTATTTCATATTTCTGTGAGGCTTTATGGTCTTCTGTCTTGTGTCTGTGTACCGCTCCATTCTGCAATTTCAGTGATATGACATTAGGTAGGAGACCTCATCTTCTGTGTATGGAAAGCCAGCTGTCTCGTCATCACGGCCCCCATTTCTGCAGACTGGCTTTACACTCAGCTATTTTCCCATTGTTTAGCTAGTTTGTACTGAGCCAAGATGTAAACCATAGAGAAACCTGCAGGCTCATTTCTATACAGAAGATCTATACAGCTCGTAAGCCCCCAGCATGCACGGGCGCTTTAAAAATAGTCCAGCTTTCCAAAAGAGACGCTTCCCAAATTCTCTTCTCCAGCTTAGTTGGATCACTTATTGTATGTCTTAGCTACAATCCTCTGCCCTAGGTGCCAGCGTTTCCAGTTAGTCAGGCGGCATTTTTGAACAAAGCCTACTTATTTCCTACTCCAAGATGCTGGGTGCAGTGGAAAATGAAGATAAGTATCTCATGTACATCCTTCTGAAAGTCTTCATTCAGATGAAAAGAAAAAAAAACATTAATTTTAAAGCAAGGTCTAATCTACTCTCTTGATAGGAATGAGACTTTGCATAGTCCAGGCTGTCACCTTTCAAGTTGCCAGAAAGTCAATGGAGGACAGTAAAGATGTCACAAAGCTGTCCTATGATTTAAGCACCATTAATATTCTCTTGGTTAATACAGCCTCTGATGAGTTTTTCCTGGCTTCTCATGAAGCCACTTCTGGCATGCAATGTTAATGAGTGCATAATTTTAAATCTTTAGCTTCTGTCTAAGAGTTGGGTTTTATAATAATAGCAACACAAACAATAAGAGCAAAAATGTACATAACACTGACTGTTTTCTGTCAGTTACTCACCGTCATTATAATATCCCGTCCTAATAGCTTTGGGTTGGCGTGCATTTTAACTAGTAATGAAATAGAAATCTTGCTCGCTGTTTGTTTAGGGCCAAAGAAATGTCAAACATGTTCAACACTCTGTTCTTGGAAAGTAGACTGTTCCTATCACCAATGAGGTTTATGCATGTGATTTATAGCACGTTTCTTATAAATTAAATATGAGGATGATACTGCATACATGTCTAGAGTATTTATTTTACAGTAATTTGTAATTACTTCCCATTAATTATTAATAAAGTGGGCCTTTTGGTACCATAATCACCAATGGCTGATTTGGATTCTGGAATGACCACTTGACTAGTTTCTGGGTTTTCCTTGTGCTCCTGAGAGGAAGTTTTGGGCTATTTTCTTCAGCATGGTTCTCAAGCTATGGGTCACGACCCTTTAGGAGTCACATATCAGATAGCCTGCCTATCAGATAGTTACCTATGACTCATAACTGTAACAGTATTACAGTTACAAGGTAGCAATGAAATAATTTTGTAGTTGGGGGTCCCCACAACATGAGAGATTGTATTTAAGGGTCACAGCATGAAGAAGGTTGAGAGCTACTAATGTATGGGAGCAAAGAATCTAAGATGATGCCATGTACTGATGAAATATCTCACTGTTGTGCAACTGTCAATAGGGCTTTAAATATCCCGTTATCAATAAGCTTATCTACAAGCAATAGAGAGCAGCACCGCATACAAAATAAAGTGTTTCACTCCGGGGGTTTGTGACTGTCAAGGCACATAGACCAGAGGAAACCAGAGCTAACAGTCCTGAGAGTGCAATCGTCATCCCCATCCAGCCTTTGCTGTGCCCCAAGAACTCGGAGACGAGAAAGGCCAGTTTACAATCTCTGACTCAGTTTTCCATCCTCCTCCCATGTGGTTCTACTTAAGATGGGTCCCCTCATACTGACTTGTTCTGCTTTCAACCCCCACCCCCAGGGCAGTACAGAGAAAAAAACCACTTTGTGTATTTACAAAATATCTAAGTTGCATTGATATTAACAAAGAAAACTGAGAGAGAGAGAGAGAGAGAGAGAGAGAGAGAGAGAGAGAGAGAGAG
>JANHMN010000001.1:93446561-93469328 GCA_030674055.1 Rhabdomys pumilio
GAGAGAGAGAGAGAGAGAGAGAGAGAGAGAGAGAGAGAGAGAGAGAGAGAGAAAGAGAAGGAACTATAATCTTGCCTGTGTGAGCTCATCACTAACTCACTAGAGCCTGGGCTATCCCAGGGTGTACCTGCTCCACCTGTTTATTGAATGCTCAGGATTCTGGCAGGGTGGCATTGGCCTTCCTCCACATTCCTTCCATCACATCCCAAGCTCCTCATGCTGGAGCTACTGCTTTCTTCCAATGAAGAAGGATCTTGGATACTTGCTAAGAATAGAATTGTCTCTCGCTCATAAACCAAATGTTTACGTCCCATAGAGCCTTCTGAGTGGTTTTCTTGTTGAACACATAAGCAAACTTGTGAAGATGTTTGACTCTCAAGGATTTTCTCACTTAAAAATTATGAAACAGTGAAGAAAAGAATGATTTCCTGGGTTTCTTCTCTTTTCGTTCAGTTTTCAAATTATAATATATATGTATGAGAGTGTGTGTGTGTGTGTGTGTGTGTGTGTGTGTGGTATATGTGTGTGTGAATGTATATGAGTGTGTCTATGTGAGTGTGTTTGTTACGTTGTGTATGTGACTGTGTATATATGTATGAGTATGTTTGTGTGTATGGTGTGTGTATGCATGAATGTGTGTATGTGAGGGTGTTTGTGTGTTTTTGTATGGTGTGTGAGTGTGTACATGTATGTGTTTTGTGTATGAGTGTGAGTATGTGTGTGAATGTGTGTGTTTGTGTGAGTGTGTGTGTTTGGGTGAGTGTGTGTATGAGTGTGTGAGTATGTGTAAGAGTGTGTGTGTGTGAGTGTGTATGTGTTTGTGAGAGAGAAAGAGAGAGAGACAGACAGAGAGACAGAGAGACAGAGAGAGAGAGAGAGAATACCTTTCCAGCCTTATGTAACACATGAAACCTAGCTCAGAAACAGCGCTGTCCAGTGTTTCCATTCTCTGTGGTTTCACCGAGGAGACCAAAACAGACTTTGTTCATTTTCCTTCAGAAGGATAAAGTGACTTACAAAATAGTTGCTCCAAAAACGATTTGAAGTTAACTTTTGTCTCCATCAATTTTAATGAATCATCTGACCTCTGCTTTCTTTATTTAAATATCATTTCAAGCTAGAATGCCCTTCACATAACTAAATAATATTCCATGTACAACTTTACTGAACTGAATAAAAAAGGGGATATAATCATTGTAAGAAAATAACAGTTTGTGACTTAGACTTCTCATTATGTTTAATGCTGTGCAATATACTTTCTATTTCATTGCCCAAAGTTAAAAGTTCTATTGTAAATATTCCATTGATGTTTTCACTTATTTAACCATTAGACCCAGGGCAACTATAATGAGACATTTCCTTTTTATATGTCATACAACAGGAACCTTGTTTATATCTAGTGACAAGGGGAGAGTAGTAGGTATTATAAAATAAATATATTATGCATATTTTGAATACACTTGTGTCCTATCATATTATGCATATACAAGAGAGAAAGAAAGAGAGAGAGAGAACACAGGAAGTTAGATCAGCAATGTAAAATTCTGTAGAAGAAATCATTTGGGAAGAGATTTCAAAGATGATAGGAATTAGCTATGCACATTCAAGGCATATGCTCTCTAACTAGAGAAAACAAATATAAAAAGTTCATCTTGATAGAGAAGATGTTGTCATAAACTCAGCAAATCAAAACAATACCTATCTTTTATCTCATGCTTATATAGTACAGAGAACTGGGTGGACTTTCGTGGAATCATGCTTTAGGGGCTCACTGGCCAATAGCAAGAGTGTAGTCAGGGCACACTGTAGCTGGAGGGTCTGAGGAAGCATCCATTCCCCATTCGCTGTGATCATTGGCCAAATTCAGCTCCATGTATCAGTCCCAGACTGAACTCATTCACTGTCTCCACACTGAATCAAAATTAAGACCAGCACCCAGTGGTCATGCTTCTACCTTCTGTTCAAATAGCCGAGAAGTTCCCCCCAAACAAATTGTTCTTTCTTCAAATCTCCCTTGCTTCCTTTTCTTCTCATGTAGACTGTGTCCACTTAGATAATCCTCTTTGCTGTGAACTCAAAGACACATGACTGGTATCAAGCATATCAGCAAGATGTCTTTACCAGGTAATGAAGCACACTCACAAGGAGCCATCTCCCATTGCCATGGTCGAGATTGGAGTGAGGGATTTTAGGGAGATCACTGTAGAGGTCTTCCTATGACTGGCCCTAAGGCAGTTGTATTCAGGAAACATTCACAAGGCAAAGGTCTCAGATGAGGATGCACAGCAGGTCCAGAGAGGCAAAGACGTCTGATTTGTATGGGAGGAGAGGAACTCAGCATCCATGAGGTGCTGAGGTGGGTGTTGTAGGATTGAAGATCTTTCAATCATCCATGGAATAGAATCTGGAGACCTGAGTTTTGGTGAAGGCTTTTAAAATGCTTTAGGGCTAACACGGGTCACATGAGAACAAAATGCTGGGGATTTTTCCTATTCCTACATATTGTTAAATATTTTATAATAATAAGTAGCTTTTAAGATCTTATAATTTATTTTCAATGTTCACATTAGAAACAACTTTCTTTCTGAAACGAGATCATTATGGAACTAAAACATTTTTTTTCTTTCTCCAAGGGAAACAGATGATAATTTCTAAAGCAAATAAGCCAGGAAGGGTAGATACTCAAGAGAGATCTTTTCAGCCATCATTATTGGATTCTATGTTGCAATTATAAAATCATTTTCTGAGTCTTTGTTTTAGAGTTCCTTTTTATTTGATTAAATGTCAGTGATGATAATGGCAACAGTAGTAACAATACTGACTCCCTGCTGGTTTTGAGAAGACATTTTGCTCAAGGCTTGCCTCAGCTCATCAGCTGAGATGCCGACAACACACCACCATGACAGACAGACACCACAATTGCCCTCTTTTATAAGACTTTGTGGCTTGGAGTGTTTAAGAAATACACACTGGATATATTGATTGCCTTTCTCTGAGGCACACCTTAAATATACACAATAAAAAGAATCTGCTGTAGGTCACAGAGCTACCTTGTGGCAAAAATGAACCAAGTATATGATTTCCCATACAAATCTATTGATTCTTCACAAGCATGAAGCGGCAGGGCTACTAAGATTGTCACTATTTTGCAGCAACAATGAGTACATTATATCTGGTGTAAGTTGGTAACCTTCACATGTGCTAATGTCTGTTAAATGGTGAAGTTTGATGTGAACTTATGCCCCTCTCTCTAAGGCTTCCTTCCTCTCAGCACTCCCCTTTAACACCCCCCTTATGGAGAATGTGGAATTCTAGGGCCAAGATGACTTTGAAACAAGGAACAGACTGAAAATCTCTCCACATAGAATGAACACATATTTTAGACTTTGAAAATAATATAACCACTATTCCCCAGGTCTCAGCTCTGCCTTCTATTATAAAAGGTGCCACAGCAATCACGTGTAACTGAAGGCAGCTATTTTCACCATGTTCAAATAAAGCTATTCAGAAGAGTAGGTGTTGGCTCAGAGTTTAACCCATGAGCTCTTTGCTCACCTCTGCTCACAGCTCAGTATTAACAAACAACCACTGCACAACAATACAGAAGAACAATATGTCCTACCCTTTAGAATGCCAAATATATGCAAAAGAGAGTGTATTATTTAAATGGATTGGAATACAATTCAATTTCAGGCAGACCTGTCTCGTGGCCAGTGATGTTAAAATCCTTGGCTACCTTTGTGAGGTGACAGTGACTATGAAGGTCCAGAAATGGAGTATCTGAGATGCTGTTCACATTCAAGCATGATCTGTTCACTGCATAAAAAATCCACATGTCAGTTGTTGATTGACCGAGTCTTCATCCTCTTTGGATGTAGGTTTCAATATCCAGGTAAAACACAATTTGACCAGATAGAGACTTGGGAGATGTGACACACAACCCTTGTACGGTGCAGTATAGTGGGGCTGATGAGAATTAAAATGAGAATGTGTGAGATACTAGGACAGAAAACAAAGAGCATCTGGTGGTAACAACAGTAGATTCTTGGGAACGAAGCTGATGGGATTATAAATAACTAGCATTGGAGTGACCTCCAGCACAGCCTACATGGTAATTACTATCATTAGCAATCATTTTACAGTTGAGGAGCTGAAGTACAAAAAAACAGCTACTTTCCACAGTCACAATGCTTATGTTGGATCAGGACACAACTCTGAGTAAGAGACATAAGGAGAAAACAGAGGAAAGGGTGATGGCTATGGTTGGGGACTCATGAAACTTTAAGACTAGACCCCAGCTAAGGAGAAGCTAATCTTTTTTGACAACTAGATGCTGAGAACACACTGTGGACACTGTAGGTGACAACTCCCATGGGTGTAGTGGTCCTTTATAAGTCCTTCTTAAAAAGAGAACAATGCAGGAGCCACACCCCACTGGACTACGAAAAGGAAAAACCCGGAACCCTATGTTATTGGGTACTCTAGGGCAGATTTACAGACTGATCTTATTTTGTGAGTTTGTCAATAGAATAAGTTACTTGTCCCAGTTCTCACTGCTGTGACAGAATACTTGATAAAGCACAACTGGCTTCAAGAAGGCTCTATTTTGGTTTATAGCGCCAAAAGGATGTCATCCATCATGGACTGGTAGGCGTGGCACCAGGAGCGCCAGGCAGCTGGTCACATTGTCCTACAGTCAGAGATCGGAGAATGACTAGGAACTGGAGCTCAGCTACTAAGTATCAAGCCCAGCTCCCAGGGTCACACATCCTCAGGCACAGCTCTACTTCCTGGAGGTTCTACAACCTTCTACTATGGTTCCACCAGATCGGACCAAACTGTTCAAACGCTTGAACCCATGGGGGATGTTGGAGACCCAAGTCACAACAACCACTAAGCCATTTATAGTCTTCTTAATCTGATGGGAAGAGGTTTCTTTGCTGTGATAATCATGTCAGGGAGAGATGGAAAGCCCACTCGTCATGCCTCAACATGTATGCATTGCCATATTTAGAAACTACAGGTCTCATTTAAAGTCTCTGCTTTCTGATGTTCTTCTCAGGATACTTTCTGTGATACTTTGTGGTAGTTATCAAATAGAAATGGACTACCTGTCCTGTCCTACCTGAAGAGAGCCTCCTGCCAAGCTCTCTCTTCCTTGTGTCATGTTTCATCTCAGCTGGGCTAACTGTGTGATGGGCACCCCCATATCACAGCCACTTACTTCCCCGATGATTCACTGTCTGAGGCTCTGACTTAACACAGGCTTAGCAAGTCTTAGCCTGGTGCAATGCTCTTCAGTGGGCAAAGTAGAGACCCATAACGAACAATTCAAATGTTATTCTGAATATGTGAATAAGTGCACAAATGAAAGAGCCCCTTAAGCAGTCAAACTAGAGGCAGGTTGCTTTTTCTAAATGTGTGAGCAAGTAGAAACGCATTTTTTTTTTGAGATTTTCAATCCCAGCAGTTGTTCGCTATCTGTAATATTTAAGGAAAAAATAAAGTAAAGGCCATATTATTTTAGAGATTTATAGACTTTGGCAATTAATAACGGCATGTTCACAGGTGGTGTTTTAGTCATTGTTCCCCCAGGCAGTGGGAACATTGAAAGAAAAAGAAATACATTGGAATAAAAATATTGGCCATTAAAATGAAAATTTAAATATGTACATTTCCAAATTATGACTCAAGGTACCAGGCTGATGCCTTTTCATCTTCTGCCAATAAGCCTTGCAAGTGGAAGTACTATTCCAGAGATAGAGGACTTAATAATGAGGGTTTAAAACTGAAATTATGGACAGGCAAACACACGAGTCTCATCTCTATGCAAGGGAAGTTTAGGTCTAAGACTCACACAGAGAGCAGCACTAAAATGGACACAGCTGAACTTCCAAATACAGATGTTGAAAGAGAACAGACAGCACACAAACCAGGCAGAACCTTTCTACCCTGATTATGTCATCCTTTAAAACAGCCCAAGCATGTGAAAAGAAAACATGCAGGATGGGATAAGCTGCAGAGATGGCTCAGTGATTAAGAGCTCTGGCTACAACAAAATATTAAATGGAAAGAAACTCAAAGAAATTACACTAGAATCAGGAACAAAACAAGGATTTGCACTCTCTCCATATCTATTCAATACGGTATTTGAAGTTTTAGGTAGAGTAATAAGGCAGCTGAAGGAGATCACGGGGCTACAAGGAAAGAAGCTAAAGTATCATCATTTCCAAATGGTGATAGTATATATAAGTGACACCAAAATTTCTCCCAGGGAACTTGTACAGCTTGTAAACATTTTCAGTGATGTGGCTGGATACAAGATTAACAACAATAACAACAACAAGAGCTCACCTATATAAAAACAACAAATGGGGCTAAGAAAGAAATCAGGAAAACAATATCCTTCAAAATAGCTACAAACAATGTAAAATATCTTGGGGTAACCTTACCAAAGAAAGTGAGAAACTTTTATGATAAAAAGTTCAAGTCACTGAAGAAAGAAATTGGATAAGATATCTGAAGATGAAAAGATCTCCCCTGTTCATGGGATTGACACAGTAAAAATGACCACCCTACTGAAAGCAATCCACAGATACAATGCAATCTCCATCAAAATTCCAACACAATTCTTTACAAACCTTGATAGAACAATACTCATATGGAAACAGACCATCAAACAAAACAAACAAAAACAAAGATAGCAACAACAACAACAAAAAAGAATCCTGCGCAATAAAAGAACTTCTGGGGTATCACCATTGCAGATATCAACCCCTGCTACATAGCTACAGTAATAAAAACTGCATGGTACTGGCATGAAAACAGACATGTCTATCAAATCAAAGACTCAGACATAAATCCACACACTCTGGACACTTGATTTTTGAGAAAGAAACTAGAAAGACGCAAACAAAAAAAGAAAGAATCTTCAACAGATGGTTCTGGTCTAACTATATGGCTACATGTAGAAGAATACCAGTAGATCCATTCGTATCACCCTACCAGAAACTCAAGTCCAAGTGGATCAAAGACCGCCACATTAAACCAGATACACTGAACCTAATAGAAGAGAAAATAGAGACTAGTTTGGGGAGGGAGCTACAGAAGGAGAAAGTACAGGGAGAGGAGACAGGAATAGGGAGTATTTAGAGGCTGATGTATAAACAGGACTCCTGTCAATGGAGAATACAAAACCTAATCTGGCTTTTGGTAACCAGGCAAGTCTCCCAGGGATGTGACCAGGACACCAACCCAACCACAAATCCTTTGACCCACACCTGTCCTGCCTGCAAGATGTGCTAGGGATATGGTGGCTCAGAGCTCATGGGAGTGACAAGCCAATTACTAGTCTAACCCTTAGAGAGAGCCACAAGAGAGAGCCTATGCCAGATACCATTTCTGCCTGGATGGCCATGAACTCAGAAGCCTAGGGTTAAACCAAGCACAATTACCACCCCCCCAAAAAAATCAATAAAATAATCCTACTAATATTCTGCTATATTTATAGATCAGGGCTAAGTTCAATCAACACCAGAGAGGTGATCTCTGGTAGTTGATGGGAGCAGATGCAGGGACCCACACCTGAACATTAGGCAGAGCTCAGGGAACCCTATGGAAGAAGGAAAGAAAGATTGTAGGGCCAGAGATGTCAAAGACTCCCCAAGAACACAGCCCACGTTATACTAAGAGGAGAACATAGGGGCCCACAGAGACTGAAGCAGCAATCAGAGAGCCTGCACGGGTCTATGTTAGGTCCTCTGCACTGATGCTGTGGTTGTTTAGGTTAGGAGGTTGTGGAACTCCTATAGTAGGAATAGGATTGTCTCTGACTCTTTTGGACTCTTGGGACCCTTTTCATCCTAGTGTTGAGGGTTTGTGTCTATTTAACTGCATCTTCTTACTCTGTGTTCAGTTGCTATCACTGGGAGGCCTTATCATTTCTAAAGGGAAGCAGAGGAGCATTGAATCTGGAGGAGAAGGTCTGAGAGGAGTGGAGGAAGGGAAGGCTGAAGGTGGATGTATTATATGAGAGAAAAATAAATCAACAAATAAAAAGAGCTCTGGCTATACTTGCAGAAAATACAGGTTTTGTTTCCAGAAACTACATTAGGTAGCTCACAGTCATGTGAGGATCAGAGCAGCTTCCCTTCATGGGTCCCTGCATGCATATGTGCTTACTTCAACAAACACATACACAAGTCCACATAATTAAAATAAATTAATAATTCTTTAAAACAGAAGGACAGTGGGGAGAAAACCCTTAGTGGGAATAAACAGCCATACAGATATATAGAAATCAATGTTATTGTGACATGAACCTACGCAGACCACAGATGGAATTTGAAGGCAATAGGAAATGCAGGCCATGACATGACAATGCCTGTCCAAGTCAGCTAAAGGAAGTGTTATCATTAGCAGAAAGATTTGGAGAAGTCTGAATTAGGAAGTCTGAATATCAGAAAACAGAGCTACAACCACAAAGCATGAGGACGGTTCTGAGAGATGTGTGGAGTGGGTGGGAGTGTGGTCTGCACCTGACTCTGGATGGGCCCTAACACTCTCCAAGTGTGCATGCGAGCATATGAAATTTTAACATTGTTGCAAGTCTTTGTCTCAAACTGTATCAAGATAGAAAAGGAAACCATCTAATTTAGATGTGAAGGTGCTGAGCTCCCACTTCAGGTCATTTGTCAGGAGCCATGTAGGAGAAGCTGAAAACTAGCAGGTGATCTTCCTGAGATGGTTCTGCTACGGACTGTCAAGTTGTCAGTGGATTTGCTTCTTTAGTCAAGGTTGAGGATATTTTGTCTGAGGAAAGATTCCTGATATTAATATGCTTCTCCTGTTATTATTAAATATACATAACAATTGCTAGGTATTAGCCTACCCTTTTGAGCAGATTTCTGCAGAACAACAAAGATTACTGTATTGTAGGGATGCTATATAGACAAATAGATTTCTTAATTCCTAATATGATTCTATAAGAATTTCTATATAAAAGTATATTAGTAATTATTAAGATCTTTCATGATAGGACTGCTATTAAGTTCTTTCTGATGTCAAAACTACAATGAAAACTCTGCCTGTCTTCAAGTGTCATGAGTCGATGGCTTCTGAGATATCAAAAGGGTATCTACAACTTAGAGCACATACCAAGATTTTAAAACCATTAACCAAAGGTCATAGAAAGGGAACTGATTATTTACTATAGGTGCAAGAACAGAAGACAAAATATTGACTGGGTTTATATGAAACATCACTAATAACTTAGTCACAAAAGTCTGACTTTTAACTTTCAATGATCCTGTTGAGCTAGTGACAAATAATGGATGTTTATCCAGACACTTACTCTTTATGGATATGCACTAAGCATTCTCTGTTGTAATTTTTTATTCAATTTATGATTTGAATTTATGTTTGAACTTCTAGGGAACTTTTGTTTAAAAAAAAAAAGGTGGGAGAGACACTTGGATAAACCATGTGATCTACTTTCCTAGAAAAGGCACAAAACACTAGGAATGATTTACATAGCATAGCATTGGAAACATGGAATTGGGAATGAAGTCAATTGAAGATAAGTGCCTTGGGAGCAGAACATTGTTACATAAGAGAAAGAGGAAAATGCAAGATTAGAAGGAGAACGCAGAGTAGAATAACTTAGAAACTATATGACAACTTAAAAAAATAGAGTGTCTTTCTGGTCTGAGCCAGTGCCCTAAGCAGAGCTTGGGCACTAGCTCTGCACCCAGTCCCATAACATCCAGAAGAAGCTCAACAACCAGGAGCTTTAACAAACCTGGAATCAGAGGATCTCAGGAACTTGGTCACAGCAGAATTTCAAGATCCCAGAGGCAGCTTGACTCTCAGGAGCTCTGACACACCCAGGATCTCAGGATCACAGGATCACAGAATCACAGGATCCCAGAGACAGCTAGACTCTGAGGAGTTCTGCCACAACCATACCCATTGTCACCATTCTCCGCCTCCTGTGTCATTTCACCACACCAAAATCCCCCTCCCTATGCTCCAAGTTTATATAAGTGAGAGGCTGATGCAATTAAGTTGAGTTCCTTTTTTTGACAAGACTCCCAGCTCTGTGTGTTTCTTTTGGGCTGTCAACACTTGCCATCCCACTCAGGCCCAGAGAAGAGACCTGGCAGAACCAGGACCTCTCTCCTCTAGCCTACACTTGCCGTCAAGGAGTGACACACAACCAAACAGGAGAAGGAATTGAACAAGACCATCCAGGATCTAAAATGGAAATAGAAACAATAAAGAAATCACAAAAGGAAACTACCCTAGAGATAGAAAACCTAGAAAGAGATCAGGAGTCAAGGATGCAAGCATCACCAACACAAGAGATAGAAAAGAAAATCTCAGGTGCAGAAGATGCCATAGAAAACATTGACACAACAATCAAAGAAAATGCAAAAAGCCAAAAGCTCCTAACCCAAAACTTCCAGGAAATCTAGGACACAATGAGAAGACCAAACCTAAGGATAATAGGTATAGAAGAGAGTGAAGATTACCGACTAAAAGGGCGAATAATTATCTTCAACAAAATTATAGAAGAAAACTTCCCTAACCTAAAGAACAAGGTGCCCATGAACATACAAGATGCCTACAAAACTCCAAATAGACTAGACCAGAAAAGAAATTCCTCCCAAAACATAATAATTAAAACACCAAATGCACAAAACAAAGAAAGATTATTAAAAGCAGTAAGGGAAAAAGGTCAAGTAACATATAAAGGCAGACCTATCAGAATTACACCAGACTTCTCACCAGAGACTATGAAAACTAGAAAATTCTGGGCAGATGTCATACAGATCCTAAGAGAACACAAATGCCAGCCCAGACTACGATACATAGCAAACCTCTCAATTAACATAGATGGAAAAACCAAGATATGCCATGACAAAATGAAACTTATACAATATGTTTCCTCAAATCAAGCCCTAAAAAGGATAATAGATGGAAAACTCCAACACAAGGAGGGAAACTACACCCTAGGAAAAAAAAAAAACAAGAAAGTAATTTTCTATCAACAAACCCAAATGAAGATAGCCACACAAGCATAATTCTACCTCTAATAACAAAAATGCCTGGAAGCAAAAAAAAATCACTTTTTCTTATTATCTCTTAACATCACTGAACTCAATTTCCCAATAAAAAGACATAGAGTAACAGACTGGACTCATAAACAGGACCCAGCATTTTGCTGCATACAGGAAACGCAACTCAGTAACAAAGACAGACACTACTTCAGAGTAAAAGGATGGAAAACAATTTTCCAAGCAAATGGTCCCAAGAAACAAGCTGAAGTAGCCATTATAATATCGAATAAAACTGACTTTCAACCAAAAGTTATCAAAAAAAGATAAGGAAGGACACTTCATACTCGTCAAAGGAAACATCAACCAAGATGAAATCTCAATTCTGAACATCTATACTCCAAATGTAAGGGCACCCACATTCATAAAAGAAACTTTACTAAAGCTCAAAGCACACATTGCACCTCAAACAATAATAGTGGGAGTCTTCAACATCCCACTCTCAGCAATAGACAGATCATAGAAACAGAAACTAAACAGTGACACAGTAAAACTAACAGAAGTTATGAACCAAATGGATTTAACAGATATTTATAGAACACTTCAGCCTAAAACAAAAAAAAATACCTTCTTCTCAGCACATCATGGTACCGTCTCCAAAACTGACCACATAATTGGTCACAAAACAGAAACAAGAAGATTAAAATAATCCCATGCATCCTATCAGATGGTAACAGACTAAAGCTGGTCTTAAATAACAACAGAATCAACAGAAAGCCCACATACACATGAAAGCTGAACAATGCTCTACTCAATGATAACTTGTTCAAGGAAGAAATAAAGAAAGAAATTAAACATTTTTTAGAATTTAATGAAAATAAAGGCCAAAACTTTTGGGACACAATGAAAGCAGTGCTAAGAGGAAAACTCATAGCTCTAAGTGCCTTCTTAAAAAAAACTGGAGAGAGCACACACTACCAACTTGACAGCACACCTGAAAGCTCTAGAACAAAAAGAAGCAAATACACTCAAGAGGAGTAGACGGGAGAAAATAATCAAACTCAGGGCTGAAATCAACCAAGTAGAAGCAAAAAGAACTATACAAAGGATCAACAAAACCAGGAGTTGGTTCTTTGAAAAAATCAACAAGATAGATAAACCCAGAGGGCACAGAGACAGTATCCAAATTAAACACAGAAATGAAAAGGGAGACATAACAATGGAAACCAAAAAAATTAAAAAACATCATCAGATCCTACTACAAAAGCCTATACTCAACAGAATTAAAAGATCTGGATGAAATGGACAATTTTCTAGACACATACCAGATGACAAAGTTAAATCAGGATCAGATAAATCATCTAAACAGTCCCATAATCCCTAAAGAAATAGCATCAGTCATTAAAAGTCTCCCAAACAAAAAGAGTCGAAGACCAGATGGTTTTAGTTCAGAATTCTATCAGACCTTCAAAGAAGATCTAATACCAATACTCCTCAAACTGTTCCACAAAAGAGAAACAGAAGGAACACTACTCAGTTCGTTCTATGAAGCCACAATTACGCTTATACCTAAACCACCCAAAGACCCAATAAAGAAAGAGAACTTCAGACCAACTTCCCTTATGAACATCGATGCAAAAATATTCAATAAAATTCTCACAAACTGAATCAAAGAACACATCAAAACGATTATTCACCATGATCAAGTAGGCTTCATCCCAAGGATGCAGGGATGATTCAATATATGGAAATCCATCAATGTAATCCACTATATAAACAAACTCAAAGAAAAAAAAACCACATGAGCATTTCATTAGATTCTGAAAAATTATTTGACAAAATTCAACACCCCTTCATGTTAAACATCTTGGAAAGATCAGAAATTCAAGGTCCATACCTAAACATAGTAAAAGCTATATACAGCAAGCCAGTAGCCAACATCAAACTAAATGGAAAGAAACTTGAAGCAATCCCATTAAAATCTGGTACAAGACAAGGCTGCCACTCTCTCCCTATATATTCAATATAGTACTTGAAGTTCTAGATAGAGGAATCAGACAACAAAAGGAGGTCAAAGGGATACAAATTAGAAAGGAAGAAGTCAAAATATCACTATTTGCAGATGATATGATAGTATACTTAAGTGACCTCAAAATTTCCACCAGAGAACTTCTGAAACTGATAAACAACTTCAGCAAAGTGGCTGGATATAAAATCAACTCAAACAAATCAGTAACCTTTGTATACTCAAAGGATAAACAGGTTGAGAAAGAAATTAGGGAAATGACACCCTTCACAATAGTCACAAACAATATAAAATATCTTGATGCGATTCTAACAAAGTAAGTGAAAGATCTTTAACACAAGAACTTCAAGTCTCTGAAGAAAGAAATCGAAGATGATTTCAGAAGATAGAAAGATCTCTCATGCTCATGGATTGGCAAGATTAATATAATAAAAATGTCTATCTTGCTGAAAGCAATCTACAGATTCAATGCAATCCCCATCAAAATCCCAACTCAGTTCTTCATAGAGTTAGAAAGAGCAATTTGCAAATACATTTGGAATAACAAAAAACCCAGGATAGCAAAAAATATTCTCAACAATAAAAGGTCTTCTGGGGGAATCACCATCCCTGACCTCAAGCTGTATTACGTAGCAATAGTGATAAAAGCTGCATAGTATTTGTGTACAGGCAGGAAGATCAATGGAATAGAATTGAAGACCCAGAAATGAACCCACACACCTATGGTCACTTGATCTTTGACAAAGGAGCTAAAACTGTCCAGTGGGAAAAGGACAACATTTTCAACAAATGGTGCTGGATCAACTGGAGGTCAGCATGTAGAAGAATGCAAATTAATCCATTCTTATCACCGTGTACAAAGCTCAAATTCAAGTGGATAAAGGACCTTCACATAAAACCAGATACACTGAAACTAATAGAAGAGGAGGTGGGGAAGACCCTCGAATACTTAGGCACAGGGGAAAAGTTCCTGAACAGAACACCAATGGCTTGTGCTGTAAGATCAAGAATTGGCAAATGGGACCTCATAAAATTTCAAAGCTTCTGTAAAGCAAAGGACACTGTCAATAGGATGAAATGGCAACCAACAGATTGGGAAAAGATCATTATTAATCCTACATTCGATAGAGGACTAATATCCAATATGTACAAAGAACTCAAGAAATTAGACTAGATCATTATTAATCCTACATTCGATAGAGGACTAATATCCAATATGTACAAAGAACTCAAGAAATTAGACTCCAGACATCCAAATATCCCCATTAAAAATGGGATACAGAGCTAAAAAAAAAAAAAAAAAAAAAAAAAAAAAAAAAAAAAAAAAAAAAAAAGAATTCTCAACTGAGGAAACTCAAATGGCTGAGAAGCACCTAAAGACAAGGGAGAGGCTTTTAAACAAGAGGTCCTAGAAATTAATTTTTTACTTACCCCACCTATAAAGCCCCTGCTGTTTTATGATAAAGTGCTAAATGTCAGAGACTGTAGTTTTTGTTCTCAGAGGAATTCAGACAGGTCAGCTATCACAGCAAAGTGACTTAAATTCAAGACAGGTAAACATTTTATTAAGCAGCAACCCTGAATATCTCAAAAGACCCAGACTTGCCCCCACCGAAGCTCTTCCCCCTCAGCTTACCTCAAGAGAGAACCAGAAAAAAGAAGAACTACTGAGGTTAGTCCCCAGTCATTACTCAGTTATACATTAGGATTATGAACCAAACCCTTTCAACTTCCCTGAAACTCAAATTCCAAATGAATTTAACACATTTCTAAATACTAATTGCAATGGACAAATAAGCTGGTCAAGCATCTTTCAAACTGTAAAGAATAATGTTTCCAATGTTGCTAATAGTGGTGGTGAAAATCACAGTGGCCACTGGTCAGACTGTGGAAATTTTTTTCTCCCAGGAATCTGCAAGCAGGTTGTTGGATTCTCTCCACCCCAATGTGGGCAAAAGAGTGCTGTATCTTCTGCTTTAACCATTAAAACTCTCTAAGAATAGAATAAATAATAAAAGGAATCAAATCACGAACCAAATGGGGAAATTGGTTTAAAAAAAAAAGAATAGAAAAGAAAAAGCAATAAAAGCATTGGTAAAAGTGGAAACAGAAACTCCCAGGCCCTATTGTGGAGCAGCCTGTGTCAAACTTGTAAAGCCGCTGGTGTAACAGTTTCAATTGCACAGCACAAGACTGTAGACAAGAGAGGCATGTGTCAATCAATATACATAACATAGCCTTGTCTGTACAGTCTCAAAGAAATGGTATATAAAACCTTGGCATGGAGAAACAGTTAAATAGCAGACTTAACACCCAGGGTAAACCCACAAAGATTCAGTGCAGATCCTGCAATAGAGACTGTGAGCACTGGGCCTCAAAGCTCAAGGTGTAAACACCATTTCACGGCTATTTGGTAGCCTGACATTCTTTAATTCCCAGATCTCACAGTGTCAAGACATGTGGTTATTCTATATGCCGAACTCATCTAAGTTTAAATCACAAAGAATTAAACAGTATACACAATGTGTTTAGTCGAGGATCATGAAACCTGCACAAGATCACCATGCTATAGACAAGCACACGGCAAGAGGAGCTGACCCGCATACCCACGGACATGGCTGAAAGTCCTGAGAATGATGACTTTAAAAACAATTGTGCATAAACTGTAGGATCTCAAAAAGCTGCTTCTTACAGGGAAGGGTTTACTGTTCTGAAAGCACCCTGTGTACTTAAAGCAGGAATGGAGCATTTGATTGGTTGCTGTGAGGCTAGAGATGAGGAAGCAGGGAGAAGGTAGGATGGACCACATGATGCTAGATTAGAGCTTTAGACATCAGTATAGATGCTATTTAATATGAACACTTATAGTCTCCAACAGAGCAAGTTGTAGACAACACACTCAAACACAAACACACACATACACTCATACACACACATACACTCATACACACACATACACTCATATACACTCTCACACACATGGATACACACACACATACTCATACACAAATACACTCATATACACACTCACACACACACCACATGTATCACATTGCACACACACACAAGTAAATAAATAAAAATGTAATGAAAGAAACTGTATAAAATAGTAAGGTATGCCACTAGGACCCAAATGAATGAGCACCCAGTGGCCAAAACTCAAAAGAATTGAGAACAAAATAAATAAGCATGAATTACAACCCAGTCTACCAACTAATACCTACCTAAGCATCCTGGTTAAAAACATAGTTTATATAGTAAAGAAATAAAGAACAATGGTTAGAATGTTTATACAAAAGAAATCCAAACAATTATGTATGCAAACTTCCCAGAAAGAAATTTAAATACATCTCCCATTTCCCAAAATGAGACTCCATGTAGTAACAGTATGGACGGGTGGGTGGAGGTAGTAATGATGTTTACAGGTATAGAAGACAGTGTCGCCTGCACCAAGAAGCCGGGGCTAACCTTAGGAAGGGTAAGGTAGGCTGCCAGCATGTAGCCTTGGTATGGTATCTTCAGAATATCACTTAATAGTGGTGGTTTTCTGCTCCCCTAAAACGCTAAATTTAAGTCTGACCATAAAGAAAATAATTGTATATTTTAAGAAAAGAGAAGAGAGTTTTAAATAAACTGACTATGAAGAAATGATAAATGCTTGAGGAGATCAATATTTACACATGTATTAAAAAGTCACATGCTACTTCACAGACAAATGAACAATTTATATGGTTTGTGTATCAGTTATACACAATTGCAAAAAAAAAGAAAAAAAACTGCAGAAAAAACTAACAAACAATGGTATTTCTCAAATCTGTCGGTCATTAAAAATAATGTAAATGCTGACTGGTGTGGTCTGGCAGGCTTTGTCTAGTCAATCTTGCTGCTGAGATTTCACAGATGGAGTATCTCTGTCATGTCCAGAAGATAGCACCTGATGATGGGAGTCCTGGTTCTCTGGCTCTAACAATCTACCACTTAAAAAGCTATTTTTAAAAATGAAACAAAATTAAAATAATTTTCAAAAGAAAACCTAAGAATAAGGATAGTCTGAAAAACTGTCACCATTCATAGGAGCCCAAGGATGTAAATGATTAAATGCAATGTGGAAACATAGACAGAGCGCTAGACAGGAAAAGGAAGGTAACTATGGTGTCATTCGAGCATGGAACTGAGCTGACTAGCATCAGTGATGGTTCATTAACTCTACAAACACATTATGACCTAAAACACATCAGCTGAGGAAGTTGGATGGATGTACGGAATACAGTCACTGTTATCTTTGCAGTTTTTCCATTTATCAGAAACCATAACAAAGTACAAAGTTCTACAAAGGTGTCAACTCTGGAGTTTTGCCAACAGTTGTTAACTGAATTTATATGTTGATTCAAGCAGTCTGTTAAATGTTAGAGATGTCTTCATGGGTCTTCAAGAGGCAACACTCAGAGGAAAACACAGCACAAAGCAGGAACTGAAGAGTGTCCCACAGGCATGTCAGGGATGTGGCATGCTCTGCAGGGAAGAACTAGATGGGGAGCAAGCCTACAGCAGAGACATTTGAAACGTTCACTTCAAGTAGGACGTGTCAAGGTTCCTCCCGCTGCACACGTCTTAGTTCACAGCCTCCCATAGCATCCAGTCACATGTCTGTGAAGGGAGTCGTGGTGTTTAACGTTGGGATTCCACATCCCTCGGGGTTAACAAATCATATTTATATTTTGTTTGACACATCACGCACACTTCTGAGTTTTTCTAAGGAGCTTCTCCAATTGCACAGTACCACTGACTGTTTTTCTAGAACTCCAGAGTCAGTGAGCACAGCTATGTAGAGCAGATAAAACCCTCAATGTGTTTGGAGTTAATGTCATTCCACTGAGAACAACGTTCACGCTTACATATGTCTGTATGCAGTCATGCACTTGCCAACATTATTATGGAGTAAGACAGCTAGCAGAAGAGTCTCCAGGGAGTTTCTTTAATGTGAGAGGCTCTTTAGGTTGCATGACTTCTCACCCTTTAGTGCCATTCAGACCTCGATCCTGGGAGCTACAGGTGACACTGCAATCCTGTGTGCCCTCTTCACAGATACAGATGCCTGGAATGCCAGGTAGCTGAGACTCCAGAAGCTGGGAGTCTTGAGATGTCAAGGCTATGTTGAGTGTACAGAAAATTTAGGGTTTGGCCTGATTCACTGCTTCCAAACCATGTCTACACTGACTCAAAGCACTTTCTCCAAAGTGGAGATCCTCCACGAAGCTGTGAAAGTTTCACAAAAACACTCTGACATGTCATGAATATTTAATGTCCTATCGTTACGTGAGCACAGTGTCACTGTGTCTCAAACTGCATTTGATCCTATACAAGGTAATTCTATTTTAAATAATGAAACTTTTGGGGGGGATTATCCCAAACAAAAATGCCAATAGACCACACAGAGAGCTTCTCCAAGGAAAGTAAAATCCCAGAATGGTAACAATTAAGTCATAGAGCAAGAACACACTGAATGAGAAAAGGAGAGTCATTCGAATGAAATATGAGGCAGTTTTTCAGATTCATAATAATTTATACCTTTTTCTCTTTTAAGACAGTTCTTTCTGAGGGCAAGAGCTTCAGTAAGCTCTGCAGATGACTGTGAAATCCCCATGCTTTTAAAGCAAGGGGTGGGGAGGAGCGAGCTTTAGCACTACATTTCCTTTTAAATCACTAGATAACATTTTAAAGTACTAGATAGAAGTCTAACCTCACCACCTCCAACAGAGGTGGTGCCTCCTTCGTAGTAAAGGAGGTGGCAACCGTGCATTAAGCCTGAACAGGTGCCATGGTTCTTCAGGGCCCTTTCTCTCTCTGACTATCTATTCCCAACGCCATTCGTCTGTCGTCTTCCCACCAGCATGCTTAGCCATCTGCTGGTGGAGAAACCCTGGCTGTACAGAAACACTCACATACCTGTGATGTGTGCCTTTCACCCTTTTGCAGATGCTGTTAAAATAAAACAAGGTCATATTTTTTCCTTCTCAAAGCCAAACTGAAGACTTTAGAAAATTACAGTTATTTTTCTAGAGCTGGGAGATGGCTCAATGTCAAGGAGTGTGTACTACCTTTGTTAGGACCAGAGTTCAGTTCCCAGCACCACCTTTAACTCCAGATCCTAGGGGTCCACCGCCCTCTTCTGGCCTCCAGGGGCACCTGCACACATGTGCAATCCTCTGCTCCGGGCACATACCACCACCACCACCACATACATACACACCATATGTACATAATTGAAAATAAAAATAAAGTATTTTAAAATATACAGAAGTTTGAAAAGGAAACTTGTCATACACATACCCCATCAGTATAAGTCTGCAGATAACATATAGACATTTCCTTGGACTTGTTAGAATTAAGCAGCTATAGGAGACTGTGTT
Source organism: Rhabdomys pumilio (assembly GCA_030674055.1). NCBI lineage: Eukaryota > Metazoa > Chordata > Mammalia > Rodentia > Muridae > Rhabdomys > Rhabdomys pumilio. Next base: position 93,466,055 of record JANHMN010000001.1, read on the forward strand.
TTATTTGCAAACCTCACACATGCATATAGTCTGCTTGCTTTCTCACACCATACTCTCTATCCTCTCTCCCTGCCTATCAACCTTTCTCCTACTCCCTGCCTGTCTCCACTTCAGATTCATGACTTTGAGTTTTGTTCTGTAACACAATTTGTCGAACAGGATCACCTGTGTGTGATGGTTTATATATGCTCGGCCCAGGTAGTGGTACTATTAGAAGGTATGGCCCTATTAGAGTAAGTGTGACCTTGTTGGAGTAGGTGTGTCAGTGTGGGCATGAGCTTTCAGATGCCCATCCTGGCTGCCTGGAAGTCAGTATTCTACTAGCAACCTTCAGATGAAGATGTAGAACTCTCAGCTCCTCCTGCACCATGCCTGCCTGGATGCTGCCATGTTTCTGCTTTGATGATAATGGACTGAACTTCTGAACCTGTAAGCCATCCCCAATTAAATATTGTCCTTATAAGAGTTGCCTTACTCATGGTGTCTGTTCACAGCAATAAAACCCTAAGACACTGTGCAATCATCTATTAGGGGCTGGTGGATTCATCAGGCGGTATAAAACTGAAGCCAATGGCTCCCCTTCTCCTTAAATTTATCCATAGTAAATATTTAACAGTAGCTGGGTACCTGAGGCCCTGACTACAGGACACAATGCAGGTGTCCTCAATTGCTCTGGTTTTCTGTTGCAATGGCTGTGTTTTGTCCAGGAGATGAAGTTTTCTAGCTTTTTTGCCTTTTTTTGGCTCTGATATTTTAAAAAAAAAAAAAACCATATTTTTCTGTTTATCTTCAATCTGTTACTAAGCAGTTTCTCCTTAGCTTCTGGCACTACTTGATCTCTGCAGTTAAAAAATCCTGGACAAAAAGGAAAAGTCATTTTTTTGTTTGTGTGATTTTGTTGTTGTTTCTGTGGTGCAACTCCCACTGATAGGGAAAATGGCAGAACTACTTTACAGCTACTTGGTGTTTGTACTTCACCTGGTGTGTGGAAACCATTTTACCCACAGATGGTCACCTATGAGAAAGTCAAGAACATCCCATACACACTACATGAGCATTCATAGTAGAATTATGAATAGATTCCTAAACTGTAAAGAAAGCAAACGTCCATTAGGAAGGAAACTGAAAAGTACTTTTCTACATCCATATACTGGAATATGGTCAGCCCTGGAACTTATGTATTAGTAAGAAATTCAGAGAAATGTATCACCTCTTTCTACTGTGTGCTTTGACACCCATTCAACTTCCAACCATTACACATCTACCAACCATTATTGATTATATATCTATATCCTTCTACAGCATGCCTGCTATATGCCAGACTCCAGCTCTCTCTGACGGAGTGGCACCAGCTACACAACAATCTGAAACCTCTATTTCCACATTTCTACCTCCTCTTGACAATCATCAGATTTTGAATCCATTGGTGAACTAAACCATTCATCAGGTCAGAATCTTCATGAGCTAATAATTCTGGGGGAAAAAATGAGGGTCACACCCAGAAGTGGCTTCATTAATAGTTTAGGCATTTCTTAGTCCAATTAAGAGATGACCTAAATGAGTTATCAGAGAGGGCATAGTCCTGTCTATGCAAAGCAAACCCTAATTCTAAACTGTGATGATGTAATTCTTCAACATTTTCCTCACTAGGAAGAATAATCAGTGACTTCACAATAATAATAATAGATAGATAGATAGATAGATAGATAGATAGATAGATAGATAGATAGATGATGGACAAATATTCTGTGTTAAAAAAAACTTTCAGAAAACAAATGACTACTGTCTAATCTACCTTTCAGAATTATGAAATTCAGAATTGATCATATTCCAACCACAGTTGTGTTAGCGAATGTGTCAAGCTCTACACTCGTGGTCAGATGGCCTGGATCCGTCTGGTTCAGGGTCCTTTAGCACTGTGCCTGGAGACGTCAGGGTCCAGTGGACATATGCATCAATAAATTAAAAGTTATAAAAAACAGCCAGTTAAGCTTTTAAAGGGATAAACCTGGTGGGTGGAAAAAAAGAGACATCATTTACCTTATGGTTTTATTAAGACACAGTTTGTTTTATAAACTGAGCCTTTCTCCCCAGTTTATAAATTATCTTAAATATTATTAACTATACTGAGACATTGGGACATAAACTATGAAAATTAATCTCATTTATTATTCAGCACTTAATGAACCATGTGAGCCACAGAAATTATTTTGAAATCTAATTATCTATATACATCAGACAAAAAGATTTGCGACGTAAAGATTTAAGATTTGAATCTTAGAGAAAATCAAGCTAACTCACAAGGAAAATGAAGAACGATTAACCAATTATCATGGGGGAAACTTCCACACAGGAACAGACAGATGGGCTGTCAATGTGCTCTTGGGTTGGTGGGTAGAGAAAGGGGAGGGCACACAGAGCATCTCTGGTTATGACCAGCCAAATCCACAATTCAATATGCAAAACCAGGTAAGAATGTGTCACCTACGGTCATCGCTGCCCCCCTGCTCCCTTGTCACATGCTCATCTTTTCCTGCAAATTACCTCTTTTACGGATCACTGTGGCAGCACACAACTGTGTTTATAAAGGCCCTCCTGACAGAAACTTCAACTTGTACTTTTTCTTTTGACATATTTTATGAGATTTTTAATTGTATTGTAGTGGGGTTGGGTGGCACATGTGCTACCACGCATGTGCGTAGGTCGGAGAGCAACCTGTAGGAGTTGGTTCTTTCCTTCTATCAGTCTGAGTCCCAGGGATCAATCACAAGTTACCCAGGCCTGATGGCTAGTGATTTTTTTTTCTGCTAAGCCACTTCAGTGGACCAAGACTATGTGTTTTCAGCTTCTCTCTGGGTACCTCTATCAGCAGACCGGTCACCACCCTGTTTTCTGCCTTTGTCTTAGAATGGTTTAATGTCAATTTCCTGAGCTGGGGGTATAGAGTACTTGCATTGCACACACAAGACCTTGAGTTTAATCACTAGCACTAAATTAAAACCCAATTAAAATATCAAGGTAAGGTTTCCAGATAACTATACTGTAGTAATTCATATATATCATCAGTTAGCCTTTAAGAATGCTATACAAAGCCTCGGGTGTCCTTCCTTGTTATTAAACAGTTCAAACATCACATTATCTGCCAGTGTCTCCACTCCCATTTTTGCTTTGTCTGAACAAATGTATGTGCTGTCCAGGTGAGTTCTCTCACCCAAGGCAGGTAGGGATGTGTGTGTGTGTGTGTGTGTGTGTGTGTGTGTGTGTGTGTGTGTGT
>JANHMN010000001.1:93469338-93484079 GCA_030674055.1 Rhabdomys pumilio
TGTGTGTGTGTGTGTGTGTGTGTGTGTGTGTGTGTGTGTGTGTGTGTTCTAATCAGCTGAGGGCTACACAGAGACAAATCAAGCTGGAACTGAGTTGAAAATGTCTTCCCAATTGGCTAGCTTTCAGGCAACTAGAAGGTGCAATGTGGAATGCTGGCAGAGGAAACCCATCACTGGTACCCAGCAGTGAATACCAACAGGCCAGATAAGATGTGCTCATGTGAAGTAACAACATGAATGCCATGGAGGTGCCAATAGCTTTGAAACTGAGGCAGGCAGGCATCTTTAGAAGAACTTAAAGGGAACTCACCAATGGTACTCAGCACTGAGAGATGAGCAAACAGATATGCACTTCTTGCCTAATGGAATTTAAAGGAAAGAGCTTATGATTTTAGACATCTTGTAACATCCCAAAGGAGAGAAAATTTGCCTTGTTCCTAGGTTCACGGTGACTAATCCTCTTAGTTTTCCTAGGGACAAGATCATTACCAAACGTTTGATTTCCAGAGACAAAACTGAAAAAGCCTGGGCAACTGGGACTCCTAACTAATCACCCTATTCCAAATCCTTATACAGCAGGAATATATGAGTATTTCCTTTATTGAGACAATATTGACTTATTGAGGGAATCAAATTAACTCATCTAACAGAAGCTACATTAGAAGACCTACCTGGGAATTTAAGATGGCCTAGATGATACAAACATCTGAGGAACAAGAAGAACCACAATTGTATGTGGTGGATCAGATACAAGACTTCCTAGGCCAAAGAAATCCTAATTGCAAGATATCAGGAACTCTTCCTTAGGATCCCACCACCTTTTCCACTAGAGAGAAGTTCAGGAGCTCTGCCACCTGAAAGGTTTGAAATATAACATGCCAGAATGTGAGCTCCATCCTTCTTCCTCTGAGGGAGTTCCTAGGAACAGCGCTGTGAGTAGATAAGGACATAGAGTCTGTCTTCTCGGCCCTTTCATCACAGCCTTGAAAGTATGAGGCAGGGGCATTCTGGAAATGAAGAGAACCTTGAAACACATGTGGTCAACAAACCAAGCCTAACAGTGTTTTTCCTAAAAGTCAATAGAAAACTACTATTAACCTCAAAACCACCAGAACCTATAGTTTGACAAAGACACAGACAGAAATATGTCCAAACCTTGGGCTTAAAGGAGCTGACTGAAAAAAGAATAAAGTCACATCAAGTTCATAAAATCCATTTAGTATATTCGACCTGCTCCAGGACTTAAGGAACCTGAGATGAAAGATAATAAGCAAACTCCACTGGAAAAGTGTGTAGGGAAGGTACAGATACCCACAGAGGCCTGAGACGCTCTGTATAAGTAAACCCCTACATGGGGTTTAATAAGACAGAAAGGGTAGGAAAACCCATACAAAGGTAAATCACCTCAGAGGCCAAGGACCAGGGAACTGCTCACCTTTAAGCTTCCAAATGACTACCGATGTGGTCAGGTCTCTTAGATACATCTTTTCATGCTCCCTGAACATTGCAGGACTTTCACTGTGTGTGGTGGTATGAGGCACAGAGGGATGTGAGGAATCCTATCTGGATTCTAAAAGAAAAACTTGGAGTTCTACAGACCGTACCCCCAGGGTCATTTCTCAAGTGGCTCATCAGATGTCAATATTCAGGTTCTATTCTGGTTCTGGAGCTACTGGTATCTGAGAAGGCGTTGGCTTGTTGGATTTTTTCAGTCCACTTTGCCTCCTGCCATCAAGCAGCTACATAAACAACAGGTCAGTAGAAACAGCCCAGCTCATGTTCTTTGTCAGATGGGCTTGTGGTTGGTTCCCAGTGGATCACTGCCTGTGGCATTATGGGCTGTGCTTTGTGAATGGGGTCAGATGCAGAGGATAAACAGGCTGAAGTGAAACACGTGACGTTCTCATCAAGCTATATGATGCTGCTGTGGCACTTTCCAGGGAACAGGGGCTGTTTCTTTCCGTCATAGAAAAGTGGTTATGAGCTTCCGGAAATGAAACTGGAACCAGATCTGCGAGGATGCTTATGAGCAGAGGCAAGAAACCTGAGGCAGACAGAAGCAGCCTCTGTCTTGACCAAATCACTAACCCATAGTTAGATTGGAAATTATAACCGCTCTTGTATTTTAGCCTAAATTTAAGTCTCTCTTTCTTTAAACACCTTCAAAAATATTACAAAAAGATGCAAAATTAACATCAAGATGTGATTAGATATGCAAATGGTTGTCTGTGACAGAAAATCTAATTAGAGGTAGCACACAACAGGAAGTCTCTTAGAATAGTTGGGAAATGTCACAGTCAGGAAAGGTGGGTGGGACTGATTCATGAGTAGAGAATTATCAGTTAATGTCTTCCAATTATCTACTAAAAATTTCCAGGTGATCCTTAGTAGATACTCTTTATAGCACATCTGAAAGTAATTAACTCAGGAAGAAAGAAATGTAAATGACTAACAAAGAAATGGCAGTGATGTTCACACATGAGCGCACGCGCGCGTGCACACACACGCACACACACGCACACACACACACACATACACATATGCACGCACACACACATACACACATGCATACACACACACACACATGCTTGAATATTTTATAGGATTGTTTAGAAGAGGAGATCCTGAGTCATAAGGTCCAGAGCTGCTCTGCTTCTGTGCAGACTCCGGAAGCATCTGCAGATCTGGAATGAGGACAGGACAGGCTTACCCTGACTCTTCAGTTCAAAGGGGCACTGTGTCTTATCTGATAGAATGCATCATTTCCATTTTAACAATTTGAACCAATGGGAAGTTCTCATTTTCTTCACAGCTTCTGGTAAGGGCTGTTACCTGAGTGCTGTGTACTTCTTGTATGTGTGTTAAGATCAGCAATAGCTTCAAACACGTTTTTCACTCCTAAAGGTTGTTTGAGGAATATAGAAGGGAAGAGACAAAGACTGAGCAGATGGCTCCTTGGGTTTGCTGCTCTTGCGAGTGCTGACCAATGCTGCTCAGATACTCTTGGGAGTGGAGTTTGCCATGGAGGGTGGCAATCACATCCTAAAAGAAAACTGACTTTCCATCTCCAAGCAGCTATCAGTTGCCATTGGCTCTTTAGTTAGGCATAGAACTTCCTGCCTACTTTGCTCCTCCATTTTTAAAACGTCTATTCTTTGGTAACTTAATACATGAAAACATTGTGTTTAGATCATATCTGCTCCTAAAACCATCCTCCAACTCCTCCTAGATGCCTCCCTCCCAAGATCCTGTCCTATATTCCTGTCTTTAGTAGATCTAACTAGTGCTGTCTTCATGCTCATGGGTATAGAACCACTGGAACATGGACAGCTCACTACAGTCCTGGGAGCCATCAACTGCAAACAGCTCCTTGGCTGGGGATGAGGCCTCTATCACACATGTCAGAGAATATATGTGAGCATAGGCAACACCTATGGTAACATGTTGGGCCATGGAAGGGTATCCTGGTTCTTGGGCTGTGGGTTCGGCCATGTCCCCAGAACCCAGGCTCCTGACATGAGACTTAATCTCCGCTCCACCTTTACCATTCAGTTACATACACAGGTGGGCATGATAAACAGACCCCAGGCCCTAGAGAGATTTACATACTAATGAGGTACCTGAAGACCAGAGGGTGGAGCCAACTAAACATTCCTTCCCGGCCCCTCCCCACTTTTCCCTCTCCCCCTTTTCACTCAAGCATGGCCTGGGTTTTTGTGGGGTATGAATCCAGATCCATCCACCATCCATCATGCCAATAAACCGGTTTTGGAAACCCAAGGACTTCCTCGTGTGTTGGGGCCGCACCGTGAGGAACTATGGAGAGGCTTTTAGTTAATGAACAGCCGGGCCTAACTTCCAGCTGGAGGAACCCAGAGCGTTCCCAGCCGACTACCCACAGCATGGCGGGAGGAACCCTGGGTTCCCCAACCATATTTTCCCACAGTAACACCTATGGTGTTTGTGGATAATAAGGATGCCTTCGTTGACTAAGAGGTTCTGGGGAATATTTTTCTTCCTAGATTTCCTGTTAGATCTGTTATTGTGTCATAATAAAGGTAAGAATCGAGACATGTCTATCATAATATGTTCAAAAGCAAATACCTGTACGAGAAACAAGAAGTCCAGAAGGGTATGCATGAAAGCCCTTTTAGGATGAGGCAACTTGGTAGTCTACAGTATAACTCTTATCTGAAGGCATTTGGTAAAGCTGGAAACCAAGGCTCAGGCCCACTGCTGAGCTGTAGTAACAAGAGCAAAACTGGGCAGAGTGAAGAATATCTCTGGTGGAAACGAACACACATGAAAACAACATTCTAAAAGTCTTTTTCACATTGTCAAGTAGCTAATAAACACACCCCAAGTTTCTAAGGGACAAGAACATCATGTCACAGAAATGATGAAAGGCAAAAGTTGTAAAGTTAAGGCCATAATTGATTGGCATTGGAATTAGCAGATTAGAATTTTACAATAATTACTTAAGGACTAATCAATATGATGAAAATATTAATGGCATTATGGGAGAAATAGGAAATGTGTTATGAGAAACTAGAAAATGTCTTCTTTGGGACTCCACCCCATGATCGGTGAAATGTGATTTACAGGCTGATAGTGTAGGAATTCAGATAAGTTTGAGGTGCTTGTCTGTGATGTCTACAGTGGCAGTGTTGAGGAATATCTATGTATTGTGAGGGAAAAAACACAGAAATGTACTTTATAGAGTTTAAGTTTAGATAGCTACTGTTTTTTCTTGTACATATTCAGAGCTATGTGCAATTTTAAATATCCCATTATTAAACTGAGCACAGACAATTAGCAGAGAGCAGTAACACCACATAATTTTTTAATCAATGCAGAAAACTATTTGACAGTAACCACCACTCATTTATGATTTAGAAAATAATTCCCAACAAACCATGAAACTATATTATCTTTAAAATGCAAAAGGAAAAATCTTAAAGCCCAATGTTAAGCATAGTCCTGATTTTAAACAGGCCTTGAAAAATCCCAGCTACTGTACTAAGTGAATTTTAAAATAAATATTTTTAAAATTTGAAAGGGAAAGAGCAATATATCCTTATTTCAAAATGGTAGAGACCTGACAGCCACAGGATCTTTAAAAAATGCAAAGGAAAAATACTTAGAACTGAACACAGGATGTGGTCTTGCTAGACTTGATTTTTGTTAGAAAATTAGATTTTTATGTAGGAATCAAGAGTGCTCCTCTAAACCAGCAATAATCATGAAAAAGGGCTTTCTCAAAGATGATAGCATTTGATGACATCACAACTTGTTAAGGATATACTTTGTCATTATAAGTCCAGAATGTTAATAGAACCATGGATGTGTGTGTGTGTGTAAAACAAGGGCCTCCTCCAAAATGCATTAGAATGCTGTGTAAAGCAGCTAAGGAAATAGCCTGGTTTTTAGTGCAGTACAAAGGGCTAGCTATCATTTCCATGATCCTGAAAATGAATACAATGCCACGAAGTTTAAAAATAAACAGTGCACACCTTTAGTGGGAGACATACAGGAGAGCACACGTGTCACATTAAGAAGGATTTTCAAGTTACAGATTTTGAAAGAACAGAACACAAAGCCTTTGCTATTCTCTGCACCAGGAGATGGATAGAAAGGCTGTGCCAGTAAAGTACAGACGACTGAATGCTCAGCTGGTGTGAGTCAAGTGATCCTTCTTCTGGGTCTAGTGATGTTTTAGCGCTCTCTCTCTCTCTCTCTCTCTCTCTCTCTCTCTCTCTCTCTCTCATATCTTTGTAGCAAAAGATTAGTAAAAGTGCAATAATTTGGCCCTGGTCTTTCACAAAACTGATGTCAGTATTCACTTTCAATTCCAAATGAATAAATTATGGAAATTAAAAAGAAATTATGAGAAAATAATAAAAATTGGGTTGAAAATACTTTAAAGGTTAAAAAAAAAAAGTTAGCCCAATACAGAAAGTTTCTTTCTTTTTTTTCCTGTGGTACTACTCACTTATAATCCCTGCTTTGGAGAGAAAGTTTAGGTGGATTCTTGGCTCACCATCCAGCCTAGACTAATTAGATGAGACAAGGGCCAATAAAAGATCTTTTTTTTTCTTTTATTGGATATTCTCTCTATTTACATTTCAAATGTTATCCCTTTTCCAGGTCTCCCCTATGGAACCCCCTATACCATCCCCCTCCCCCTTCCTCTCCACCACCCACCCACTCAATCCTGTCTTCCCGCCCTGGCATTCCCCTACACTGGGGCATCAAATCCCTTCAGGCCCAAGGGCCGTTCCTCCCAGTTATGTCCAACAAGGCCATCCTCTGCCACTTATGTGGCCAGAGCCATGGGTCCCTCCATGTGAACACTTTGGTTGGTGGTCCAGTCCTCAGGAGCTCTGGGGGTTCTGGCCAGTTGACACTATTGCTCCCCCCATGGGGTTACAAGGCCCCTCAGCTCCTTCAGTCCCTTCTCCAACTCTTCCATCGGTGACCCAAACTCAACACCCAATAATAGTTGGTTGTGAGCATTCGCCTCTGTATTTGTCAGGCTCTGGCACAGCCTCTAAGAAGATAGCCATATCCACAATAGCATCCTAGTTTGGTGACTGTATATGGGATGGATCCCCAGGTGGGGCAGTCTCTGGATAGCCTTTCTTTCTGTCTCTGCTCCACATTTTGTCTCCATATTTCCTCCTGTGAGTATCTTGTTCCCCCTTCTAAGAAGCACTGAAGCATTCACACTTTGGTCTTCCCTCTTCTTGAGCTTCATATGGTCTGTGAATTGTATCTTGGGTATTTCAAATTTTTGGGCTAATATCCGCTTATCAGTGAGTGCATACCATGTGTGTTACAGAAAGTTTCTTAAGCACCATAGATCTTGAGGAAAAAAAATGATCTGTGGTAAATTCTCCTGTAAAATTTCACACTATTAATAAGATAACTACTTCTATTAATTTAGACCATGCCAAGAAACGTATTTTTGTTATTTTAGGGTAAATTATAAATGCAAAGATTATATCAAATAAACTTTTAGAGAATTGAGACATGTTGTTCTTAAAAATAATAGGTAGTAATGACTTGTCCCAGACAAATTAAGTTTTCTATTACATATTTGGGCAAACTTACCTTTCCTTTACAAATAATGGGAGAACATTGAATCGTTCATAAAACTTCCCTCCAGAACTGAGCAAATATGCAACAGAAAGCCAAAAGTTGCAGTCCTAGCTTCTGCTGTGTAACTAAAAAGAGTAATTGAGAGAAAAGTGCTTACAAACTAATTACACACTTTCTAAGACTCTGCTGTGTAAAGTGTAGGACACGTCTAGCCTGCCATCTATGAACTCCCTATCATTAAAGGGAAAGAATAAACTCAGGGTGACTTAGTTAGTCAAGGCTTATGTACACATGTTCAAACGCTTCCAGGCGTCAACGTGAACATCTATAAAAATTATACAGTCTGAAATGGAAAGCACAGAAGTCTGCAATCAAAATGTTGAATATCTGATATTTAGCCTGTCTTCCATCTCTTTTGTCCTCTATCACTGCTTATTATAAACCTGACTGTAAAATTCATTTCCTCTAAAGCCAGTGACCTGAGAATGGCTGGAATCAGACAGTTCTAACTGCTGAACTGCTACATAGACATATTTCAGCTCATACAATGGCTATGGATTATTAAGTCACCCATTTGTTTCAAGTATATTTTAACTGGCAAATGTATCATCCATATGCCATTCTAGGTGTTGAGCAGTAGAAGTAAAGATATTGAGATCCCTGCTTCCATGAAGTTTTGTTGCTTTACATGTTGGTTTACATGAATGGTTTACAGTTTAGCCACCACGAGAGTAAAGTCTGCATAGTTAGTTCTACAAGTTTGAAAGGACCTAGGAAGTGATTCCCTCAACTTGAGGACAGATGTGCTCTGCTCAGGAATAGAAAAAGCACAGTTTATTGGCGCACTGAACTACCCACACAGAGTCACACTGTCCTGAGAGTGGAACTGGAGATGCCTGGAACCTTATTCAGCTCTGGGAAAAGTCTTCAGATTCCATGATTGCCCTGATTATGATGTGTTGCATTGTAGAAAAATCAGAATTTAATGGAGAAATTTTAAAATATTAGCCATGTTAGCATATCTAATTAACGAATCTGTTTAAAGGCATCGTCACGTGCCTATACTGGGAACAAAGATATAATAATGAGTGAGGTCACATTTCCTATAATTGTCCCCTCAACAACTAAGAATCTAGTGGGAGAACTATACACACACACACACACACACACACACACACACACACACACACCATCATCATCATCATCATCATCATCACCACCATCAACCATCATCACCATCATTCATGATCCTAGCAGGACAATCACCACAAAGTCCATTCACAGATAGTTCTCTGCACAGTGACACATACTCAACCACTTCTTATGCATCAGAAACAGCCTATCTACATCACTAAACTGAGTCACAGGAACACAAAAGAGGGGATGATGGCTGTCATCTTTGTGGATGCTATTGAAGCCTCACAGAAGAATTGATTGTTAAAGAGATGTGTGCAAAGTCACCAGATTCTATCAACCATTAAAGAAAGAAGAAAGCAAAATGTCCCTTTTCAATATTTTCATCTCTGACTAAAGATGTCTTGAAACTTCCTCTCTCATTGCTTGCAGAGCCCTTTCCCTGCTGATGAACCAGGCTGGGCTAACTTCCCAGAAGATTAAAGAGTGTGCAGAGCGAGCAACAGTGTCCCAGCTTATCCAGCATGGTGCCTAACTGCAGACACAGCATAGATCCAAGAGAGAGTAAAAAGTGAAACGCCCAGTCATGCTCAGCTCCAACTGCCAATCTGCCAACACATGAGATAAATGGGTACTGTTCTAAGTCAACATTTAAAACTACATTGATTAACTTCATTCTAAGGTCATTTATTTTAAGTCAGCCTCTCAAACCCCAAGTGAAAGGGAAACAAGGCTCAGGCCACTGAATACACGAGGAAAGGAAACTTAGATTTGAGGATTGCAGGAAAAAAATCAATGGTGCAGAGGTGTTCGTTGTTAAATCATAAATATTTGCAAATAATTAGGGGCAATTAATAAGCCATTTCCGCATTACTATCAAAATATTGTTAGAATGTGAGATACATTGTTAAGAGAGAGGAAGGGTAATAGCTCTGAAAGTACATCTAATGGAAGGATGCAAGGGTGCTAACAGTTCTTAAACTACCTCAAGCAATATCATAAGCACATTTATCACAGGAACTTAAGAGTGATTTCATTATTTAATTATGAGGTAGTGGCTGAAATTTAGAATAAAGGTTATAAGTGAGAAGCCTTAGGCAGAAACCCTTCAGAGTTGACCTTGTTGTACACAACATTGGTTATTGAACAGCCATGTCTTAGATTACAAACAACTGTTTGATTCACACATGACTTATATGCTGTAGTAATGTGTTCTTTCCTGGCATTTAGGTGACCTTTAAGGTCATTTAGGCATGGCTTAATTTTAGTTTGTTTCATTATTAACTCCTGGTTACTCTGTTTATGAACATGAGCACTGTTGAATGCTGGGATGATAACAGAATACTTGAGAGTTTTACAACTGCTGACTGAAAGGGGGCAATCATAGGAGAAGTAGCATGGTGGATGGTGCTCTGATGTCCCACAGGGAAGGGACAGCTTCCTGGTGCTGAGGAGACATGGATGTGGGTTTGCTGCTCTCAGACAAGCACATGACTCTAAAATCACTGCAAAAGTGAGTCCAGGGGTCTTCATGTTACAACAGTGCTTCTCATCCTTTGCAGATCTGCTGTTTCCTTCATCTCCTGTGAGACACTTCATCAACCCCCTTAACTTTCCCGAGCAGCACCCACACTTCCCCTAATTACCAAAAACATTCATGACTCAACAATAAACGTCCCTGTCATCCCCTTTCCTAAAATACCACATCTATTTCTGCTTCTTCCAGTGGATGGGGTTGGCTACACTTACCCGTTCCTTTCACTCGGATAATGTTTAAAAGACTGATGCTTTAAACGGCCTTAGAAATTGTCTCAGTTTTGTACCTGCATTTTCTAGACTTAAGAGTCATTGGTAGAGCCAAATTAATTAATTTAAACATACCTCATTTTCTGTCAGTCGGTTGTAGAGTTAGCTACTTGAGTGTATTTGAGTCCAAGGAAAATATTTTTGCTTTTTCTTGCTGAAGACGTTGGCTTTTCACTTGACTTCTAAACACACCCCCTATTTCTCTCCTACCTCCCATAATTTCCTCTTGGTCTCATCTCCTTTACTGACATTTCAGGTTGGGAGTTTTCAATTCTGCCTTCTCTGTACTCAGTGACTGTACCCAGAGCACCTTCTACATGCTCACACTTCCTGCTCACTCACCTAAGTGCACAGTCCCACCACCATCACTCTCCTAAGAATGCCAGCCCCAAGTATCCTACATAACACTAAAGAGGCTGGAGAGTCACATGAAATGCAAAATTTCCATCACCTCTCTATGTGTACACATTTCTCAAACCACGTTTTCTAGCTCAATAAAAGTATCTCCATTTGGCTATTTAGGGGGCAGGGCAGAGGGGAATAACCTACAGAATCACTCCTTTGTGATAATATCTCAAGCACCGTATATGAAAAGTCCTGGGATTCTTTTCAATATGACAATGCTGATCCAAGCTAACATCATATTTCCTTCACTCCAGGGTCTCCCACACAACTCCCAAAAGATGCTCACTTAGAAACCGCATGCTGTCATGTACATCTCAGCTCTAAGCTCTCCACACAATTACCTGTCACTTGAAGAATGAGATACTTTAATCTATCTGTTGGGAAATATGCTTCTGTTGTTAAAGCTTACCTAGCATGATGAAACCCTGGATTCAATTGCCAGAACCTCATAAAACTAACAGAGAGGTGTAAAAGAGAAAGCTATTTCATCTCTACTAGGGCTTTCAAGGTATGAGATTCCTTGAAGACGTCTCCCACTCCTCTAACATTTTTGAACTGCCTTACTTTAGAGCCTTTCTGGATGTTTTTCCTTTGGAATGTCCTTTGCTCTACGAAATTGAAACAGCTTCTGGGTCAGATCATTCATATGCCTGCAGGCTTTCTCAGCTAGTTTGAAAGAATCTCACAGACTGCCAAGAGTAAAATGGCTCCTGACTCTTCTATTTCCCTAGCTGCCTTGGCTAAGATGGCACCTCCAACTCTTCACCTTTCTACTATAGCTAAAATGGCACCCTCAACTGTTCATCATCCTTGACTACCATAGCTAAAAATGGCTGCCCCGACTCATTCACATTCCCTGACTGCCATGAAGAAAATGGCATCCCTGACGCATCAGCTTCCTGCCATAGCTAAAATGATATTCAATGCCTCACCTTCCCTAGCTGCTTCATCTAAAATGGCACCCCTGACTCTTTGCCTTCCTGATTTCTATGTCCCCTATTACTTAAGAGTGATGATTTGAGAATACCATCAGAGCCTGGAGTCATCTTGCAAGCTAAATCCAGAGGAATCTGGGTCATAGATTGTACCATAATCAATTAGTCATAGCCTGTAACTGATTATGAACAGTGATACACTTGACCAGACTGGCCACCTTTTCTTCCAGCTAAGGTTTCTGGAGAGAATACATTTGCCATCTCTCTATAGATGAAGCAGAGGCGAATAAATGGTATGCCCAATAAAGGTCACTGGGACAGAGCCACAGAACTTTCAAACTTCTTGTCGATTTTCATAGCCTAGTGTCTACTTTCTTATTTATGTGATAAGCATTGTCATGTTTCACTGTGTTCAGAAATGAATAGTAATACTTTATCTGTGAGCAACATGCTTTACCACATACCGAAGGGGCTATACATGAGGCAGGAATGGATGACCAAGATAAAATTCCTAACATATGATTTAAGGCAGAGTATAATAACTTCTATAATACAGATACATAGAATTTTATGAAGCTCAAAATGAGGTATAAATCCCATCTCAACATAATCAGAAAAGTTTCAAAGAGGTGGAAATTGTAATTTTTATATGTACACGGATGGATTCTGAAGAAAAAATAGTAAATATTCCTAGTGGGGAAAACTACATGATAAATATTACAAAGGCAAGATATTTATGAACTGGGAAAAGAGACAAGAAAGCTGCTACTGGTTATATCTGTGCCACTCCTCTATAAGCAAGAGATTGACTCAGGATTGGCCATGGATGCTTAAGCTCCTGTATTAAACACGGTAGTATTTTTACATTAAGTTATCTCTGAATTAAGACAGCTGGTATAATAAAGTACTATGCAGACAGTCATGTTGTACTATATGGAGACAAATGATGTGAAGAAAGCATGTCTATGTCCAATGTATACATGGCATCAACTGATTTTCCAGGCATGATGCCCATTTGACTAAATAGAACAGTTAGGGATCCATGTGCAAGGTGTTGAAGGCTTAGCAAAAAAGTGGTCTTCACTCTAGAGATAATAAAAGTTGTTAGAAGTCTTTTTCAATTTGCTCATGTGTTTATTTGGGTGGGGGTTGTGCACACACATACATCAAAAGACAACTTGCAGAAGTCTGCTCTCTCCTTCTACCATATGTGTTTCAGAGATTAAACTCAGGTTTTTGGGCTTGATGGTGAACTCCCTTCCCTGTTGAGCCACCTCTGTGACCCTGTTAGTATTAAACACAGGTTTGCAGTTTAGAGAAAATAGCTTCAGCCTCAATCCTGCAAGACCATCACAGGATAATTTTGACTGACTGGGAGGGTCTGAAGGTATGCTGTGCCTGCAACTGGACTGTCTCCTAATGCAGAGAAGAAAGGCTTGCTAACTGACCCGTGGCTCTGATTGGTGGTAGTAGGACGGTAATAGGCGACACCATCTGGAAGAAGTTAACTCATTGAATTTACATTTGATTATCTCTTGATTTTTCTGCTTGCCATTAGGAGTGCCACATCTCTAAAACATGTTCCCACCACGTTCCACCTCATTATAGACCCAGAGAACTAGGGCCAAACAAACATGGCTGATGTGTCTGAGACTGTGAACCCAAACAAACCCTTCTTCCTCCTTACAGGTTTACTGGGTCAAATATATTGTCACAGTAAAGAAAATTTTCTTTATGCAAGGAATAAACCATTGAGAAGAGAAAACCACCCAAGAAGGGGAAGGATGTGATAGTTCTATGTGACCACCAAGGCCAGCTGAGTGTCAATCCATATGAGACAAGAAGGAAGTCTGGTTCAATATGACTCTGACCCTGAGCAGTTTATTTTAGGCATGTTTAATCACAGCACAATCTAGGGGGGAAATGTGGTGATAATTAACTAAATCCCATATGTACAAAAAGCTTAAGACATGGTTACATTGAAATTCTTTGTAAAATCCATGTGACTCATCCATAAATATGAGTAGTATAGATTGTCTACAGGTGACATCTTAAGGGTATGAGGAAGGATCTGGTGTGGTCATGGTCATACAGATAATGCAAAGGTCACCAGGCTACTAACCACCTCAGATCTCACATTTGTAAAGTACATGTAACATCTTCTATATAGATTGGTTCTATTGACTGAGAATCAGTGCTCAAGATAAGGGTCTGAGGAAGATGACTGGGAGAAACATAAGAATCTGGGGAAGCCAGATGTAGACTCAGTCATAAATATGGCACAGGGGTCATTAGGATATTAATCACACCTATTCCCAGCCTTCTGAATGGAAAACAGATTACACATCTCTTTCTTTGAAGAGACAACACTGTGTGTTTAACTTTCCTGATTTCTTAGTGCTTATTTGTGAGCAGGAAAACCTTTGTGTCCCCTAAAGAAAGAGAGGGTCAGAAGTGTAGTGATCAAACTTCAAAAATAACATAGTAGTATTTTCCACAGCACACCCTAAAGACCATGATATGTATACTAATTAGAGTTTTATACACAGTAACTCAAGTTTTCTGAATGTTCTCATTTTCATTCCTAAATTATATAAATAGCTTCACTGGATGCACTTACAAAGTCTGATACAGAATATAGACAAAGTTCTGTCCATGCATCCATTTAATGTTTACTATAAACCACATCTCTTTGCAGATGTCTTGCCTTTGGTTGCCTAGGTTTTAAACGTTCTCCCCAAAACAGGTACTGACAGCTCCATATTTTCAGGACTCAGAAGTGGGGTCTAAGGAGAGTAAGCTGTAGCACTTGCCCTGGAAGAGGATGTGAAGACCCTGGTCCACCCTCTATTTCTTTTTACTTCCTAGCTGCAGATTTGGGCCCACTAGATGCCTTCTGTCATGATGCACAGTGCCAAAGACAGTGACAAAGCAACAAGTTCACAAGATCACAAACAGAATGACTAAAGCCACAGACAAAACAGGGTGACAAGACCTGTGAATTAGCTCAGGTATTTGTGACTGCTGGGGGCCAGGCCAGACAGGGTTAAGAACTGAAGTGGGACATAGCATCAGAAGAAGGAAATAGGTGATGACCTCTAGAATTCAACTCTCTCTTACTGTTCTGGGGGCCAGAACCTGATGGATTCTGGGAATTTAACTCCTGTTATTCTGGGCCAAAAGCTGATGACTTTTGGCAATTTCATAGTGAAAGGAAAAGAAAGAAAAAGAAAGAAGGAAGGAAAGCAAGCAAGCAAGCAAGCAAGCAAGCAAGAAAGAAAGAAAGAAAGAAAGAAAGGGAGAGAGAAAGACAGAAAGAAAGAAAGAAAGAAAGAAAGAAAGAAAGAAAGAAAGAAAGAA
>JANHMN010000001.1:93484089-93625275 GCA_030674055.1 Rhabdomys pumilio
GAAAGAAAGAAAGAAAGAAAGAAAGAAAGAAAGAAAGAAAGAAAGAAGTCAGGCATACACACACACACACACTGGCTGGTCTCTACCACCTGTTTCATTGATTTCACAAATGTACATGAATACTTACATACATCCGTATATATCTACATACATATGTATGTACATGTATATAGGTAGACAGACATACACATATATACATATATACATTTGATGGATGGAGCAGAGGCCCAACAGCCACAAATGGCTTCTATAAAGTCATTAAGTCATCTAAATTTCATTAATTTATGAAAGTTCATCCTCATGTAGGTCTTCAGGAAATTTGCCCTATAGGGTGGGCTATCACATAGGAAGTTATCACACCAGGCTATAGGTATTGAGGGTCTCCTCGTGACCACTCACACCATGTCAAATCAATGAGGGGTATGGCAATGACATGCAGGAGAAAGCACAACAGTAGCAAGAATCAATTTTAGGATGAAGTCTCTGGAGCTGTGCCTCATCAGAGTGTACCCATCACAGCAGAGCAAGACAGTGGGCTGTTTCCAGGGAGCTTACTTGCCCACTGCAGCTCTTCTTTCATGGAGTCTGCCAGGAAACCGTGATGAAATGCTAAGCTGCATCACAGCATATCTATGGACAGTAATATAGACAGTGGAAATGAATGGCATCAAGTATTGATGAACAAGGGAGTAGTGGTACCAAAAAAAAAATCACTTCCTACACACACACTACCTGAAGCTACTGAGAGTAACTGTCATACTCTCATCCAGTTTCATAATTGGGTTCTAATTCTACTTATTCCCCAACCTAATGATGGATGGGGTAGTATAAATAGATATTCAGAATTATAGATAGTTTATAGAAGAAATGTAATGGTTAGATCAAATACTAATATAATAATTATTTACAATTATAATTTAATATTGTATTTTATATATATGTATATATATACATAAATTTTAACTTCATTAAAATCTGTACATTTATGGTACAATTATCAGTATTAGATGTGTTCAAATAATCATAGTCAGCCTGCTACTGAAAGAATTTTTTTCTAGAAAATTCTTGATGTGATTCTTGATTATTGTTAATCATCACAAAAATCAACAATAGTAATTTTTATAACTATAGTTTTTGGTGACTAATTGCGATAGCCAGAGGTTAAGTAATTTACTGCAAGGCACATGTTGACTTTAGAATTAGAATCCATGCCCAGACAAGGGTTTTTAAAGTCCATTATCTATTTAAAGAGACACTCAGATTAAAACCTAAATAGTAGTAACCTCAAGATGGAGTATGGTTAAGTGACAAGTGTAGAAAAATCTCCCCATCAGTTTGCTACTGCTATGGCAGAATGTGCCCATAAAATTGGTGGGATAATCAACTCAGAATTAGTGTCTTATACTTCTGGGGATCTGAGCCGGGCAGTGGTGGTGCACACCTTTAATCCCAGCACTTGAGAGGCAGAGTCAGGGGGATTTCAGAGTTCAAGGCCAGCCTGGTCTACAGAGTGGGTTCCGGGACAGCCAGGGCTATACAGAAAAACCTTGTCTCGAAAAACCAAAAACAAACAAACAAAAACAAACAAACAAAAAAACACTTCTGGGGATCTGCAGTGTTCAAAAAAAGTCTTCCTTGGTTAGAATCAAAGTCTATAAGCTGCATTCTTTCTGCAGACTTGGAGGACAGTCTATTCTTATCCTTTCCTAGCTATCAGAGGTCATCTTTGTTCCTTCATTCATGGTCTGCTTCTACTGTCTACATTAGCAATGGCCAAGTTTTCCTCCATTCTGTGACCTTACTTCTGCTTGTTTCTTCTACATGTGAGGGACCAGACCCAGATAATCCTAGATATTCTTTTTAACATGAGATCTTTTAACTCAAGCACACCTGAAAAGTTTCTTTTGCTAAGCAAGCTAACGAGTTCCTTGTTCCAGAGACTCCCTTGCCCTGACAATTATGGCCTGAAAAGTTTTCTTGAGGAAGAAAGGAAGGAAGGAAAAGAAGGGAAGGCAAGGGGAGGGGGAGGAGTGAAAAGGGAAAGGGAAGAAAGGAAGGAGAAAGATAAGGAAAGAAGGGAAAGGTGAGGAAGGAAGGAAGGAAGGAAGGAAGGAAGGAAGGAAGGAAGGAAGAAAGAAAGACAAACAGACAGACCCTGGACTTTAGACCCTGAACCTAAATATTTCACCTGGGAATTAGTGTCATAAGAATATAATACTCATCTCTTATCCTTAGAGAAAATGTTACAGGACTTGAAGGTGCAACACGCTTTTTCATCTGCATGTATATCTTAATAAAGTTTAGTTTATGAATCAGGCACAATAAGAAATTAACAGCAAAAATAAGGCAAAATAGAACAATTCTAATATGCAATAATAACCATAATGTGTATGAGGTGTTCTGTCCTAGTTATATCACTGATTCAATGCAGCCTGGAGTTATCTGAGAGGATAGCCTCCACAGGAATGGCCTGGTTCATATTGGCTTGTGAACATGTCGATGTGGGATTGTCTTATTAATTGATGTAGGTAGTCTAGTCCCATCCTAAGGCATGTGATCCTGGATTATGTAAGAAAGACAACTAAGCATGAGCCTGTGAAAGAAGGAGTTGGAGTGAACCAGAAAGTAGTATTCTTTCATGACCTCGGCTTCAGGGTCCTGCTTGCGTTCCTGCTCTCACCTCACTCAGTGATAGACTGTGACCTGGAAGTGTAAGCCATGTAAACCCTTTCCTCCCCTAAGTTCCCTTTGATCAAAGTGTTTTGTTACAGCAACAGAATGGACCTGGGACATGTCCTTTCTAGCTGTCTGTATCTCTCCCCTATCACATCAGACTCAACTTTCTATGAGATGATGAACGCCTATGCTTTGACAGGAAGTGAAGTGATGATTTAGGCAAGATGGCATGGTATTAGAATATGATCGATATAAGGCTAATACAACCCCAGAACTATAATGTTATGACAGTCAACCCCAGAACTATACTGTTATGATAGCCAGTCACATAACTGAATGGAAAGTGACTAAGGGGTAGATAGACTGAATGGTGGGGACTTGATTGACAGAGCAATGTTATGTTGCAAAAGAATAAGATAGGATGGTATAACTTTATCAGACTGAACATTAATGGCTTGCAATTTAATACTTAGTCACTGATTCTTCTTTTGGTTATTTTCAAGCAATATTTTTGTTTTCCACCAGGCTATAGAAGCTGAGGAAATCTCTGTTGTAGATAAGGCTGTATTCTTGTATAAAGACAAGATAGGAGGTAAGATTGTTATGCAGCCGCACAGTCTCAGAGCCAGGCCTACTGCAGCAACAAGCAGCTGGCTGGCATTACAAGTCTACCTAAGACAACTGAAGTGTCAATGTCTTGCTTTTCTCATCAACAAAATGAAAGCATTGGGCCATGTGGTGTCTGTACATTCTCATTCCAATCTTATGTGGAGCCACATTGTCCAAATTGAAATTCGTAAGACTAGGGAATTAAATAAAACTTAGAATTTCAGAAGGACACTAGATTCATTAGGTCCTTCCCCAGGCTGAGAAAGCATAGCAGTAAGTGATCTCTGGAAGGAGGAGAGTCATCTTCAGTTGTACAGGGAGACCCAGGGATGCATCTCTGAAAGGAATTGTCCATGCTGGGATGGGATGTATCTGCCTTTGAGTCACCCACACTTCTACAAGCAACCCTTCTTTTGTGCACTGAGAGTAACATCCTAGCTAGATTTGGGTAGGATAGTATCCCCTGTGTCCCTATTTGAGATATCTAGATATAAATGTGTGGATGGATAGATAGATAGATAGATAGATAGATAGATAGATAGATAGATAGATAGATAGATAGGCAGGCAGGCAGGCAGGCAGGCAGGCAGGCAGGCAGGCAGGCAGGCAGGCAGGCAGACAGACAGACAGACAGACAGACAGACAGACAGACAGACAGACAGATATAGAGATATATCTCCAAAGATTGATCCATTAAATTCAAGCAATTTCAAGCTATCAGGGAGTACATGGCAGACTGTAAACATGAGGTGGGTGGCCTATGATTTGTGTTTAGGTTAATCAAAGCCTTACAGTTGTCTTTTGCAAGAGCTACAATTTTATTTTCAAGCCAATCCAGTCTGAACGTTTGTCACTCCTTCTTGTCACCTCTCTTCTTACTTTCTGAGTCTCTCATTTTGACTTTCAGTAACCTTCCATAGGATTCAACTCATTCTCGCATATGCTTTCAAATCCTTTTATCAAAATGAAGAAATTAGAAAGACTAGACACATGGTATTGGTATGTGTTAACATTATGCCTTTTGAAACATACTGGGCAGCTTTCTGAATGCTCTACCATTTCTTAATATGAATTAATTCTGCTGCCAGCATCGACTTCCTCAAAATAAATAAACCTAATGATCTAAATTAAGGATCAATCCCTGAAGACTGTAGAGCCTGTAGATCTTCTGTTAGTGACAGTGCTTATAAAAGAAAGAAACAAACGAAAAGTCCTCTTCTGCACTAAATCACTTTCTGGTCCTTACGGAGGACGCATAACAAAACAGCATCATCCATGTGTTGGCAGGGGCAGACCCTGAGTAAAAGGAGCTAAAAATTTCCAAATTTCTGACAGAGTTAGGGAAGGATGAGATAAGTGGCCTATGATTAGTGTTTAGGTTAAACAAAGCCTGACACTTGTATTTTGCAAGAGCCACAATTCTCTCTACTGTCTTTCTTATTGGTGTCCCCTTTCTCTTGTCCAGACAGCATACTAGGTGGGCTGCTAGGCCTCTTCCTCACTCTGAAGACTCTTGTATACAGCTTTTCTACATCCCATGTCACATTGTACTTTAGCTACTCCACGGCCCTGTCCCCAGGCTTCTGTTGTCTTTATCATGTTCAATAGAAAAATCAGAGGCTGCCATAGTGTAGACTATAGCTCTTTTTAATGTTAATGCACTTTTAAAGAATATTTAAATCACATTTATTTATTTATTTATTTATTTATTTATTTATTTATTTATTTCTCTTTTCTTATTCTAAAAGAACCTTCCCCAACCCTTTCCAACCTGTCTTCTCAGTAGTGAGTACACACGGCCTTTCTCCACCACAACTCTTGCTACTTTACCACATTGCTTTTGTTTCTATAATACTCAAATACTCACCAGCCTGGGGACTTTTTTTTTGAATACTTTTCTTTTGTTACTGCTTTTTGTTTGTTTTCTTAACACTGTGAAACTTGCACATTAAAGATGTTCCATAAATGTTTATTAACTCTGTGTTTTAAGAACATATGGAAGTTGTAACATCTAGCACCTGATCTTGGGAATTTATTCCCTCAGATGCATCTGTGAAGCCTGAAGCTGACAGAAGTTCATAGAGCCAAAAATGAAGTGCACAGCAAAAATAGTGACAGAAAAGCAAGATGCTGAAAATGTCTCTCCATCGTTCTTACTTCAGAACCCGGAACAGCCTGTCTCAGGTCCTCAGTAAGGACTTATGTGGTGGGGGATGAATCCTGCCCTGCTCTAGATGTGATAACTCCATACAAGCAAAAGGATTAGCATCATATGCTGACTGTGGTGTCACCAGCAAATCATGCTGACCATGTGGACGCTTTCTTATACTACATGCCCAGCTGCGCTGCGTGTCCGATACTCTTGTCTCTGCGGTTCATACATTTCATCATGCCTGAAGAAGTTACTAGGACTATATACACACTCAACTCCTGATTCCTCTTTCTGGAAACAACATCACAATTCATGTGTAAGTCCATGTCGTTCAGCAAAAGTTGTAAATCTATATGCCATGTGACATCTATATGCCACGTGACAATAAATCTATATGCCATGTGACAATAAAAAGGCCACTTTTCCAAATGTGTGAAATCTGAAGGGGTTTTGAATATTTCCCACTTGTAGCATCTTTGGGTTCCAAAGGGCAGATCTCCAGTGAAATCTGAAGGGCTTTTTGGTATTTCCCACTTGTAGCATCCTTGGGTTGATGAATATGGATAGGAGCATGCTATTGAGCAGCTCCTAATAGAAGCACCCATCTCTAGACAAGCACTTTTTCAGACTTAGTGAATGTCTGCAGTAGCCATTCACTCTCCAATCCCACAAACAGAGTTCTGCAGAGCATCATCCTGAATAATTGCAGAGCTTCTGGAACTGAACTGTACCAGCTGGCTTAACTGTGGAGAGATTGAAATGAATGGGATGATGTCACTTGGACACCTGGGTATCTTTGAACAACATATGGAGTCAGGGACTTGCACTCCCAGTATGTTTTTAATGGCAAACTCATTAGCATTTTCAAAAGTAAAATTCTGATGTGGCAGCATGTTACCCACACCCATTGTTCAGAATTCCCACCACTTTCATAACACCAATTTATGCAAAACATTTACATATATCCTGAGTAATTAGCAACTACACCTGGTATAAGTTTTTGGAGCTCAGAAGAAAGTGTGAACTGGAAAATCAGAGAATGCAGTGTGGTTTAACCCTTTATAACAATGTTTAATGTCTGAGTTCATGGAGGGAGACAGTGTTGTTTAGCCCTTTGCCTCAGTGTGTTGTGATTTATTACAGTCATGCATTAGTGCCCAAGAGGGTAGTGTGGAACATTCATAGACTTTACAGTGCCTGCTTCTGGCACACTCCACTTTATCTGATATTACTGAAAGCCTGAGATTCATCTTAACTGGGCAACAGTTCAAGGACTGGTGCTTTTATGAATCATGGAACACAGCCATATAAATAATTAGTTAAGGCTTTTTTAAAGTGATAATGATGTCTCTCCAAATTACTATTACAAAAATTCAGTAGAATCAAAAATAATATCTAAGTTCTGAAGAGATGGTTCAGCAGTAAGAAGTTGCTCTTCCAGAGGACCCAGGTTTGATTCCCTGAACCCTCATGGTTGTCCACAACTGTCTTTAACTTCAGTTCCAAGGAATCTAATGCCCTCTTCTGACTTCCACAGGCACCAGGTCTGTCTGTGGTGCAACAAGCATGCATGCAAGCAAAACACCCATACATATAAAAATAATAAAACAAAAATAATTTCAATGGTAATAGAAATATCTAAAAATAACAGGACAATCAAAAGTTCAACAATGATGATATCTTTACCAGAAATACACTTTTAATGCTCTCAATGACGTTCATGGCATGAAGGTCGGAGAAAAATAGAGTTCGTAAGAGAGAAGGAGGAAAAGATGAAAGTAAGGGAAGACAGAAAGAGAGGAGAGGGAAAGAGAAGAAAAGGAGAGGGGAAGATCAGACTGTAGAAGACACGGATTTACTGAATGATATCCTTACAAGAAAAGGGAACAAGTTAGAGATTTAAAAGGTTTACCTGAAAATAAATTACATCCATTAATAAGACACCAACAAATATCATGGTGCAGTAATACTGACTAGTTAACACAGTCTCTTTTCCTCCCAGCACAGGGTTACAGGTGGACCACTAGGCCCGACTTTTTGTCTGGGTTCTGCAGATCCAAACTCAAGTTCTGTCTGTGCACTTAACTGACTGGGCCAGTCCACAGGCTGTGCTAATTGCATGTTAATGTTCCCATCTGATAATCGAAAATCTCAGCCATGTACTTTTCTGTTTTGGTTTTTTCTATTCTTTTTGGTTGGTGATCATGTGCTTTTCTTGTTGGTTTGTTTCAGTCTCGCCTTGTCATTGTGGGCTAGAGGCTAAACAGCTCCTGTGTATTACTGTAGAGACTGTGAGTGTGTTATCTATTGCCCAGTAACACTGTGTTCTTTAGTTGACTGTGGGGCACCTAGATGTTTTCAAGCACTCATCTGGGCTTTGCTGTGGCTGATGCATTGTACGTTGGCATCCACATGTCCTCTGCTGTGCTTCATTCCCATGATGCTCTGCTTCATTCCCATGATCTGTTTTCAGTAATAACAGATATATTCTGTAGACATTAAAGCCAAACTGAATCACTCAAACTCTGAAATCACACCTCAATAACTGACACTTCAGGCTGATTCTCCTGCTGGCTTCCCGAGTTTTCTCTGCACAGCTGAGGACCAACCATCAACCTAAAATGATGTTCAAATGAAATTTCTAGTTGACTTGCGACTCCTTGTCTCAGCACAGTGGTTGCCTAAGTTTCTACTCTATACTCTATGCCCTCTCTATTCAACTGAGTAATTCTGGTTTGTAGTTGGCCTCTCTTTTCTCAAAAGATAAACTAGACATTGTCCCAATAAAAACAGCTAATATCAATGTGAAAAATTACACACGTATTTTCCTTCTGTCAAAATGTTCACCTTCAAATTGAAACTCATGATAGCCAATTTCCTCATCTTTCATAACATTTTTTTCAAATAAAAATTGCTGGCTTTTACAATTTTTGTTTTCGATAGAAAAGCCTGTGTAAGATGCCATCATCAAAAGTCAGAACATCTTACTTGAAAGAATTTTAATTTCACACTGAAACTGATCATAATGATTGTGATGTCATACACTTGACAAGACACAGTAGAATTAGTAGTCATGTTACATCTGTCTGATCATGGATCTTATACTACCTGACAAGATGTCTTTGTTATAAATGGGACCTTCTCTCTCTCTCTCTCTCTCTCTCTCTCTCTCTCTCTCTCTCTGTCTCTCTCTCTCTTTCTCTGTGTGTGTGTGTGTGTCTCTCTCTGTCTCTCTCTCTCTCTGTCTCTCTCTCTCTCTCTCTCTCTCTGTGTGTGTGTGTGTGTGTGTGTGTGTGAAGGAAAGCTGTTTTTGATGACTCTGAACAGAACATCAGAAATAAGTGAGAAAACAGAGATGAGGCTGATAACAATGTGGGACTGAAGGCTACAAAACTGATGGAGCAAGATACTGAAGTAACAGAATGGAATGAGGTCAGTTAGAAAACTAGCATTTCTAAACAGGAATGAAATTTTTTATTCAAAAAAAAAAAGAGGCCCCTCTCTGGATCCCCCCAGTGGGTCTGCACCCTTGTGGAAACCACATCCTGAGACATCCCAGAGAGACCAGTGTCCTCAAAGGGGCAGGTAAGGTCAGTGGCGCACTGCCCTACGCCACAGAGCCACAGCTAGAAGCAGGAAGCTCGCAGGACCCACCCCCCCCCCCAGGCACCCAAACCCCACCCCTGCGGAATTTCATTCCCTTCTGCCCATCTCCGGATCCCGGTGGCAGAAGCAGACACCCAGCAGGTCTGCACCCTTGTGGAAATCGTATCCTGAGACATCCTAGAGAGGACACGGACCTCACCTCAGAACAGGGGACATCATACCCAGAGACATCCTGGAGGAGCCATGGAACACAGAGCAGCAGACACCATATCCTGAGACATTCTAGAGGAACCACTACACTCAGAGGAGCAAACACCTAGCTAGTCTGCTCTCACAAAGACACCTTACCCTGAAACATCCTAGAAGAGATACTGCACTCAGAGCAGATGGAGCTCAGGATCACAGGATCACAGGATCACAGGATCACAGGATCACAGGATCACAGGATCACAGGATCACAGGATCACAGGATCACAGGATCACAGGATCACAGGATCACAGGATCACAGGATCACAGGATTACAGGATCACAGGATCACAGAGACATCTGGACCCTGAGGAGTTCTGACACAGGCAAGATAACTGAAAAGACAGTCTCCAGTCAGAACCAGTGAGTGAGGGTAGCACTAGAATTAACCAAATGGCGAAAAGCAAGTGCAAGAATGTAAACAACAGAAACCAAAGTTACTTGGCATCACCAAAACCCAGTTCTCCCACCATAGCAAGCCCTGAACACCACATCACACTAGAAAAGCAGGTTACAGAATTAAAATCACTTCTCATGATGATGTTAGAGGACTTTAAGAAGGTCGTAAATAAAACTCTCAGAGAATTTGAGGAGAACACAGGTAAACAGATAGAAACCCTTAAAGAGGAAACACAAAAATCCCTTAAAGAATTGCAAGAAAACACAACCAAACAGGTGAAGGAATTAAACAAAATCATCCAGGATCTAAAAATGGAAGTAGAAACAATAAAGAAATCTCAAAGGGAGACTACCCTGGAGATAGAAAACCTAAGAAAAAGACCAGGAGTCATAGATGCAAACATCACCAACAGAATACAAGAGATAGAAGAGGGAATCTCATGTGCAGAAGATACCATGGAAAACATTAACACAACTGTCAAAGAAAATGTGAAGTGCAAAAAGCTCCTAACCCAAAACATCCAGGAAATCCAGGACACAATGAGAAGGCCAAACCTAAGGATAATAGGTATAGATGAGGGTGAAGACTCCCAAGTTAAAGGGCCAGTAAATATCTTCAACAAAATTATAGAGGAAAACTTCCCTAACCTAAAGAAAAAGATGTCCTTAAATATACAAGAAGCCTACAGTACCCCAAATAGTCTAGACCAGAAAAGAAATACCTCCTGTCACATAATAATCAAAATGTCAAATATACAAAACAAAGAAAAATACTAAAAGCAGTAAGGGAAAAAGGTAAAGTAACATAAAAAACGAAGACCTATAAGAATTACACCTATAAGAATTCTCACCAGAGACTATAAAAGCCAGAAGATCCTGGACTGATATCATACAGATGCTAAGAGAACACAAATGCCAGCCCAGACTACTGTACTCAGCAAAACTCTCAATCAATATTGATGGAGAAACAAAGACATTCCACGATAAAACCAAATTTACACAATATCTTCCCACAAATCCAGCACTTCAAAGGATAATGGATGGAAAATTCCAACACAAGGAGGGAAATTACAATGTAGAAAAAACAAGAAAGTAATCTCTCAACAACCTCAAAAGAAGATAGTTACACAAACATAATTCCACCTTTAATAACAAAAGTGACAGGAAGCAACAATCATTTTTCCTTAATATATCTTAATATCAATGGACTCAATTCTCCAATAAAAAGACATAGGCTAGCAGACTGGATACATAAACAAGACCCAGAATTTTGCTGCATACAGGAAACACACCTCTGTGACGAAGACAGACACTACCTCAGAGTAAAAGATTGGAAAATAATCTTCTAAGCAAATGGTCCCAAGAAACAAGCTGGAGTAGCCATTCTAATATCAAATAAAATTGATTTTCAACCAAACATAATCAAAAAAGATAAGGAAGGACACTTTGTACTCATCAAAGAAAAAAATGTACCAAGATGAACTCTCAATTCTGAACATCTATACCCCAGATTCAAGGGCACCCAAATACATAAAAGAAACTTTGCTAAAGCTCAAAGCATACATCACACCTCACACAATAATAGTGGAGGACTTCAACACCCCACTATCAGCAATGGACAAATCATGGAAACAGAAACTAAACAGAGACACAATGAAACTAACAGAAGTTATGAACCAAATGGGTTTAACTGATATATATAGAAAATTTCACCCTAAAACAAAAGAATATACCTTTTTCTCAGCATCTCATGGTACCGTCTCCAAAATAGACCATATAACTGGTCACAAAACAGTCCTCAACAAATACAAAAAGACTGAAATAATTCCTTGTACCCTACCAGACTACCATGGACTAAGGCTGGTCTTTAACAATGACAAAAACAATGGGAAGCCCACATACACATGGAAATTGAACAACCCTCTACTCAAAGATGACTTGATCAAGGAAGAAATAAAGAAAGAAATTAAAGACTTTTTAGAATTTAATGAAAATGAGGACACGTCATGCCAAAACTTGTGGGAATCCATGAAAGCAGTACTAAGAATACTCATAGCTCTAAGTACCTACAAAAAGAAACTGGAGAGAACATACATTAACACCTTGACAGCACACCTGAAAGCGTTAGAACAGAAAGAAGCAAATATACCCAAGAGGAGTAGACAGCAGGAAATAATCAAACTCAGAGCTGAAATCAACTAAGTAAAAACAGAAAGAACTAACAAAATATCAACAAAACCAGGAGCTGGTTCTTTGAGAAGATCAACAAGATAGATAAAAGCTTAGCCAGACTAAACAAAGGACACAAAGACAGTATACAAATTAATAAAATTAGAACTGAAAGGGGAGAAATAACAACAGAAATTGAGGAAATTAAAAAAAATCATCAGATCCTACTACAAAGGCCTATACTCAACAAAATTGGAAAATCTGGATGAAATGGACAATTTTCTAGACAGGTACCAGATACCAAAATTAAATCAGGAGCAGATAAACCTTCTAAACAGTCCTATAAATCCTTAAGAAATAGAAGAAGTCATTAAAAGTCTCCCCACCAAAAAATGTCTGGGACCAGATGGTTTTAGTGCAGAATTTTATCAGACCTTCAAGGAAGACCTAATACCAATTCTCTTCAAACTATTCCATCGAACAGAAACAGAAGGAATACTACCCAATTCATTCTATGAAGCTACAATTACGCTCATACCTAAAACAGAGAAAGACCCAACAAAAAAGAAAACTACAGACCAATCTCTCTTATGAATATTGATGCAAAAATTCTCAATAAAATTTTCACAAACCAAATCCAACAGCATATCAAAACAATTATCCATCATGATCAAGTAGGTTTTATCCCAGGAATACAGGAATGGCTCAATATTCAGAAATCCATCAATGTAATCCACTACATAAATAAACTAAAAGAAAAAACCACATGGTCATCTCACTAGATGCCGAGAAAGCATTTGACAAAATTCAACATCCCTTCATGTTAAAAGTCTTGGAAAGATCAGGAATTCAAGGCCCATAACTAAACATAGTAAAAGCAATATACAGCAAGCCAGTAGCCAACATCAAACTAAATGGAGAGAAACTGGAAGCAATCCCACTAAGATCAGGGACTAGACAAGGCTGCCCACTCTCGCCTTACCTATTTAATATAGTACTGGAAGTCCTAGCTAGAGCAATTAGACAACAAAAGGAAGTAAAGGGATACAAATAGGAAAGGAAGAAGTCAAAATTTTACTATTTGTAGATGATATGATAGTATACTTAAGTGACCCTAAAACCTCCACCAGAAAACTCCTAAACCTTATAAACAACTTTAGCAAAGTGGTTGGATATAAAATCAACTCAAACAAATCAGTAACCTTCCTTTACTCAAAGGATAAACAGGTTGAGAAAGAAATTAGGGAAATGACACCCTTCATAATATCCACAAATAATATAAAATATCTTGGAGTGAATCTAACCAAGCAAGTGAAAGAGCTGTATGACAAGAACTTCAAGTCTCTGAAGAAAGAAATAGAAGAAGATCTCAGAAGATGGAAAGATCTCCCATGCTCATGGATTGGCAGGATTAACTTAGTAAAAATGGCCATCTTGCCAAAAGCAATCTACAGATTCAATGCAATGCCCATCAAAATTCCAAATCAATTCTTCATAGAGATAGAAAGATCAATTTGCAAATTCATTTGGAATAACAAAAAACCCAGGATAGCAAAAAATATTCTCAACAATAAAAGAACTTCTGGGGGAATTACCATCCCTGACCTCAAACTGTACTACAGAGCAGTAGTGATAAAAACTGCATGGCATTGTTACAAAGACAGGAAGGGAGATCAATGGAATAGAATTGAAGATCCAGAAATGAACCCACACACTTATGGTCACTTGATCTTTGACAAAGGAGCTAAAACCATCCAGTGGAAAAAGGACAGCATTTTCAACAAATGGTGCTGGTTCAACTGGAGGTCAGCATGTAGAAAAATACAAATCAATTCATTCTTATCTCCTTGTACAAAACTCAAGTTCAAGTGGATAAAGAACCTTGACATAAAACCAAATACACTGAAACTAAGAAGAGAAGGTGGGGAAGACCCTCGAATATCTAGGTACAGGGGAAAAGTTCCTGAACAGAACACAAATGGCTTATGCTCTAAGATCAAGAATTGACAAATGGGACCTCATCAAATTGCAAAGCTTCTGCAAGGCAAAGGACACTGTCAATAAGACAAAACAGCAACCAACAGATTGGAAAAATATCATTACCAATCCTACATTCGATAGAGGGCTAATATCGAATATATACAAAGAACTCAAGAAATTAGACTCCAGACAACAAAATAACCCCATTAAAAATGGGGTACAGAGCTAAACAAATAATTCTCAACTGAGGAAACTCGAATGACCAAGAAGCACCTTAAGAAATGCTCAACATCCTTAGTCATCAGGGAAATGCAAATCAAAACAACCCTGAGATATCACCTCACACCAGTCAGAATGGCTATGATCAAAAATTCAGGTGATAGTAGATGCTGTCGAGGATTTGGAGAAAGAGGAACAGTCTTCCATTGTTGGTGGGGTTGCAAGCTGGTACAACCACTCTGAAAATCAGTCTGGTGGGACATAGCACTACCTGAGGACCCAACTATACCACTCCTGGGCATATAAACAGAAAATGCTCAAAATATATAACAAGGACATATGCCCACAATGTTCATAGCAGCCTTATTTATAATAGCCAGAAGCTGGAAAGAACCCAGATGTCCTTCAACAGAGGAATCGATACAAAAAATGTGATACATTTACACAATGGAATATTACTCAGCTATTAAAAATAATGAATTTGAGAAATTCTTAGGTAAATGGATAGAACTAGAAAATATCATCCTGAGTGAGGTAACCCAGTCACAAAAGAACACACATGGTATTTACTCACTGATAAGCAGATATTAGCCCAAAAGTTTAAAATAATAAAGATTCAACTAACAGACCACATGAAGCTCATGAAGAAGGGAGAACAAGTGTGGATGCCTAGGTCTTACTTAGAAGGAATAACAAAATACCCAAGGGAGCAAATATGGAGACAAAGTGTGGGACATAAACTGAAGGAGAGGTTGTCTGGAGGTCATTCCATCTAGGTATTCATCCCATGTGCAATCAACAAAAATAGACGCTGATATGGATGACAGGAAATGCATGCTGACAGGAACCTAATATGGCTGTCTCCTTAGAGGCCCCCAGAGCCTGACATACCCAGAGACAGATACTCACAACTAACCACTGATCTGATCAAAGGTTCCCAATAGAGAAGTTAGAGAGAAGACTGAAGGAGCTGAAAGGGTTGGTGGCCCCATGAGGAGAGCAACAATACCAACCAACCAGAGCTCCCCAGAGTCTAAGCCAGCAGCCTAGGAGCACATAGAGAGGGACCCATGACTCCAGCTATATATGTAGGGGAAGATGGCTTTGTTGGGCATAGGTGGGTGAGGAGATCTTTGGTCCCATGAAGGTTGAACACTGAGTGGGGGGGAATCTGAGGGTGGGGAGGTGGGAGTGGGGGGTAGGTTGGGGCACAACCTCACAGAAGCAGGAGGAGCAGGGATGGGATAAGGGGTTCCTGGGTGGTGGAGGCAATGGGATAAGGGGATAAAATCTGAAATGTAAATATAATATCCAATTAAAAAAAGGGAAAAAAAAGAAAAGTTGTTAGAATCAACATCTTTAATAAAATGTCAGCTCTCTAAAAAAATTATCTTGATACTAAAATTTGTTTTGAGAATTGTATATTGCGGAATACACAGCCTTGGTGTATCTACTCATCAGGCAAACTGAGCAGACCTGCTTAAAACTTTGATGTCCTGGAATTCCATCTGGATGCAATGAAGACACAGCATCAGAGGCTTATCAATTTACTCTTCCTCCCACCCCTTGTCTAATATCTCAACACTCATAATCAGCTTGAAGAAGTTAATGAAGAGTCAGTGCCCCTATTCCCTGGGTTTGGGGACTAAGGTGGTTAATATTGGGCTGTCTTTCTAGGGAAAAGTAGTGGTTTTGTTGGAACAGGGAGGATTAGCTAGGATTTATTTCATAGCTATAACCTATTGGTAGAAATCTGTATACTTGTTATCAAGATGGAGTCATAATTTCTTTAATGGTACAAAATTTACTTTGATTTCAAATTTAAGGCTTTCATTGGTATGAGCTTCTTATTGATATAAAAGTGAGATGAATATTGTTACTCTCATAGGCATTGTGCCTGTATAACACATCTAGAATACAAGGCTTAGACCCAGTCCTTCTTTAACTTTTCTAACTGATTTGAGATGGTAAGCCTGTAAGTTAAGAGCCTATAGCAAATTCATGGCTTTGAGTTTATTGTTAGGGTGTTTTCTATATTTTATTTAGAAATAGCTGAGAGGAGTTAACAGACAACAGTCCAGATTACCTTACATGGATAGTTGGTTTTCAAAACTTCAGAAGTCCACAGAATTGACATTACAAACATTTCTGTAGTAATGTTCATTTTGATTAGAGACCTGTCTGCTCCTGACAGCTTCCTGTCTTGGATTCAAATAAAAAACTGAGCATCTTTGGAGTTATTTCAGTTGTGGTGAGACAGCCACTAGGCAAGAATTGCCTCTTTCCATGTACAGACAAATTACTGTTCAGAAAAGGACACACTTGCAGAATAGTCGACTGATTATATCTGCCTAGACAGAGTAATCAGCCCTTAATAATTCTGCATCACTAAGGTCTGTCAGAAGATCCTGGGCCAGAAGGCTGAAGATCAGATGTTCCTACATTTTGTAGTATAGGGATTGTCCAGGTGCTCAGCAGTCTCTATAAATTGGCTAAGTTTTAGAAGCTATGCTTAGTGCTTCCCATAACTTCAGTTAACTCAGTCATTCTGGATTTCTGACGGGGTTGAAAACTTATAGTCTCATAGCCAATCCTTGCTATTTACTTTGAGAGAAAAGATTTAAGTGGATGGTTTTCAGCTGACATTCATTCTAAAGCCAAGAAAAAAAAGTCATGTTCAGAATTAAGTGTTTCAGGAGAGAAGACAGAGGTTCTGGTTAGTCAACAAAATGATGGACTGGGTATAAGGACTATCTTGTACCTCACTGGTACAAATTGGTATAATTATGCTCTAATTGTATTTTGAGAGAAAAATTTTATTTTAACGGGAAGGGTGATATGTAGGAGGAGCTAAGGTAGGAAGAGTACAGAGAGGAAGAGAAGGAGTAAGGAGAGGAGGAGAAGAAGGAGAGGAGAAGCTAAGTGATGAGAGAGAGAAAGAGAGAGAAAGAGGGGGGAACATGGAAGCAGATGTTCATGTATCTCCACCAGTGAAAGATAGTTGATATATCTAGTTTGGGTATTGGGTTACACTTCTGATTGAGCATTACCAAATTTATAAAGCCTTTGATTAACTTTTTTTAAAAATTGTATAAAAGCAAAAAGGAAAAGAGGGCATGGGATAGGGGCTTTCTAGGGAGCGGAATTGGAGAAAGGAAATGGCATCTGAAATGTAAATAAAATATCCAATTAAAAAAATAAAATATAAATAAATAAATAAATAAATAAATAAGAAAAGAAAGAAAGAAAGAAAA
Source organism: Rhabdomys pumilio (assembly GCA_030674055.1). Classification (NCBI taxonomy): domain Eukaryota; kingdom Metazoa; phylum Chordata; class Mammalia; order Rodentia; family Muridae; genus Rhabdomys; species Rhabdomys pumilio. The sequence continues at coordinate 93,501,401 of JANHMN010000001.1, forward strand.
GAAGGAAGAAAAGAAGGAAGAAAAGAGAAAAGGGAAAGAAAAGGAGGAAGGAAAAAAGAAACTTCAAAACAAAGTACAGACTTTCAGATGCAATTAAATAGTAAAGAAAGGATTGAGAGTGGGAACCCGGACCCTTGTTCTGACTTGGCAACAAATATGGAACTTTATCCCCAGAAGACATTTTTAAAATATAAGGCTAGTTCTAGAAAAACAGTAAGTGTCACTCTAAACTGCTGGTTTTCAAGTCAAGTTTGGCCTTCCTTATTCTTGTGGCATAAGCTTCCAGGTTATCTGGAGCCCAGAGACTGATGCCATCATACACTTGAAAACAGAAAAGACAGCCCACTATTCCTTGGCTCCTAGCAAAATCAATTAGCAGGTACTTCACTGTAAGTTAGACATAATCAGTTGACTGTACCAATGTTGTTGGTAACACAGATCTGTATAGCAAAACATTCTTAGTTACTATGCATCGATGAATTAGCCACATAAGGCTACTAAAGAAAATATATTAGGACCACAAATAAACACAAGTCTAAAAAGTAAAACATAAATAAAATTTTAATTTGAAATGAAGCCTTATCTATAAAAAAGGATAGCAGTTTTCTTTACAATTCTTAAAATCCTGAAAATTATGTGATGGTTTTCCAATTCTGTGGGGAAAAATATCTGGATATCTTATAAAGGAATTGAGCTCAGCACTTTCTGATTGGATTCAAGTCCTTCTCTACAAGATGAAACTTATACCTGGTATAAGTCTGGTATAAGTATAAGTATAGTCTGTCACTATTATACCAAGAACCTGTGGCTAGATAGATCATAGGCCCAATGGGAAAACCTCCTACTATTATTCTGCTAAATAGACATAATATTAATCCAACTCCTTATGAATTACTGTTATATGCATAGTTCATCTCTAAAGCCTTATCAGAGAAGCTTTATTTTTTTTTAGTAAATGGTGATTAATAGTAATGGTGAAATGGTAATTTAGTAATGGTGAAAAATTCTCTGCATCATGGACAATTGTTCATGATGCAGAGAATAAACTAATTCACAATGTCAATCTATAAGTGGAAGACCTATATCACATTGCATCCATGTAAGGCCCAAGAATCACACAGGAGACTGAGCAGAAATATTGTAAGAACCAGGGATGAACACAAAGAAACCACATCTTCTGGACACTACAGGGCAGTTGCACATGTGAACTCACCAACGATGTCATGGCATGCACTAGCCCCATGCATGCTCAAGCCAGACTAAATCCCTGAATGAGAACAGGAGGTGGACATGAGACCCTTCCCCTACTATTAGCCATAGATAGCCCTTAGGAGAGAGAGCTGGTTTCCTTACAATCCAGAAGACCACACTTCCAAAGACTGCAGCACAAATTAGACTTGACGGGTGAAAATAAGAAGTTGGGTGGGAAGGAAAGGGAGGATGGGTCTGGGAGGGAATGGGAAAAGGGTAAATATAACCACAACACATGTTATGAAATTCTAAAGGAACTAGTAAAACAATATTTTTACTTATGAATATAGAAGATAGAGGTAAAGAAAGCTTTGTGTGGTGGTTTGAATATGCTTGGCCCAGGAAATGGCACTATTAGAAGGTGTGGCCTTGTTGGAGTAGGTGTAGCTTTGTTAAAGGAAGTGTGCCACTATGGGGGTGGGCAATGAGAACCTCCTCATAACTATATGAAAGCCAGTCTTCTCCTAGCAGCCTTCAGATGAAGATGTAGAACCCTCAGCTCCTCCTACACCATGCCTGCCTGGACGCTGCTATGTTCCTGCTTGATGATAATGGACTGAACTTCTGAACCTGTAAGCCAGCCCCAATTAAATGTTGTCTTTATAAGCATTGTCATGGTCATGGTGTCTCTTCACAGCAATGCAAACCCTAACTAATATACTTGTGGAGTGACCCTCAGTTGAACAAACTAAGCATAAGAACTAAGAGGAAGAAAAGGCAGCCCACAGTCCACAGTCAGCCCACAGCCCACAGCCCACAGCCCACAGCCCACAGCCCACAGCCCACAGCCCACTGCGAACATGAACATCCTAGGTTGGGAAGGAATCGTGCATAAAAACCACTCACAAAACTGGAGGAAAAAATATAAGAGATAAAAAGAGGAAAAAAATTAGCTGCAAAATAAATGTCAGAATAATTAAAAGGTAAGTACCCATAAAACATGATTAGATTGATAATCATGAGTGTGTATTTATCCTAAACCACATTCATAGGCCCAAAGCAATGGGAAAATCTCATTTATAACCCTAGCGGGGAAAATATCTTCAAAGAAGCAACAATAAAGCTGATAGCTATAAATCAAACAAATGAAACCGTAGGTTCAATAGGCACAGTTGTTCAAATGAGACAACATTTAGGCAGGAAAAGGAACCAAAACAAACACAAATGTCTGCCTCAGCACCTTTGAGGATCCAAGGAAGACTTCCTATAAAGACAAATGTGAGAGACTATGTTCACTGAGGACTCTGAAAGCTCCTCAGACTACTCTTCAGGCAGAGTGAAAATGATCCCAGATAGAAGCCTGAAACGGCAAGGAAAAATGAAGTGTCCCTGAAGTGTAAAGCTAGGACATCGCCTACTCCAAAATTAACAAGAAATAACAATTAACAGGGGATCTTAGGGAGTTTGTAAAAATATAATATGTGTTAACCACTCCATGCGAGGGGTGCATGGGGAGAAACCAAACGTTCGTTTTAATATACATCCAGTAAGTGGGAAAATCAGATTTCATCTTGAACAATTTAGGTTGCCTGTATGTCAACCAAGGCAAGAAAAAGCAAAGGAAATACATAAATGTAAGTTAGAATTAGTAAAATAAAAATATTTAAATAGTGGCTGGGGTCTGTGTATAAGAGCACTTCTGAACAAGCATTAAGGCCTAATGAGATCCCAGCATCTACATAAAATCCAGGGATGGTTGAATGCTGGCATGTAGAACTAGCATGAAGGAAGCAGGGGCACACACACATTGGAGCTTGCTGGGCACCCAGCCTAGCGGAAGCACAGCATTTCCAGTTCAGTGAAGGGGCCTGACTCAAAAAATGAGTCAGAGATCGACAGAAAAATCATTGGACAACCTCCTCTGATTGATGAACATGTGTGCATGGTTAGTATACACTCACACACACACACATGCATGTACACACATCTATACCCTACAACCTTTACACACACAAAAAAAAATTTGATTAATATAAAGACTTTAGGCTACGGAATAAAAATAAAAAGAATAAAATGATAAAAATAAAATGTATTTTAAAGCCAGATTTGAAAACTAAGCTCAATTATATGATAAATTACATTATATGTAAATAAAGCAAACATTCCAAATAAATAAGAAAGTCATATGCATTAAGCAGTTACTAACTACATTCTGCTTTTGAGATGTTCAGTGTAGCTCTTAGAGGATCACTGGATGGGAAACGAGCATCATTCTGATGTCAACCAAAAAAGATTGACTTAAACTTTTTAGTCATCAGATTGGTATATTGATCAGGATATGGGAAGCAGCACTTGAGTTTATAGAAATCACTATCAGTAACATATAAATTCAGTACAAAGATGAACTAATGTTAAATACATATGTAATAGTTTACTATCTATAAATGAAAATTTGACAGAGGCAAAAGGAGAAATAGATAAAATTGCAGTTGCATTAGAAATACTTGAGCATATATTTTGCAATAGCACAGAGAACAAAAAGAGAGAACACACATATGTATACACACACATGGGTCTATTACTATATATATTATATATAATTATATGTATGTTATATACATGTATATACACACACATATATGAACCTCAGATGTCTCCCACTGGTGATTTCCACTGTATTTTGGAGTCGGGGAGGGAACTCTGAAACTCATCTATTTGTCTAGATTAGCTGGCTAGTAAGCTTCTGGGATCCACCTGTGTGTGTGTGTGTGTGTGTGTGTGTGTGTGTGTGTGTGTGTGTGTACATATATATGTATATGTACATATCTGTGTACATATATAATATATATGTACATATATTATAGTTATTAGCTATACATTAACTACATACATAAATATATACATTATAGTTATTAACTACACATTATATAATGCATAATTATATACATACACACCATTAGTACACACCAACCTACACACAAACATATATGCCATTAGTAAGACATTAAAGATGGTAATGATCTTACTGATAGTTATAAAAATATCTAAAAAATGTCTCAAACAGATGTTTCAAATCTCCATGGAACATTCACCAATATAGATGATAAGCCAAACAGCAAAGTGAAACGCAACATATTTGAAACCACCAAACTGTTTGCTTACAAACAGTTTGGCTGATACAGAAATTTATAGCAGAAGTATACTAGAAAACCTCTTGTGACTTGTAGGAGACACTCCTAAGGGATTTCCAAGAAGGTACAGGGGATAAAGTGCTCATTGCACAGGCAGTGTGTGTACCTGGGAGGTAAGAAGTTGGGGATGGTGACATAGGCCTATATCTCCAGTGCTGAGATGATGGACAGGCGGATCCCAGAAGCTCACTGGTCAGCTAGTCCAGACACATCGATAAATTTCAGAGATCCCTCCCCTGCCCCAAAGTGGAGATCACCAGTGGGAGACACCTGAAGTTCACGCACACAGGCACGTGCGCATGAGCACACAGCTGCGTATAAGGCAAACATGCAAGATGACACGAGCCAAGAGTAATGCCAATGAAAGTAAAATGGTCCTCAGTGGAATGCTAGCAATTCCCATGAAGGAATATGCAAGAGAGCGCTGCATATTAAAATAAAGGACTTTTAATATTTTAATATGCATCTTTATGAAATAAGGTGAAAAGGACAGATTCAAATGAAGGAAATCAGCAGCAATGGAATAAAAACTAGTGTAACAAATCAATAGAGAATCAAGGCATACACAAACGGGAGGGAAACAACAGTACCCATAAAATGATGATAGCCCACATAGAGTGCTGACAGCTAACTTAGGGGGGAGACATTTAAATGTCTTCAATATACAGATGTTGGTTCCTCACCTTCTTAATCAAAAAGGGATGTGATTAAAACCACCACATGGTACAGTCACAGCTATTGGAATGAATGGACTGAAGCAGGGTCAGCAGAAAAATAACTCAGAAGTGGATGCCAGTCCTCAAGGACTGTCTAATAAGAATGAAACTGAGTTGAATGGCTTTGAGATGATGTTTGGCAAAACCTACTAAGACTAAGCATAAGCTTGTGTGCAATCCAGAAAACTCTACTTCAGACTAAACATTGAGCAAAAAAATCATGTGTGCATCATTCTACAAAGACACATACAACTCATTACAGTTCTATCTATCGCAAGGAAATCAATCACATGCTGCCAACCGTGCTACCCACAGATAAACTGTGGCATGGTGACAGTGAACTGCCATGGAGCAAGGAGAAATATCCAACTGTGCCTGAGCAGACCTGTGTCCACTGCAGGAACTAAGCACCAAGCAGAACCATCTCAAATGGGTGAAGTGTCGATAATGTGGCTATGTTTGTGTACGGTGTAAATTCATCAAAATTAAGACTGTAAGATATTATGTTGAAATTTTACATGAATAAAATTGAGATATTTCAAAATTCAAGAGTGGTCAAAGCACTTTAACTACTTCTGTGAACCACCAATTATGGTAGTCAGTCCATAGAATTTCAATCCTCTTCAAGTTTCTTATAGTCTTCCAAATACATGGTGTATTTCAGAGTTCACAGAAATGCTAATAAAAAAAATAATATCCTGTAAAAAAAAAAAAAACTGTCAGCCTCATGCACATTAAAACAAAAATTATCATTTTAAATGATTTTCAAGCTATTTCAGTCTGACTCAGAAGCCAGCCATTAGTGTCTACTCTACATCTCAGCATTTCCACAAGACCCTCTAGCTACTAAGAGTAGGTGTGATGCGAAGGGTGTTGACTTTCGGTATTAAATATTGCTAGGGATTAGCAAGCTCCATCCAGAAAGCTGCAGCAAATGGGTGTTTCCTCTGGACATATTGAAGTACTATGGGATAAAAGAAGGTTCTGCATCATGCAAGGAGCTGTGGTGGGCAGCACAGACCTTTTCAGCTCTGGAACTAGCATTCTGATCTGTGCTGTGCAGTCCCAGAATCTCTAAATGCAAACTGGCATGGGGAATTGTATGTTAGGTAAATTAATCTCATGGAAATGTGGGAGCCTAAATATGAAATGTTGAATAGTGATTTTTTTTTTCATTCTAAAGCAGACAGAAAAAAAAAAACCTAGAGTGTTTAAAAAAAAAAAAAAAGCAAAAACCTTACGTGATTTAACTTTCAGAGCTACATGGATGCCAAAGGAATATCATTCAAATAAAAAAACCTGTCCTCATAGGCAAAGCCTCCTGTTCTTCCAGTTACATTCACTTTACAGTTCCTCAAGCCAGAGTCAAAGGGCCTCCAGACTCCTTTTCTACTCCACAGGAAAAAGAGCCTCCCTAGGCCCTGATGTCCCACCTTCCTTCTTTTTGTATGTCAATCACTTCTTTCTTTTCCCATAGAACTGTCACTTAGTTCATTGTATCCTAGAATTGGCTGCTGATGCATCCATTTCTCCCATGTTCTGGGTACATATCTCTATTGGAATGTGTTTCTGGCACCACTTTCTGCTGTACTGCTATTTTTAATAGTTTTTTTTTTAATAAATAAAGCTTTAAATATTTTCTTTTGGAATGAGGATTTCTTCTGTCAGGAAATATTTTTGAAATGTACTATGAACATTATATGTGCCTCCTTTCCTTCCTCCTCCTCCTCCTCCTCCTCCTCCTCCTCCTCCTTCTTCCTCTCTCTCTCTCTCTCTCTCTCTCTCTCTCTCTCTCTCTCTCTCTCTGATCAAAGGATTCAAAACTGATTGTTTTGAATCACAAGATTCTAATGCTTCCCCTCCCATTACAGTTTAGTTACATCACTAATGGCCTATGAACTATAGTTCCTCCAACCCAGCTCATCATATTCATCTTTCAGAACACAATCTGGGGACTGTAGAAATGGCTCAGCAGATAAGAGTGTACACTAGTCTTCCAGACAACCACAGTGGATGCCTTACAATCTCCTGTACCTTCCACTCCAGGGATCATGCCCTCTTCTGGCCTCCATTGCAAAAGCTTTCTTTGTGCCCACACACCCTCATAGACACAATCTATAAATCTATGAGACACAATCTAGAGACAGTCAGTCAATAAAAATACAATCTCAAGGGGCTGAACAAGCATCAGAACCAAAGTTAAAACAATGGTTTTGTTAAAATTATATGACACCTTGACAGAAAGCTGTCTTAATTTTGATTTTATCGCTGTGAAGAGACATCATGACCATGGCAACTCCTATAAAGGAAAACATTAAATTGGAGCTGGCTTACAGTTTCAGCGATATTAACCTTTATCATCATGGTGGAATGAATGGTGGCATTAAGGCAGACATGGTGCTGAAGGAGCTGAGAATTCTACATCTTGATCCAAAGGCAGCAGGAGAATGTGTCTCATACTGAGCGGAGTTTGCATATAAAGACCTCAAAGCCCATCCCCGCAGAGACACACTAACTCCAACAAAGCTACAACTACTCCAACAAGACCACACCTACTCCAACAAGGCCACAATTCCTAATACTGCCAACCCCCATGGACCAACCATTCGAATACATGCCTCTATGAGGACCATACTTATTCAAACCACCACATAAGCAAATCACTGTAAATTCTAAGAAAAAAAATTTAAAAAAATAAATCCTAACATCAAAACCAGGCAAGAGAAATAAAGAAGAAAATATACTGAGTACGTCAGTGGTGGCTATGGCGGTAACGACTGCCAAGAATGAAGAGCATTAAACAGAGCAACAAAATATATTCAAGACTACAGATGATATGAAAATAAACATTCCAAAATGTATGAGCTGCAGCGGGAGTCCCTCTAAGAAGCTTAGCAACGGCTAACATCTATACAAGAAAAAAAAGAAAGACTTAGGGTTACTATTACCTTGATGAAACACAATTACCGAAAGCAAGTAGAGAAGGAAAGGGATTGTTTGGCTTAAATTCTAAATCCCAGCCCACTGAGGAAAGTTAGGAACTCAACCTGGGCAGGAATCTGGAGGCAGGAGCTGAAGCAGAGGCCATGGAGAGGTGCTTACTGGCTTTCTCCTGATGGCTTGCTGTCTTAGCTAGGGTTTTATTGCTGTGAAGAGACATAATGACTAAGGCAACTCTTATAACAGAAACCATTTAATTGGGGCTGGTTTACAGTTTCAGAAGTTCAATCTATTGTCATCACAGTCAGAAGTATGGAAAACTGCGGGCAAACATGGTGCTGAAGGAACCGAGAGTTCTACATCTTGATTCAAAGGCAGCAGAAGGAAACTCTCTTCCACAGTAGCCAGAAGGAGAGTCTCTTCCTCAGCGGGCAGACCTTGAGCACTAGGAGACCTCAAAGCCCATCTACACAGTGGCACACTTCCCCCTACAAGACCACACCTCCTCCAACAAGGCCACACCTCCCAATATTGCCACTTCCCATGGGCCAAGCATATTCAAACTACCACATTTGCTCAGACTTTTTTATAGCACCCAGCACCCCCCAGCTCATGGGTATCCCCACCCACAATGAGATGTGTCCTCTCGGATGTATCAATTAAAAAAAAATTGCCATACAGGCTTGTCTACTTGCAGCCTAATTTGGAGACAATTTCTGAACTGGGGTTCCTTCCTCTCAATGACTCCAGCTGTGTCAAGTGTAAGTTAATAAAACTGGCCTATGCAATTGACCCCTTTTCAACTTGATAAACAAATACTTCACTGTTAAGTGAAAACCTTTGCTTTCTTATTCATCACCAAGATCACACATTAATATTGGCATCACAATATAATACATTTTATAGACTTAGAAAGTCCCACAGTATCAATTTGAATACTTGAAAATTTCTGTCTCTTGAAAATATCTATTGTCTTCTAAAATCCAAAATCTGGTAAAACACCAAAATCTCGTTAAAATTTCAAAATCTCTCAACTGTGGGCTTCTGTATAATCATGGTGGTGGTGATGATGATGGTGATGATGGTGATGATGGTGGTGATGGTGGTGGTGGTGATGATGATGATGATGATGATGATGATACTTTAAGAGGGAAGAACCAGGGCACAGTCACAATCAAAACAAAGCAAAACTGAACTCCAACTATGTAAACAACTCAATGTTCAATGTCTAGGATCCAGTCATGATCTTCAGGGCTCTTCCAAAGGATCTGGGTCACTTCTCCAGTCCACTCTACAGCACAGACAGATTTTTACCTAAGCTATGATTGGCTCCACTCTACGGCTTCTGCTATCCTTGACAGTTGTTTCAGGGTAATAACATCTCCAAAATTTTGAAGTCTCTTGCTCTAACTGGGCTGCTTGTTCACCAATTAGCCTCTCCTGGGCTCTCTTAAGAGACTCCATCCCTATCACCCATTGTCAAGCCTCATCTCTCCTCCATGACCACTTCATGCCCTCAAAACCAGTACCACTTGGGTGAGTCTTTCACTACCAAGATTGGCTGCTTCTGGAATGCAGCCTATGTGTGTCATCTCTAAGGAAACACTTCCCACAGTAGTGTTTACCTCAACAATGCTGGTATCTTCTTAATCACTGCTAATTTCTCAGCTCCACTGTGAGACCAAAATGGGAACAATATATCTTGCAGGTTAAGGTTTCTGATTGCAGTTAAGACATCAAAGAATAAATTCCTGCTTTTCCTGTGCAAATTAAGGTTTCTGTTTGTAGTTAATGAGTAAATTTCAGTGTTAAGTCTTTAGAAGTTAAGATTTCTATTTGTAATTAAGTTCACAGTTTCTGTTTCCTAGATTTGATGTAAACTGCAAAGCATGGTTTTCAACCTACCCTGAATTTGCCGCCTCATTCACATGATATATACCCTCTATATTGTTACACTTGTTCCTTCTTTTTCATTATATCTTTCTAGCAATATACTAACAGCTAACTCACTAGCCCCAGTGAACACCTTATCTTTCCTATAATAGGGAGATCAAGAGGTCAGCAAGGGCTGCTCTCTCAAATCCCAACTTAGGGTGAGAGAGGTGGCTGGCCAATCCTGGGTGTACCCCATAATACTTGCTTTAATTGGCCAATTGTGGCTTTGGTCTTTTCTCCTTGTGATTCTCAGGTCTAACACAGTAATTGTCAGCAAACATTTAACTTTAATGGTTCTGCTATCTTACTGATCACAGCTGACTGTTCAGCCCCAGCTAACCAGAACCACAGATTTCTTTACTTGAAATTTGCAACAGCCTAGATAATGGTCTTTAAGTGACTCTTAAACGTTCCTCTGAAACATCACAAGTGAGGCACCCACCGTTTGCACTTCTTACTACACTCTTATCTTCCAAGCTCTCACAAAGCAGTTTTCCAAGCTTTGAATAATCAATAGTTTTTCTAGACCAAAGTTCTAAAGTCCTTCCACAATCCTACCAAAAACATGGTAAGGTCTATCACAAGAATATTCCATGTGGTGGTTTGAATTTGTTCGGTCCAGGTAGTGGCATTCTTAGAAGGTGTGGTCTTGCTGAAGGGAGTAGGTGTGGCCTTGTTGAAAGAAGTGTGTCACTGTTGGGTTGGACTTTGAGACCCTCCTCATAGCCATGTGGGAGTCAGTCTTCTCCCAGTGGCTTTCAGATGAAAATGTAGAACTCTCAGTTCCTCCTGTGCTGTGCCTACCTGGACTCTGACATGCTCTCACCTTGATAATAATAAACTGAACCACTGAACCTGTAGGCCAAGTCCCAATTAAATATTGTCCTTATAAGAGTTGCCTTGGTCATGGTGTTTCTTCACAGCAATTGAAATCCTAACACATGCCATTATCTTGGTAACAGTGTATGTCTTAATTAGGGTAATTCTTGCTATCATAAAACTCTATGACCAAAAGCAGCTCAGGGAAGAAAGGACTTATTTAGCTTATATATTTTGAATCAAGTCAATTGAGGGAAACTGAGGGGAAAACTCAAGCAGGGTGGGAAACTGGAGGCAGGAGATAATGAAGAGGCCATGGAGGGGTGCTGCTTACTGGCTTGCTTCTCATGGCTTGCTCATCCTGCTTTCTTGTAGCACCCAGAACCACCAACCCAAGAGTAGCACCTCCCATACTGGACTGGACCATCCCTCATCAATCACCGACTAAGAAATGCTTGCCTGTAGCCTGACATCATGGAAGCATTTTCTCAATCAAGCATTTTCTCTCTGATGTCTCCAGCTTATGTCAAGGTGACATACTAGTTTATTCAGCCTCAAAGACACAATCTAATCTCCTCAGGAGACTGGAGACAGAGGTAAAATTAAATCCAAAGTTGAAGTAAAGGATATAACCAACAGTGGAGAAAAATTTAAGTGCAGAGACACAATAAAAACAACAGAGAAGAATCAGTGTAACGAAGATTTGACTTCCTAAAACTAAAAATAAAATTAACATGTTTTTGGTAAATAAAAAAACAAAGGGAAGACTCAAAAGTAAAATCAAAAGAAGGGACGTGACAACTGATATTACATAATACAGATGACCATAAATTTATTCATAATCACATAACATCAAATTTAATACCTTAGCAAAATAGATGCATTCCTATCACCTGGTCAAAAATAGAATGAAACTACAATTTAAAACACAAACAAGCAATTATGAGCAGATTAACTCAGTCACAAATTTAACTACAAACTATACATTGTTACTTGTAATTGTGTTTTCAGGGGTGACCATTTGTCTTGCTCTCAGCATTCCTTAGTTGCCTGCAGCTCTCTGCCTAGAGTTCAGACCTCTTGTTCTTTCCCAAGTCTATTCAGGATTGTCAATTGTTGTTCGCTTGTTTCACTTGTGTTGAGGCCATCATGTGGCTGAGAGTTGGAGATACAATCTCACCGAAAACTCACTGATCCTCTGGCTCTTATCATCTTTCTTCCCCTTTTCCCACAATATCCCCTGAGCCTTAGGTGTAGGGGTTGTATTGTAGATGGATTAGTTGGGACCGGGATCCACAACTTGGCATTTTGATTGGCTGTGGCTGGTCTGTAATGGGCTCAGTCTGCTGCAAAGAGAAGGTTCCTTAATGGAGTATGAGGACTATACTTCGGGTATAAGGACAAATTTTAGAGTGTAGTTAGGGAATATGCTGGCTTAGTAATGTGGCCATAGGAGGCTCTCCTCCAAGATCCATGAATTCTGAGCAGATTTTATTTATGTATTTAGGAATGTGTGTGTGTGTATATATATATATATATATATATATATATATATATATATATGTATATATATATATGGTGTGTGTGTATGTGTGTATACATATATGTGTGTATATGTATATATGTATATATAATATATATACACATAAATGTATATAAAATGATTAATGAAAAAGACACCATGAGAGAGACACCATGAAAGAGAGCAGGGAGACATATATAGGAGGTTTTAGAGGGAGGAAATAGAAGGGGTGGTATAATTATATTGCAATCTCAAAAAATAAATAATTTTCAAAAAAACAATTCAAAACAACAAAAAAAATCCATAACCAAAATAGTAAAGAAGCACACACACACACACACACACACACACACACACACACACACAGTATTTCATTTCATACCTTATATTGAATATACCCTACAAGCTTGTGTATAGCCTGACCTTATGGAAGCATTTTCTCAATTGAGAAAGTATGCTCACACCACTATGATGTCCTACTATATGTACTTGTAGTTTCTTAAGCCACATAGAGAAATGTACTGTTGAGCTCAGAACTTCTTCACTGAATTTGTACTCTTTGAACAAGACCTGAGACTATCTGAAAAGAAGACAAAAGGCTGTACTTTTTTTCTGTTTATTTACCCATGTTCCTCCCACTTCAAAAGAGAGAAGTAATTTGGAAACATAGAAATACGTGGTCATCTCCATTTGGAAGGTATACACAACTGATCAGACATGCATGCCCTACTAATCAAGGAGCTCTTTGGAGATGATGAATTGAACTCTTCATTGCCACCGCCATGCAAAGGAAGGATGTGCAATAATCAAAATGATACACACGTCATTTTCTCACACTACACTACAGAGAATTTATCATATGAGCTGTATTATTTTTATTTAAAACATAAAGTTAAGCTAGAGTTTAGTGAAACTATGTTATTAGAGAATGTAAAAGAATCCTCAGCAAGTGATCTTTTATGGCAATCTACAACAAAATCAAAAATATACTAATTTTTTCTAGCAAAAAAATATCCACTAGTCCAGTACTTGTATAAACAAAATCTACCTACCACTTAAAGAAAATAGATGCCCATCTTTCAAAATCATCCCAAAATAAGAAAATGTAGTTCTTCAAAACTCATTTATGGGACTACTATTTACCTCATACATAATTCAAACAAGGTACTGTAAGAAAACAAAATTATACTAATATTTCTGGCAGATAAGAATATTAAGATTATCATAAATATAGATTCCTCTCAATTTATGAAGTGACTACATCCTACATATTCATCTAAGTTCAAATATCCTTTGCTTAAAGTACTTGCTATAAACACTATACTTAAAGTACACTTACTACGCCTGACCTCCATGACAGTGTCTGAACTTCACAGTCAATGTGGCTGCTGGGAAGCTGTGTCTTGCCATTCCTTTCTAGCACTGAGAGGGACGACTGTATTGCTTGGCGCTAGCTTTGGAAAAAGATCAAACAGTCAGTATTTGATGTCTGCTGAATATGTGTCACTCTTAAACCATATTAGGATTAGGAAATTGTAATCTAAGCACTCTTGAGGATGAGATTATTTGTTCTAGCAAAGTGCATTTAACAGCACATCAAAAGAACAACCAACCAACATCAAATGAGATGTCTCCATGGAAAGCTGAGAAACAAGGACGGTCCAGCATACCCAACCAAATGTGAGACAAAGCATTTACAAAATACAGGACTGAAAAGTGTTAGAAAAGAATTTGACGACAGTCCACATCATTGTGATAAGAAAAAAATAAAACCTCAAAGAGTTGGGTACAAGAGTAATATACCTCATCCATCATTCTACATGATGCACAATCTAAATTGAATAATCAGGCTAGATCTCACTATCCTAACCTAACATTTCATCCACTGATGAAAGCCTGAGAACTTTTGTCTAAGGTGAGGGAAGAAATTAAGGTTCCAACAAAGTAACTTCTATTCAACATCATACTGGAAGTCCTAGGTAGAAAAATTGGGTAAGAAAAAAAAATAAATGGGATCCAAACGAAAGTTTAAGAACTAAAACTGCCTCTGTGGCCAAGGACAGCCTTACAGAGAAACCCAAAACCCGTTACTGATAGTACTGTCAGAGCTAATAAACCTGTGATATAAAATTTCAGAGCACAGTGGCATCACATCATAGTAAAAGGCTTCCCCCACACAGCCAAAGAAACAACAGAGAGAAACAAGCAACAAATGGGAGAAATGAGCAAATCATACATCATTGGAATTCAATATGCAAAATACATAAAGAATTTACACAACCCAGGAGCAAGAAAAAATGATGGATAATCAGAATTTTAATGATGGTTTTAATGATGGATAAACAGAAGCCAGTGAGATGGTTCAATGATTAAGAACATTTGCTACTCCTGCAGAGGAACCAGGTTCAGTCTCCATCACCCACATAGCAGCCGACAACTGTAGTTTTAATTCCAATGGCTCTAATGCCCTCTTCTAACCTCTGCAGGTACCAGGATGCATATGGTATTCATACATAAATGAAGGCAAAACATTTATGCACATAAAATAAAACAAATAAATATAAAACCAGAAGACCTTAATAAACATTTTTCAAAAGAAGAGACATAAGCAGTTGGTATGTATGTGATTCAATATTACTCACCATTAAAGAAACAAAAATAAGACCATGGAGTATTATATCAGCTCTGTTAGATGGTTATTACTGAGATAGCGAGACATCAGTAAATTTGACTTCTGAGGATGGTATGAATTTAAATTAATAAAGCTATCATGTAAACATGTGTAGGGGCTCCAGAAAACAATCAAAGTAGAATTCCAATATAACCCATTAATCCCAAGCTGAAGATGTATCAAATGGAAGTAAAATCAGAATACAGAAGCCTTTCAGCCCTAGTGTCAATCATAACATCATTAATAATAGACAAGTTACAGAGTCAGCAAACATGCCCATCAATAGATGAATGCGGGAGGAAGGTATACATACATATTTCCATACACTGTCATAATAGTCACCATTTTATACTAAAGAAAATCTCTGTAAATTATGACACAGATGAAACTGGTGGTCATTAAACACATCATTGTGCAGAGAAAGATGAAAACAATATAATGTCCCTTAAATAAGGGATTTAGAAAACTCACAGAAATGGAGTAGAACAGTTGGCTCCAGGGTAGGGGTGTGGATGTGAAGGTGGTGTTCGGAGAGTACAAAACCTGTTATACAGGACAAGGAAGTTCTAAAGGTCTAGTGTCCGGTGTGGTGACACTACTTTATTACGTACTCACTAATAAACATTTTCATTCTTGAGATATACTAAGAGTCTTGCCAGATCATAACTGTTGTCACGATGAAAAGGGAATCAACTATAGAATGGATATATTGATGAGGTCACAGTAATCATTTTGTGTATGCATATACACAATGTCAAGACATCATGGTTCATATTTTACAAATATACAATTTTTGTGAATTATATCCCAATGAAGACATGAAAAACCAATGCAAAAATTCAAAATCAAAAAATCAAAAGGCAAAGACATGTAAAATACAAATACATGATCTAACTGTAAGCTGCCTACAATAGACATGCTCTATATTCAAAGATGTGAATATGTTCAGAGCCTGTAAAAAACACACTATGTCAACAGTTATCACAGCAGAGAGACAGAGTAATCATTAACATAAAATAAATAATCACAAAAAAGCATTTATATGAACTAGGAGATATATCTAATATGAATAAACACACTCATCAAACATTTACGTAATATCATAGCCTCAAAATAATGAAGCAAGAATTGACAAGTTTAAGAAACAGACGATTGTACAATGAGGGATGAACATCAGAGTAGGGACAAAAACAGAGAAATTGATGAGGCAAAGGAAGACTTAAACAAAGCTACAAACTGGCTAGCCCTAACTGGTGTCTATAAAGCATTGCTGCCAGCAACGGCAGATCACATATGCACATGGAACGTTCCCAACAGAGTCCATCTGATAGACTGCAAAGAGTCTTAATTAATATCAAAACTTGAGATTATGTAAAGTTTGCTCTTTGGTTCTCCACAAAATGGAGGTAAAAAATTTGAGAAATTAAACAGTACACTCCTAAATAACTGAAGTTTATAATAAGTGGTTAGGCACCAAGTGAAGATGCTGAGACCATATATAAAAATATTGTATGGGGATAATGCAATGATGTCATAGAAATTCGCAGGTGTGGATTATTATAAAAAGAAAGAAGATTAGAACAGAAATTAATAAAAGAGGTTTTAGTGACAATCTAACAGATAAGAAAAGGAATGTGGTGCAATATTATAAACAATGGTATGAGAACAAAGCAGATAACTTGGAGGAAAAAAAGGACAAATCAAACTCCATAAGAAACAAAACCACACCATTACACGTAACAAGTTAAGAAGTTGATTTAGGAACCAAAACCACTCCTAACAAAGTAAGGTCAGAATAAGATAGTGTGGTGTTTGATGTCAACTCTCAACCTGACAGGATCTGGAAGCTCCTATATGAGATCAGCTAGCCTCTGGGAACATTTGTGAGGAGTGGAGTTTATTTGCTTAGTTGAGGTTATTAAAAATGGGCAATACTATTCTGTGGCCTTAGTTCTTAAACCACATAGGGGATGAGATAGTGAGCCAATCACACAGCATTCATTTTCCTGCCTCCTAGCTATGGATGCAGTCTCACCAGCTGCCACAAGCTCCTTTTCTCAGGGCTCCCCACCATGGTGGACTGCCCCTCAAACTCTGAGGCAAAATAAGCCCTTTCTCCTTCAAGTTGCTTTTGCCAGGATATTTAATCATCACATCAGGACATGTAACAAAAGCCCATGACTTTCCTAGTGAATTCTGGCAAAAGCTTGAAGAAAATTTGCCGGTAATATATCATGAAATTTCCCCAAGAAAGAAGGAGAAAGAAAAGAGTTAAAGAAAGGAAGGAAGAAAAGCAGGAAGCACACTCAACAAAGCTAGAATTGTCTTTTTACTAAAATGAGCCAAGACTATGAAAAAGCAGAGGAATAAAAACTAACATTATTTACAAATAAAGATACAAAAATACTAAGCAAAATACTGGGACCCTTTTCTATAGGAGCTTGTACAATGGTTTACATACAGCACAACCAACTGAATTTTCTAGTGAATGCAAAGTTGTCTCAAAATATGAAAGTTCTAATCCTTATCTTCATTGAATGCACTGATTTTTTTCACAAGATGTGACACATTTTTACAATGAAAAAATGTAAAAAAGACAAAGAAAAAAAAAAACAAGAAACGCAAAGATCACCCTTCAGTTTGGTAAGAGGTGTCTAAGTAAACATTCCTGACGCTGTGTGCACTGACAAGACACACAACTTTCTCTCCAATCAGCAACAAAGCAAGAATCACTGTCCTTACTAATTCTGTCCCACAGGGACCTGAAAATTAATGATGAGAAAATTATGGGGACAAAATAAATTAAGAAGATACCAAAAAAATGGAAATAGAGACATTGTCGTGCTATTCTTGATTGTCAACTTGACTACATCTAGAATTAACTAAAGCCTAAGAATGAAGGGTGTGCCTGTGGGGAATGTTTACTTTATTTGAATTAGAAAGATCCATTTCTAATCCAGATCTTTGAGGTAGGATGACAAGCCTTTAATCCAGATCTAACTGTAAAATAAAATGAAGAAAATAATTCAATTTATGCTAGCATCAAAAGTACTTTCGAAATACAGTAGGCAGATAAAGCATAGAATTTGTTGAGGGAAATCTGTAAAACACTGTCTAAAAGTTTAAGAAAACCTGAATAAATTTAAAGACATTCATGTCCATGGATAGAAATGTAGGAGTGATATTTAGAAAATGGCACCAAGTCCGGCTTGTTCCCGGGCAGCCACCATGTTCCCCCTGCTCCTGGGCTCTGACTGAGTCTCCAACTAACTAGATGCCCAGGTCCTGGCACCCATGAGATGCCAGCATAGGGGATGGCTCTGTCAATCCACCACACTGCATCCACAAAGCTTGACTGAACCCAAGATATCTGCCATCCTCACAGTACCCAGTAGAAATGAAGACTCTTAAAGCTTAGTAATTATCTAACAACTGAGGGAAAAGAGAAAAGTCCAATTCAACAGGGCAGATGAGGTACACAGTGGTGGTTCCCACTGTGGTTGCAGCTCTGCAGCGTCTTCTGTTGTTTCGACATTTGGGGGTCACATGTTATTTGTGTAGAGTAGTCTACTTGAACTAAGTTAGACAAAAGTCACTTGCTTCCTGAAGCTTCAGACATTACATGTCTTCTCCCTGCCCTTGGCCTACAATCTACTTTAATATTTTGAAATACTGAGGTCTTAGCTCCTACCCGGGACCATCTGTGGAGCTGGCAAACCAGTCCAAGTCCACAGTACCACTCATAATTAGCACTAAGCCACGGGGAAAATAAAACCTTTGTTGCAAAATGAAATCAGGTGACGATTCTCATTCTTTCCTGAATGCTTCTGATGTGCCAGCCCTAGCAATCCACGCTCACTTTTCTGCTCTGCCACGTAGCACCATTGAAATGGGAAGCGGAGAGGCGTTGTCACGGACTTTCAGGGCACCCCAGACTATGCAGAATGTCTACTGCAGAGAAACTGGCAAATAAGGGGGGAAATGGAAAAGGGTATTTTAAAGTGGCTGTAGGAAGCAAGAGCATGGTCCAGGCCTCCTAACAATTTCAGTTGCCCTGAGCATGGTCTCCCGGCAGCCTTCTCACTGGTAGCCAGTGTTCGTTCTGTACATATTGTTAGTGTAAAATAACCACAAGAAAGAAAGAGAGGTTCACTTGAAACACCAGATCCAAGTTATTGCCTCAAATGCATGTTGCATATTCCACTCCATTTTTCTGCCAAGATGAAGATAGTGCAATAAAAATAGCCAAGATATAGAAAAATTGGAACATTTAAAATTTAAATGATAGAAAACTAGACTTGTATTTTTCTTACACTTTGAAATATTTTCCAGAAGCAGTACTACTATTAAACTTCTGAGCTGCCTGTATATCTTTTCAGTTGAAACATTTTTTTTTTTTTAATTCTAAGGAAACCTGTGTGGCTTCTGCCCTTGCATTCTTGAGATACATCCTCCTCGTGTGATCGATGTTGTCAGGGTGCAGGAATGAACACAAACAATGAATAATAAATCTAGGTTACAGCTGTTCACGGGACTTGGACTTGCGTAGCACCGTCCAAACTGTGGCCAACAGCTTTCTACAGATTAGCTCCCCAGGGAAACGAAAGCCCTGCCTGCCCTGCCGCTCCCAGGGATGAGTACCCCAGGGAAGGACATGCTTGCTTTTCAAAGTCAGCTGTAAAGGCAGGTGAGAACTGAACGCCATTTCAAAGTAAGAAGCTGGGAAATGAGTCCCGAGGCATTCAAGAAAAAGAAATCAGTTTCTTCAGGTTTCCTCTATTTTTAAAGGAAAGAACGTCAATAAAAGAAATAGATTTTAAATTGAGACCCAAAAGACAAATTATGGGGTCTTGAAGGCAGAAAACAAAAAGGAAAGAGTGTGACCGGGGAACCTGACAACAGTTAAGGGGCCAAAGAAAAGTCCTGTGGCTGCCAAAGCACGTCAGCTTCCTTGTCTGGGAGATTACATGTGTGGTTTTCATCGATGTTTGTTTGTGTTTCCTCTAGGACACAAAAATCTATTTTCCTAGTCTAGCTCCAGGAGATTTTAGGGGTATATCCACATGTCTGTGGTCTATATATGGAATGTGAGGCCATTCTGAGCTTCATAGCAAGATCCTGTGTCAAGCAACAACAATAACAACATACATGTGTGAGTGCTCACGCACACACGCAAGCACACACACACACCATACACATATTTCTCTACCTACTTACCTCCCCAAATGTTGTCACCTGAAAATATGCTTCATATTTCTACTTATACCCTATGATTCATTTCTTCTATTGCACTGATAGCTGACACTTGGCTTCTTTTAACTACTCTTCCTTAATCCAGGGGCTTTGACCTTCACTGACAGTGTAGAGCTCTCTCTGGTGAAAGTATTGGATACCAAGGCTGGAGATACGGCATTCCTACTAAGAGCACTGGCTGCTCTTCCATGAATCCTGGGTTCAATTCCCAGCACCACACGGCAACTCATGACCATCTATAACTCTGTAGACACCTGACATGTAAGTGGTAACAGACATATATGCAGACAAAACACCCATACACATAAAATAGAAATAAATCTGTTTTTTTTTTAAATAAAATAAAAAATATTGGATACTTCCTCTACAAAGGTGTGTTTTGCCCAGGAAGAAGGACATTTTCCTGCAATCTTAAAAGGGTCGTATATCTGTGAATTCCAGCATTAAGATCTCTGACGGTTCTTGTCCCCAAGGTAGCAGAGCCTACACTAAGCTACTCTCTAAACTCCTGCTATAATAGCACCAAAGACATAAATCTGCAGTGAGCCCATTCTACAGGACATAATAAGGGCATAGAAAGCCTACCATTGCCTTTCTCCACTTCTGGCCTTGTTTGTGTTAGATATCTTCTCTCCTGGTCTGAAGCATTATGGTGTTCTGGAGTAACCCTACTCCTTCCCATGTGCCACCTTGCTTCCCATCTAGATCATGCTCTCAGGTCTAGATAGTGCACACACCACCGTTCCCAAGTCCTCTGATTCCTTTTCCATCCCCTACCCTCTGTATTCTCATTCTTTTGCTCCTGTATTAGCACTGACCCAGAATGGATAAGCAGAGTTTAAATCTTCCTCCAAATCTGTGAATGTGAAACAGAAGCTCCATGTGTTCCCTGGATGTTGAGATGGCTGGGGATGCTTTAAGGGGATGGAAGAAAGGAGAAGTTTCTGACAACATCTGACTGTAGACTGTTTTGCTCATGAAGTAAATGGGAGACTTGTCATTTTTCCCTTTCTTCTTTTGTCTTCTAGAAAAGAATTGGAAGACAAGGATATTTGAGAGGAAGAACTCTGTCATGTCCCTTTAGATAACTTCCCTCTAGGTCCTATCTGGTCTTTAGCATGGGGTAGGATGTCAACTACATTTATCTAGCCAACTGCCTTTGTCAGTTGTATTTGACTGTAAGTTTCATTTGGAGGTCTCTAGGTTCTGTTAAGTCTCTTATTGACGCAGACAGATGCTTTGTTTCTGCCTGTAGGAGGTATCTGCAAAGACTTTCATCTACTTCCTGAAGCTGAGTAGAGAGCACACACCGGGATAATCATGTACACCACTCTGAGCATTTGCACTGAACTCTTTTCTAATCCAGATCCTTATTATAGTGCCAATAAGAATATCTGCTACAAGACAATATATTTTCCTCTTTTACTGTGACCTCATTAAAACCATAGCTTCATATATTAACTCAGTAACCTACAGCATCCTGTACTTGCTTGGCACATACAGCAGTGGTTGGAAGCACATGCTTGGAAAAAAATAAGATATTGTTTGTGAAGCTATTGCCTGGCACACAGCGAGCACTTAGTAAAATGTCAGCTTATTATCATAGCAGGCACTGATTATCAAGGAGAAATGTAAAAGTAAATCTTAAAATGCCTTTCTTCTCTCACAATTATTATATAACTGTAATAATATCTGAAACATGTTTTTTTTTGCCAGCTCTATATTCCAGATTTCTTATGTTTTTAAGACTGCAGGTATCCTTGTGTCTTAAACAAAGACATTTCTCAGTAGGGATGCCTGTGAAATGGAAGTCGCACTGAGGAATTATAGAACCATAATAGCCTACACCTTTTTACAGCTGGGCACAATTTCCTGAGGCTATACAGTATGTTCTCCACAGAGAGAAAGAGAAATAAAGCTGACATTCAGAAAATTATATCACTAAAAACATCAATCTCTTCAACAAAACAAAAGGGAGAAATGAGGATGGACGATACAACCAAGAAATACAATGTCTTGGGGGCTTTGGATATAAACAAACACATCCGTGTGCATTGTGGGCTGAGTTAGCAAATATATGTTTGTTTGATGAGGGGACTAAATTAGCTGACCTGAAGGAATTCAAACAGGGAAACTGACTGGCAGTTTGGGTAATTTTTCTTACACTGATACAGTCTAGCATTGCAATTTTCACTATATATTCTTTCATTAGTCATGTAATATTTTAAAACGGATACACACACACACACACACACACACACATATATATATACATACATATACATATATATATAAACTTGCATGCATGTCTGCTGTGTAGACCAGTGAGTATGTACAACCATTACCATCACAAGTTCTGTTCGGCTAGATTCTTCTCCTAGATTCATTCTCTGCCCTGTCTCACCAGTGTCTTAGACACTGAGTGTTCCCTCCGAGGGCACTGTACTGATTAAACTTCCTGTATTTCATCAGCTGACGAGTAAATAAAAACTTAATCTGCCTGTGAGGGTCAGCAGTGGAGCTTTGAGAAGTGATGAGAATGAGATTGAATTATCAAAGAGGAGTCTTTGTAGTTGAATCTTGTAAGAAGAGGGAAAGAGACATAGATGTGTACACACACGCACACACGCACACGTACATAAACGCACTCATGTAAACCCATACATACACATATATGTATGTATGTGCATATGTTCTCATTCTCTCTGCCTCTGTGCCTCTCTGTCTCTCTCTGTGTGTCTCTCTGTCTCTGTCTCTGTCTCTCTCTCTCTCTCTCTCTCTTTCTCTGCCTCCTTCTCTCTCTCTAAAAGCCTCTTTTTTGTAAAGTACCTTGCCTTATAGCAAGGAAAAGCAGAGAACTGCTCTCAACTACCTCTGAACAATCAACATCTTTGCTATGTACATAGAATAAAAATCAAAACTCTTAATCTGGCCCATAAATCTGTAGATCAGGCCTCCATCAACTCACCTCCCTCACCCCTGCACTTTGCACACTAGACTCACACTGAGGGAACTCTTACTCTCTCATGTCAACCTCAGACATTTGGTCAAAAGTTTGTGCTGGGTGTCTTCTAAAAAGTCTCCTCTCCAATTGGCACAGAGTTAGGTGCTCCAGTCATGCCCTTGTCTTTTTCTCCTCTCCTCTCCTCTCCTCTCCTCTCCTCTCCTCTCCTCTCCTCTCTTCTCCTCTCCTCTAATCCTCCTCCTCCTCCTCTTCTTCCTCCCCCTCCCTCCCTCCTTCCCTCCCCCCCTCTGTTTCCAGCTAGACAAGGTCCTGCTTACCATGTACCCCAAGCCAGCCTCCTCTTTGTAACCCTCCTCCTTCTGCTTCCCAAGTACTAGGATTCTGGGTGTGTACCACCAACTCCCAGGACATGATTATTTGTTTAAAAGTCACTTGCTGAGAGAAGATGGCCGAAGTAAGAGCCAGCTAATCGCATTTAATCCCAGCACCCTATTTCACCATTCCACAACCACTAGGTTCCCTTCTTTTTGTTCTGGTCGTGTCTTTATGTTCAAGGATAATAGAATTCTCACCTCTGTCATTCACTGGTCTTACACAGTGTCTGAAAGGGTGAGTGTGGACTGAATGCTCAGATCCAAGAATCACTAAATCAGAACTGGGAGGCAATGTCCTCCCTTCTCTTTCTTTTCCCCTCTTTGTTTTCATTTTTTCACCCATGGATTCTGACAGTTTCCTTCAGTACCACTACAGTAGTCTTCAAATGCACCCTCTGCAAATTCTTCCACATTCTCAGAAAAAAAGCCTCCTTACAGAGAAGCGCCTAACTTTATTTGTTGAAAGGAACAAGCTTCCATATTAAGGCACAGTGTCCCGCAACCAAGAATTCCCTTTCTTTCTTGTCTATAAGAAAACGCTTTCTGTTGTGTAAACACAAGTTTTCAGCTACAGCAGTATATGAAGGCTCCGCTCACTGTCAGAATCACCTCTTCACACATTAAGAATAATGAGGGATTGATTTGCTCCCAGCAGATCGGTTTGTTCCTTTAGCTCTACTGAGATAGCAAGATGTAGAGAGGAGCCAGATGGCTGCGACTGGGAGGAGGGAAGGCTCTGGAAAATAAAAAATGCATCATTGCATATTCTGTGAGAAATACTGAATATCTGCAGATGATATTTTCTTACTCCCCTTACCAGTTACATAAATTTTCAAGATACACGCAGTAACTCTGCTATTACCATAGTCTAAAAAATCACGTTAGACATTTAATGGGATTTTATTTCCAAAGGAGTACAAAGCATCCTCTGAGCATAGCACATTTATGTTTTCCAGAATTCCTGTGATGCAGAACAGAAACTGGAGTCATGTGCACATGAATATGTAGTCCCTTAAGATTCTCTATTTTAGCTCTATGACCTTGCACAACTTATAGCTCTTAAACTATTTTTATCTAGAAAATAAAAATAATAATAATTTTGTTGTATGCCTGTTGCTTGTAAATAACCAAAAATTATGATCTGGCCAAAATCCAAGGCTCAGTAGAGCAGAATTCCTTTATGCAGAAGCAGAGATACTGGGGTGCCAAAGCTACGATGCAATGATACATTTTAAATCTCTCTGTTTCCAGTTTGATGTCATATTCCCTTTAGCTCATGTAATGAATACTTACTTTGCTCTTTCTTTATGCAAGGCATTACTCTAGATGCAGGATAGAAACTGGAGATTCAGGAGAAACCAAAGTGTGTCTTCCTCAACAAACACCAGTCTTCAAGTTTCATTAAATTTATGGCTTGTTGATCAACAGTTATATTTTCTTTCAACTTTAGTTTCCTTGACTTTACCACTTTCTATGGCTGCTTTGTGACTTCTCATAGAGAGAGAAAAAAAAATCTCAATCTTGAAGTTCAAAGAGAGAACTGTTGTCAAAAATCTTTTCTTTCTTCCTCCTAAATAAATACATTTCCAAGCATGATTCAGAATCTTAAAACATGTTATTATCCCTTTCTAGTGGCTTATACCTAAGGAGAAAATAAAAACATACTAAAATAAAAAGCAGTAATTTTAGTAGCTTTGAAAACCTACTCCTGGGTGGCTTTTCCTAATCACTTAACTTTGTGATTAACAAAGGCATTAGGAGACATTCACTCTGTCAAATACATAGAATTAAAGAAAACAAAATTCACCTTTTAGGCTGTTGATGTACTATTATAAAATCTGAGTAGAAAATTAATCACTACTTATCAAGATTGTGCCTTAACAACAAGTGATTCCAAATAAAATCACAGAGAAAAACCAGAGACTCAAAGTAAAGCAAGCTGCCATCAGAATCAATTGCAATACCTCAGAGGGGGATATTTACCTGGAGACTTCAGCTTGACGTCTGATGAATGTCATTTATGCTGTGTATCAAAGGCTAATGTTAAAGTTAAATGGGAGGAGAGCCAAGGAGAGTAGAGACTTCAATTGCAGTATTCAAAAGCGTGTGCAAGATCAGTCAACTGGGGGAGATTCCCTAAGAATTTCTAAGGAAAACTGGTCATTTGTATCACAACCATTGCGGTTAGAGTATGACCTTAGGCAGCTATGAGGGAGAGTGTGGGCTCAGAAGCAGTCTAAGAGCTGAAGGAGGCTCTGAGTCCATCTGAGCCGCAAGGTTCAGAAGAGATGCCATCCAGATGCCTAAATGTCACTTGAGTATGGATGACAATTCTAAAACCCCCAAAAGGCATAGGAAGAAATGTAAGCAGTTCTCGAAAATATTCTAGTCAGAAAAGCTAATGAAGGAACCCTAAAGTAGGCATCTAAGATCCTGGATCTAGGACCAAAACGACCTGTTTGTTGGGAAGTCACGAATTTGTTCAGTACAGTGGGACGAGGGGCACATGTCAAACTTCAGAAGCTGGATTAGGGAAGGCTGCAGTCCACTGTATGTGGGCAACATGAAAAGCCAGAACAGTGGCCTAGGAAGGCTAGAAGCTCCGGACAAGGATACCATTGCTAAACTGAGCCGTCAGAGACAGAATAAGCAGTATCTCAGGATTGACCTAGAGCACTTTGTGGTCTTTATGTGTGAAAAAAAAAAAAAGCCCTTGGAGTCACGTGATGGAGAACTGCGAGTAGCAGCACTGGCAGAGGGACGAAAAGAGCCTGATGTGTTCATGCCCTCTTCTAACACCAACTTCTAGTGAAAACACTGCTCTATGCAGGCTGAAATGCACTCGCTCCCATGTGTCCTTTCAGTCTGCCTGAGTGATGGAGGGCAGTAATCCTGAGGAGCCACAGTAGGGGTCAGTCAGGAACATGTCAGAAAGCTGCAGACACCATGTACAAGGGCTGTGGGGTTGAGCGGGTCAGGATAAACAGAGCCACAGAAGCCCCGTGTTTGGTTACAAGAGTATATAGACGACTATCATGCACCGCACCTTTCCATCAGAGCCCCAGTAAAATAATGGTGTATTATAGTTTAAAGACACACAACTTTCTCTGGCAAAGGCAAATTCAGGATAGAAGACAAGAAAAAAAAAAACACTCAGAAACTTTCAAAACTGTCGCATGCAGCCACATTATGGCATGTATCGATGGCAAGCCTGAAACACAGCCAACTCCCTGACAGAATAACATAAATTCGCACTCTGAAAGTCTCTCTCAGTTCTTATTCTAGACACAGCATGTCCAGTGCCTCAAAAAGACATAAGACATAACAAGTCTGGAGAGATCAGAAACTGGAAAGGTAAAGCAGTCAGCTATCTAGACTGGGATACCAAAGGGGCTTACAGTCTCAAATAGGGAATTTAAAGTCCGATGAAGACATATTTCACTATACAGAGGAAGAGTAAATGACCTGAAAGAATGGATGGGCATTCCAATAGATAGAAACTTTAAAGGAAAAGAGACGTGTGTTAACTGAGCTTAGCAGGAGATTCAACACAGGTGCAGAAGGAACGTGAACTTGAAAATAAGGAAACTGCTATTTCCCAAAATTAAATGCAAGAAGAAATAAATTTTAAAAAGTCATCCAAGATCTGCGGGACAATTTCCAAAAGTCTATCCTTCATATGATTGAAACGCCAGACTTCAGCAAAGAGCACAAAGCAGAGGAAATGTTAGCCATAATGGCCAACGTGAGTGGCAGACACCAAACTCCAGGTCTAAGAAACTCAGGGCTAAAGATAACCAGGCAGGAACAAATATAGACAGTATATAAGGATTAACACTTAGGACAATAAGGAAGGGAAGGGGAGTGGTGATAACAAAAATGTTCTTCTGTGCTGGAAGCCAAGAAAGATTGTTTTCAGAGAAGCTGGGTTGTTCTGTGAACGCTGAAGGTGGGGCTTTTCAAAGAAACCTCCTAGCTTTGGCTTTCAACAGAAATGAGATAAACCCCTTTGTAAATATGTATCAGAGAGAGAGAAAGAAAGAGAGAAAGAGAGAGAGAAAGAGAGAGAGAGAGAGAGAGAGAGAGATTGATTGATTGATTGATTGAGAAAGAGATCTTATAGCAATTCCCGTCCTTCTTTGTAAGACTTCAGCACTAAAGGTACAGCTTTGTCCACAGAAATGTACTCAGAAAAGAATGCTCAGACTGAATTTAATCAACAATGTTTTCCCTCTAGGTATTGCTGTAACCCTGAGGACTGGGACCTCATCATGTTTTGGCATTTAAAGTTGCCAAGGGGTGAAAACTGGTGTGGCACCAACCAGACTGCTGCCAACTGAAGACAGTCTTGGGTGGGGCTAGGAAGAGGTCGACAACATTTTATTCCTATTACAGTCTTGTTTCTCCACCTATTTATCCACCTGTCATTTCCTCAGTTACTTAACTGTCTGTAGAGTGGGCAGAGTTCCTGTCAGCAGTAGGAAGAGACACTAGGACGTTAATGTGCTTATGCATATGAATAGGATTGTCCCAATGGAAGAGAGAAAATGAAGTAAGAAGGAATTATCCCCTTATTGGAAGTTTCTGATGACCAAACAAAATATCTGTGACCAAAATGCTTTGTTTGCAAATGTTAATAGCAAATTTAGTCATAGAAGTTAAAACTTGACAACAAACCCAAATGTTTGCGGAAACAGATTGGCGATGTATATCCGTGTTATGGACTATTATTCAACAATGCACAAACATGTGTAACATGGACTGCTCACATTGAAGTTAGCTGCTAGGTGACTTACAGGGATAAGCACCTACACTTGTGGGGTAGGAACGCTGACCTCAATATCCCTTCTTATTGCTTAGCACACACTCTGATCCTTACCATCTAGTTACAACTCCAGATTCTGAGGTATGGAGCCATTCCTGCCCACCATGTTTGAATGTGCAGCAGATGTCCCAAACTGAGCATGCTCAAGACAAAGCCCATGACAAAATCTTCTGAGAGAGATGCCAAAACACAGAAGCAATCTAAAAATGAAGGGTTTGGGTTCTTTGTTGTGGGGTGATGTCTTTATTTTGTTTCTAGGTTTCTAAAAAATTTTGAAGCAACTACAGACAAAAAAACAAATTTACTAATGACATTTACAATTAAAAAGAAATTAAAGCAATATAGCATGGGTTACAGAAAATGTAAATATTTAAGTTGTTCTTTCTTATTTTTCCAGTTGACTGAGTTTACAGAGTAAAATGTTACAAGTCCAGTCAAATGCTCACAGTCAAGGCAGTAAAAACATTCTAAGGAAGTATGTATTGGGCTGGAGCGGTGAGTCAGCAGTTAAGAGAGCTGACTGTCAGTGCAAAGGACCCTGGTTCAATTCCCAGCACTCACACTCACCTGTAAATTCAGGTCTAGGATATCTAATGTCCTCTTCTGAACCCTGAGACCATAAGGCATATACCTGGTAAACAGATATAACTACAGACAAAACACCCATACATACAAAAATAAATAAATTTTTATTACCTTTGTTCATTGTCCTAATTTTATCTTTACACACAGAAAGAAAAGCGTCATAACAAGGAACTGAAGAAGGCAGGCTTAAGTTACTAGCTTGAAATAATTGAACTTCCTAGATGATTGGATATGAAGGCTCATTATTCAAACTTCAGTCTTCTTTTAATCAACGCTGTGGTTTGCTTACAAGACTGACTTCTAATCTTTTTTCTCTTAACAAAGTAAAATAAATACTATGTATATCTGTATATAATATAGATATTTAAATATATATTTGCAGCCCATATGTCTAAATCTACTCTGAAAGTCAAAATACTTCCCAGAATATAATTTGAAATAAAAAATCCAAGAGCTGCTATTTGAAACCCTGAACTTAAAATGTTTGCAAAGGGATTCATCTTCTTTGAATCTGTTGCAGAAAACTGTTCACTCAAAGTTGAGTGTCACCTGCTTTATAGAGGTCGAGTAGTCCTGTAATGAGATCTTTACAATTCAGTTAAATTGAGTCAAATGTTAATAAGAAATATGGTCTGGCTTCTTAAAGTTAGACATAGTTCAAAGTAATTCGCACGTAGGAATTTACATGTCAGAACAAACTGGCATGAAATATGCTAGAAGCTGCCAGGAATCTTGCCTATGATGATGGCATATTACATTGGCCAGAAAAAGTTACCAATGTGTGATGTCCATGATTAGAACCTGGGGAAAGGAGTTGCAGGGCATTAACTGTGTTTCTAAAATATTCAAATGATGACATTTCCTAATCAAAGCGAGACTGTCCCCCAAGATCCTAGCAAACCATGCAGTGCAGGATAATTTGATATTTGGGGGACATTTTCAGACTCCAATATGCAAATCAAGTTTACTAAAACTTTTAGAGAAGAAACTCTGGCGTTGTAATTGTATCCATATTAAAATTATACCATACAAGAGAATTGTTAAGAAGTTAAAGCTTATGGATGCTGAGGAGAAATGAGAGTTAGAGAATTACAAATAAGAACTATTTGAAGGTCAGGTAGGTGCCTGTATCTGTATTAGGGGATGTTAATACTTTGGATCTCCATTCCTCACTTCCTGCAGACAGACCTCACTTGTACAGCTCTAAGGATATAAAATCAATTAAAATTCATTTTGTGTCGTGTACATTCACACCAAATGATACTGCTCAGCCAAATGTTTAGATCTATTTATTTTGCCACCAAAAAATAAATTTAAAAATATTGTTTGGAAAGGCCTCGGCTGTCTGTCGCCCACTTGCTGTCTAGCAGCTGGTCAGTGATGTTTAATAGTCCAACTAATCCCAATTTTAGAAGCTGATTTCAGTAGATCATGGCCTTGGGGAAATATCATATCTGGACAGTATCCAAAAATAAAATAAACCACGTATTTTTTTTCTTTGTAACTGCAGGCAAAATCTAAAATTATGGCAATGATCATCTCTGAGCTGTCACAGATCATGATGGTAAAAAAATATCTCAACAAAGAGACCTCGTGCCTTCCAAGGTTTCAGAGTTTTCTTTCTCCAATCTTTGAACAAATTCTTCTCAAATTAAAACTTACAACATATTAATGAGATAAATAGCATTATATGGTATAATAGGGTATAACAAATGAATTATACCATTTATTTTAATAAGAAAATCTAAACTTTTATTACCTTCCATATACGGTTCTCTAAATTGCACTCAGTGTCCCGGGAACATCTGTCTGAATCTCTGCAGTGTTACTGATGTGCATATAGCATTTACATTTAATGTAGGAACCAAAGTAATTAGGCTCATTATTGGTTTTCTGTTTATCGCTTCTGTTCCTTCTGTTTCTTTTTATGCTGACTTTAGATTGATTAAAATTTTATTGCTTTCATTTATGTTATAGTTTAATAGCTATGATTCTTTTATTTTGATGATTCCTCTGAAGTTTGTAATGTACACAAGTATCACTCACTCATACTTTCCAACTTATTTTCCAACATTGCATAAGTACAGTACTTTGCAAACTGCTAATAGATAAAAAAAAAATCCTAAAGGAAACCAGGTTTTAAAGGAGAGGGGTATAGGGAGATGGCGCAGCAGGTAAAGGCATTTGCTACTGGGTCTGACAACCTGAGTCCAATCCCAGGTAGAAGGGAAGAACCAGATCTTTAAAGTCATTCTCTGATCTCCACACACATATGACATTTAAGACAAAAAAGTTTAAAACTAAAGACAAAAGTGACAAGACATAGCATGTGACCACAGCAGTAGCGACACAGCAGGTGGATAAGTTCCTAAGGCCAGGAAGGATACTATGTCTCTTGCCTTTGGGACAGTTCTGTTCTGAACACATAAGCTACTTTGAAGTTTACTTCTTCCATTGGAGGTCTGGCTGACAACCTTGGAGGTGCAGGAGAAAGAGGTAGAGACTTTCGGGAGGGGAGGCTCTCTCTGCAACTCAGAGTATGAGAGTAAAATGTGTAGTTCTGTGTTATCAGAAGGAGAACACTCCTTTAGAAAACATAACACCTCACAGCAGGGAGGGATGCTTGCATTTTTCTTCTTTGTATGGACTAGTTGGCATTTTAACCAACTGGGAAATAGATGCTCTGCAAAGTCCACTCTCTATTCCTTCTTGCTGTGTACTTCAGCTTGCATGGACAGCATGTGTATGAGATTGTACACATCTTTGAAGCTCTTTCAGCTCCTTAGTAAAGAAAATGTCTGCAAGAAACTCTGAGTATTTACTGTCAGCCATGATCCCCCTGAAACTGCCTGGCAATCTCTGTGAGTCTGTATCACACCTTCCTCTGTGTAGGAAATAAGAAAAGGCTCTATTAGAATGAAAACATTATCCACCCAAACACAGGAATCCACTTTGGAAATTTTACTGATTAATCAATTGTTTTGTCCTTGTAGTGAAAACAAAGGAAATTTACTCATTTGGCAAATAATGTCCCAAAGATTGTGTCCTCAGCATCTTAACTCATATCAGTAACCAAAAGATGGCAAGGAGTGGTTAATACCAAACAAAGGAGTTTCTTAATCCTGACGCACCTCCTACCACCACCTCCCATACTAGAATTTGAACACAGCACACCACACTGGGCCGTGTGGGCAACACAGAGGTTGATGAGATGCAGAGGCAGAGACAACAGCAGGAACCTGTAGGAAGCTAGGAACATCTGCAGAAAAGGTGAGGCAGGGTGAACATGGAGTTGGGGGACAGAATCATTCTGACAGGTTTTGGGACATTGAGTGGGAAATCTGAGTGTTTTATAGCAGGGTTGATTTAGAATGGTCGAATAATTAGTATTTGATACATAGATGTTAGGTAAGGAGGTTGCTGTGGTCTGTTTAGTAAAACCTCTATCCCAAAGTCTCAATCAAAGGTTTGGTGCCTGTATCCTGCAGCCCTGTTTAGAGGAGTAGAAATTTTAAGAGATGGGACCTAGGAGGTTTTCAGCTCATTGGCTCTGAATCCTGCAGAGGTACTGAAATTTCAGCTGTTTCTTTTTCCTCTTTCATCTACCAGCCAATAGAAGAACAGTTTTTCTCCATCACTCTTCTGTCGTGACATCCTGCTGGAGGCCCAAACAGGACAAATGACTGTAGATGGAAGTCTTAAATCCACAACCCAAAAGACGTTTTTCTTTATAAAGGTTGACTATTACTCATGCTTGCTGAGGTAAGATAAAGCTGGCTCCCATAGACAAGGTCAGGGTGTGCCTTCTAGAACCTGGTAGATTTGCATGGATGTTCTCCCAGCTGAGTGTTGCTGTCTCAAAGGACTGAGTGGTTCCTGGGAGGGAAAACCTTTCAGCTGTCAGCTGTAGAGTTTTGATCTGTTGCTATGTATTGTAATCCTAAATACTGGCCCCCTATGTCTGGTTGCTTCCAGGACTGAGGAAATCCTCAACTACACCAAATGATGCTATGTAACCTTGTCCCTCAGTTAGCACTGACTGGTTAATAAAGATTCCTACAGCCAGTAACTGATCAGAAGAGAGATAGGCAGGGCTTCTGTTTCAGGGCTTGGGGTCTGAAGCAGAGACCATGAGAGAAGATGCCATGGGGTAAGGGATTATGAGAACTGGCCAGAAGGGCTGGCCAATCAGCATAAAAACAGCCCAAGTGAAAGATGGCAAATCATATCTCAGGAATATTGACAAGAAAGTAGATAAAACAGCATAGAGGGTTGATATCTGACCAGCTCTATTTTAAGCTTATTTTAAGTATAAAAAGTTTTGTATCTTCTGTCTGGGAACTAAATGACCAAATGTGAGGTAGAAACTCCCAATAAATATTTACCATAACAATCAGCTTTTAGGATGACAAACTACTATACAACTCGAAAGACTAAAAATCACAGAATGAAGATACACAATGAAGATACACAATGAAGATACACAGAATGAATAAGTACAATGGGGGTTTTAGCAGTTGAGAAATAACTCAGGTTAAGAAATATTCTAGAACACTGGAAAAAAGCAGCCAGTTTATTATGTGACATTCATTGTCATCTCAGTGAATACTTTTGTTTAATTTTTCTTGTATCATAAATTATATATTGTATGGTATTGATTATAAACTCAGATTATCAATCAACTCTGAAAACATGTTTAAAATGTTCTTGAATCCAAAAGGGATCAAATATTCAGCCAAGATTTCATTCTATATATAAAATAAGCAGACACATCCATCTCAGCAATGTGCAGATCCACTTTTGCCTTTAATAAACGGTAAAATTCTCTGTATATTATATACTGAGAGACTGTGTTAAATGCATACTTACATGTTTTATTGTCAGGAAACCTCTATTGGCATCCCCTACTTTACATACCTGCATATTTAGAGTAGTGTAAATGTTATCTAAGGCATAAAGAAGGTCATGAGCCGAGAGTGATTAAGATTCCTGCTCCATGTTTTTATTCTTCCTCTGACAAATTACTTGACGAGTTACAAATGTGTTTGAGTTTTACATTCAGATGTGTTGAACATTAATATCTTGAACTCAACAGTCAAGAAGTAAATTGAAAGACTAACATGCTTATATTTTCAGACATTTAAGTCAGAGACACAGAAATGAACAAGACAAAAAAATGTGTAGTGGTAAATATTTAAAATCCACTCTATGCTCCCAGCCTGGCTGGTGCACCCACCCAAGAGCTCTGGACTCATAAATGAAAGACATGCACACACAACCTGTATATTTACTATGGCTTAACTAGCTCAATGGTTGGGCACTTAAAGACTTACCACTTCATTATAGTAAGCAAATTTTTATTAAAATTATTTTATTAAATTTCTAACAAAAATTTGTCCTCAGTGAGGACAGAGAGTCCAGGATATGCTAAGTCATATCACAACCTAAGTCAATGGGTTCACTGTTCTTTAGGTTGTGAGTCTTTTTTTCACTCTACTCTTTGCAAGTGAATGGATCACTGTATAAGGAAGTAAACAGGAAGCCAGTCTTAGAACTCTGGTGGCTTCTAGGCAAACATTCTTATAACTGAGGCTTGTGGCTGGTTCATTCACAATCATAAGTCTAACTGAAATGATTATTCAAGGAAAATATTGTGTCAGACAGACTCGGTCTCAGAGCCCCAGAAAACAAAATAAAAGTAGCTATGAATAAAATCATGTAAAGAAAAAAAATTAAAGGAATTATTGTATTTTTAATTAGATCAAGGAAACTGAGGTGAGCCAAGCTGCTCAAGTGTCATTTAAAGGCAGGGTTGATGGCAGCAAGGTCACAGCAGCCAGGGGTTCTCCTCATAAGACTGTCAGAATCACTACTGAAAACAGTTCAATTCTATAGTAAAAGTTTCAGAATTATCTATCATTTACCACTCTGACAATCTACAACTTTGTAAGTCCAGCCTTTCTTTCCATTTGCTTTCTAACACAGTTCCTGAGCCAGTGGCGATGTTCTGCCATATCAATTAAGGTGGTAGAAATCTGTAATTTCTGAATTATTCCTTTAAAGTCCACTAAACAACGTAACACCAAAACCTCTCTGTGAATCAGATCACGGACTTCAAGGGTCATAAACTCAAATGGCTGCGGAAGCCCAACGGGGAACATAAAAGCATGACTGCACCAGCAGGTGCAGAACTCTGGTTGTAGGTTCCAAGTGCAACCCCACTTAGCTTTTCTGCACAGGCCCATGAAGGACTCTACAGGCCATTTGCTGTCAGTGATCCAAATCCCCACCTCACTGCTCAGAGACTCGGGAGACCAATGCCAAGACAACTCTGAGCCAGCCGCTGGCAACCTCGAAGTGTCCGTAGTGAGTTTTCTCACATTTGTGAGGTGAAATAAAACAATAGCGAAGCGGGTGGGAGCGTGGTCACACATCTTCTCTTTTCAATGGTTTCCTTACTCATCTTTGATAAGAATCTTTAATTAGCCTTTTCTAACCTCCATCTTCCCCAGCAGCAGTAAATTGAATGAAAAGTCCCCGCCCTCTCAGTAGATTTGCCTTTAAACAAGGATAAGTGGATTCAAAGTCTAGAAGCCACTGATGTAAGAGCTTTTGTGACTGCAGCTAGTGGGAACTAAACACTTAACAGCAATTAAAAACCATCACCTGTCTGATGTAAGCAACTGTGAACCCATCAGCAAACGATGAGTATCTGCTATATGGCAGACACTTACCTGCACTAGGTTCTCAAAAATCCAAATTGAGTAAAATCTCACAAAGGAGCTCATTGGATGAGTTTATAAATCCGTTTTGTTGTTTTGTTTTGTTTTGTTTTGTTTTGTTTTGTTTTGTTTTGTTTTTCGAGACAGGATTTTTCGAGACAGGGTTTCTCTGTATAGCCCTGGCTGTCCTGGAACTCACTCTGTAGACCAGGCTGTCTTCGAACTCAAAAATTCGCCTGCCTCTGCCTCCCAAGTGTTGGGATTAAAGGCGTGCGCCACCACAGCCCAGCTGAGTTTATAAATTCGATGATTTGTTTTGATATCATAAATATTGAAATGCACCTTTATGAGATCAACTTCTGGGTTATGAAAGTAACTGACTGGTTTTTCCCTGATTCTATCATAATCCATTTGTGTAACGTTAGCATCAGCCCATAACCTCTCTTCATTAGTTTTGGGATATTTAAAGGAGACAACAGTATCAATTCTGAAAGCTTTCTAAGTTCTGCTGTACAAACAGAATGAGGCCAAATTTTAAATATATATATGGGAGCTTATAAAATAGTTTTCCAGCTAGAGAGATGGCTCAGCTGTTAAGAGCACCAACTGCTCTTCCAGAGGTTCTGAGTTCAATTTCCAGCAACCACATGGCAGCTCACAACTATATGTAATGAGATCCAGTG
This sequence comes from Rhabdomys pumilio, assembly GCA_030674055.1. Taxonomy (NCBI): domain Eukaryota; kingdom Metazoa; phylum Chordata; class Mammalia; order Rodentia; family Muridae; genus Rhabdomys; species Rhabdomys pumilio. The sequence goes on from JANHMN010000001.1 coordinate 93,537,793, forward strand.
CCCTCTTCTGGTGTGGTTGAAGACAGCTACAGTGAACTCACATACACAAAATAAGTAAATTATTTTTTTTAAAGTAAAAATAAAATAGTTTTCCATGTGTATTTTTCAAACATCCCCAGTGTTACTGGTTCCCTCGCCCAACCCCTTCTTTGTTCTTCCATCCCGTGATGTTTTTAAGAAGCTGAGGAAGTCTCGGAAAGTACAAGGAAAAATAAGGTAGCAGTATTGGAGTTATACTTACATACCTGGACAGCGGTTTTTAACTCTCTATGCTCAGCTCTAGTATTTCTGGACCCTGCCCAGTCAATTTCATATTGTAATTTTTCCAGTGAGTTTTTATGTCTTAAGATAATTAGTTTTTTCTTTTAATTTAAAAATTCTTTATTTCCTATTATAGTGCATATGTATCCGTGGGGTGGGTGTGTGTGTGTGTGTGTGTGTGTGTGTGTGTGTGTGTGTGTGTGTACAGATGTCAGAGTGTGTGAAGGTCAGGAAACTACTTGTAGAAGTTGTTTGTCTTTTCCACCCTGAGCTCTGCAGACTCTCCAGCACATGCTTTTGCCCTCTAGGCCACCACTGAGATGCAGTGTACACAGAACCACTCATGTCCTAAGCATACAGCTTGGTAAACTTCCACAGAGTGAACACACCAATAAACAAAGTCTAGGTCAGGAAAGCTTGTGTTTCGATGTACCATTCATCTCTGACCACATCCCAAGTACTATTGCAAACTCCACTCTAATGACTGACAATTTTTATTTTGGATTTTGAACCTTAAATAAATTGACTCATTTAATTTGTCATCTTCTGAGCCTACCTTCTTTCTCTTGGTATTATATTCATGACATGCATCCTTATTGTTGAGCGTAGCAATATTCTAATCACTTCCCTTCTAGTATGGATTTACATTGCATTAATATATTACAATTTGTCTGCACTGCTCTTGATGGGCATTTGTATTCAGCCTGGGACTACTAGAGAGAATGCAAGAGTTTTGAATATCCATCACCTTGAATGGAGGAACAATTTTTTGTACCTATTCTGTTTTTATATAAACACTTTTTCATTAAAAGATGTAAATGAGATATACCAATAACAAGTAAATTTACATTTTTGTAATATTTTTACCCATGGGGTTATTAGACAACATCTGGGGCCTTTACTCAGTATAAATAACAGTTTTCTCATTACTGCGTAGGTGGACCCTACTTATTCTTAATTTTCTTTTTCTTGCTGAAGGGTAAACATTATTTCTCTCAGGATCTGTAAAACCATTGTGAGGAACCTGTAAAATTCCAAGTAGATAGATAGATAGATAGATAGATGATAGATAGACAGACGTTAAATTAACAGGGCTAAAACTATAAATCCATAATCTTGTAAAAGCTGCTAACTTGCTGTGAACTGTTAAAGATAATTAGGATATGCAAGCTAATGACCAACTGGTCATAAATGATCAAATTCTTTAATATGCTCAAAACTGTGTTTATAGACATGCTAAATACAAATGTAATTTATTTACAAGAATATATTTATTTACTTTTTGTATATGTTTTCAAGATTAAGCCTAAAACAAGTAAACAAGTAACCAAAACAAGTAAAATTTGTTTAAAATCAGGTATAGATGGCTTTGAAACTCTTCAGAGATCTGATGAATATGGTGTTTAAGATATTCAGTAGAAAAAAAAGCTTCCCACAATAAACAAAAATAGCAGCTTCTAGAAGCAATCTTAAGGTCTACTCCAAAGAAACCACCTTCACCTGGACGGTGGTAATGCTGAACACTGGGTAAAACTGCCCCATGCCTCCCCCAATGCCTGAGTTGTGGACACTAGAGGACTGACTACATCTCTTTGACTCACCAAGGTAGGCTTGTCTCTTAAGTTCTTCACCCACAGAAAATTTTAAGATCTTCTAGATCTGGGAGCTAGGGGTTGATACTGATCCACGAAAGAAGCAAAGAGTTAATGCCATCTTACGAGATATCCAAAGACTCATATTGTTCTGGCACAGCCCTAGGCACTCTGCCTTCAATAAAACCACCAAAGTCTCCATGGAGAAACCTAGGTTAGCCATCCAGGGAGCAGGCTATCTATCATTTTAATTGATACAGAGATGATTTGGGTTATACCTCTTGCTGTGATTTAGCCTCTTTGGCTCTCTGAAGATGTTGACGGCTGACTGTAACCTTCATCAGTTTAGCAGCAGTCATCATGTCAGTCCATTTCACATGTGGAAATGAGGCCTTGCTTTTTCTACAACTACTGGGTCTCCTGGTGAAAAAAATGTATATTCACAGTCAGATTTGCCTTGCTGATAAGCTTCATATTTAAAAAGATAATACATAATATTAAGATTTCAAAGGTTCAAAGTTTTAACATATTAATCAATGAGGTCTAATAATTTATCCAGGGCAAAACACTGTCTTACATTATCATAGTTGTAGGCTTAAACTTAAAATGTCCTTTGGTTATTTTCTAAATGTATAATTAAAATAGTTCTCCTTGTATTGAAAGCATGTTTTACACAGAGAGAAAGACACACATAGGCACACACACACACACACACACACACACACACACACACAGACTCACAGTTTTAACCATGAGTCATTGTTTTGGGTCCCCAAGCTTTTGCTGTGGCTCAAAGACAAATCTCCAGCTCTTTACAGACCCTTGACGACTGTTTTCCTACAATATAGCTTTCAATGTAGATTACAATGATAATGCTAATATATCTAAAGTTTTTTATCTTCTTTATAAACTTTAGTAAATTCATATAAACTTCAGAAAGTTGTGACTTTGTTCAACCTGTCACAAGTCAAACGGACCCCAGATAACTAATTGTTCCTGTCATGTCAGTCAACAGCTTAAGTTTCTCTGATGGACTTTTTATTTCCCCTGGTCTTGTCAGGACCGAAGGCCTGATATTCTCAAAGGTAATGTTTTCCCCTAAGCTTCTTAACTTTATCTTCTGTCCTTAGTCGGTATCTGTCACAGCAGATAATTAACATCATCCAGGAATCAGCTGTAAATTACAGATTTCTCCAAAAGGATCATCAGTCCTTGGTGGTTCTATAATATTGGAGAATCCTAGACTTGCTGAAAGCTGATGTGAACTAGTTTAGTCAATGTGATTGGTCCCTGTCTCTTCAAGCTGCATCAGCAAACCAGACACTTCTAACTAATGCACCACCCCAACTCACCTTTCACCACATTGTCCCCACCCCCAACCCGACCCCATCCCCAGTTTCCTGAATCCTCTCTTAGCCTTTGACTAGCATTCAGCCTTCCTGGGCCCTGATATCTTATTTTCAATTGAGACACAGTTACTGAAAAGAGTTCTTGTAGTATAACCAAGTTAAGCTTAGCTCTGACTAGTTCACAAGTAAATGATACTCAGACTATGCTTATTTTACTTGGCTTTGACAATTACTGGGGTATAATCCCTGATCTACTCTTTTAACTGCTGGTCTGGCTCCCTGTGTAGCAGTGTACCCCAGATACTTGCTGTTTCTCCTGGCTCTGTATTCATCTTCCATCCCCCCTCATGGCAGCTTCCCCCTCTCTTCCCTTCTTGGTCCTTCTTCTCTAGTCTCTCTCCTCCAACCAGGTTACTCCAAACCCATCTACCCTTAATCCCTGTAGTAATTGACTGTAGCCAATTTTATTTAACCAATAGTTTTAAATCAAAGAACAAGTTTTGAGCAACAAAGGATTGTAAATGTGAGAAGTCTCTCTTAGGCCTAGACCTTCTAGACCTTTGGGTATAGAATTTAGCATTATAATACATAGCAACAGATCAAACCTCAACAAGCACATTGCCCCTTATCCAAGGATGGAATGGTAGGTCCAAAGGAAATCAGTTCATCCTTCCAGAAGGAGTCTGACTTTTTCTGACACAAATGACATATTACTACCTATAGCACCTCTCCACATACCAAAGGCCATGTTAACCTCCAGATGCCCATAGTATCACAAGTGCCTATCATAATGAACAAATAAACAATAAACAAAACTTTAAAAATAGAAGGCTACTCAAGATAGAGGCTGGAATTTTACTTCATTACCAAATTTTACTCTTTGTGTTGGACTCTAAGCATCCAAAACCAAAAGACGCGCTCTCACAGAGAACCCACAGGCAGGACTCGTTGTAATAACATGAGGTTTATTGATACTGATGTACCAGGACTCCCTTGTGTGCAGGCAAAAGAGAGTCCTGAATCAGAGTTGAGGCTGTTTATATACCAATATTCACAAGGTTCATAAAGGCAGTTTTACCTCTTAATCAATAACTACAAAGGCCAATTTTAACATGTTCTCAAGCTTGGTTTCCTTCCCAGTCTCTGACCCTATTTACATCTGTATCTCACTCCCAATTTACATCTGTATCTTGCTCCAGGAGAATTCTTTTAAGTGACTGTTTACCCAGGTGTTTTATTGCCTTTATCTTGGGTCCTTTGTTCTTTTGAAATGTTAGTTCAAGTCCCTGGGATGCACCCCAGGGGCAGCTAACACTTGAGTGTAAATTGAAACTCTGAACCTAAAAATTTTTCATGTTGAGACCTAAAATTTCATTTTTACAATTTATTCTCACAAACGCAGGTGTTTGTGTTTCTCTCTCTTGCTATTTTATACATCTTAATGATCCTTTATAAATGTCAATGTCTACACCTTTGTAATTATTCCCACCTCATGTTAATTAAAACAAAACAAACAACCAAACAACAAATAAACCTAATAACTATTAGTGCCAAAGTAGACAAAGATCTTAAAATTTTAGAGTGCTCTATTAGAACTCTAAAAGAGGTATTTGACTCTCTAGCTGAGATGTCCTTCAGAATAAAAGGGGATTGGGTTGGACCTACTCTTCTTTAGACAAGGAGAACTCTTTGTGGTCTCAGGAGAAACATGCAATTTTTAACCTAATAGATTTTCTACAATTAGACAGACTCTGTCAGAAAAGAGGAACATCAGCAAACCACGGCTGTCTTGAATCCTGGTTGAACTAGTCCCCTTGGGTAAGTAGAATCTGTTAGAGTCATGGTACTCAGGACCGGATACCAATAATCACATAATCAAGATATGGAAGGTGAATGCTAGCTCAGGCATGCTAGGATGTCTAAGACAAGGCAGAGAATGACATGAGAAGTACATTTTTGTTAAATCCTGACCTGCTCTCAGGCTAAAACTGAGGTCAGCCTGACACTCTGGTATGTAAGGTTGTTACAGGAACTTTTGCTGCCAGGTGATACTCTGCTTTTGTAACCACAGGCTTTCTGATCCCTTCCCTGTCTCCCCATCAAACAGAAACACCAAGGTGACACAACTGTGCCCTATTCTTATTAAAAATTCATACCTGTCATCCTTGCTATTAACTTGTAACCTAGTCCTTCCAATTTGTTATTCTAACTTCCAGAGAGGTCTTTCCTTTACCTACTAGTATGCTAATAAAAAAAAAAAAAAAAAAAAAAACCTCCAGAGACGCTAGGAGAAAGTCTCTATCCTTTGTCTCTGCCCTTCATGGCATTACCCTAAGAACAAAAAACTTTTCCAAGCTAACAGTCATCACATCTCCTTCAACAGGAGGTACCAAATGTGTGATTTTTAGCTTTATAACCCCCCCACACACACACTTGCCCACTCAGCTTAGGCTATCTCTAGACTTGTAATTACAAGAGTGCTTGCCTCCAGCCAGGTCTGTGTGACTCAATTAAAAAGTTCAAACCCATAAAGAGTTCTCCCTGATCTCCCTCTTTTGAATGAGAACAGCAACTCTGCAACACTGGGAAGGGTGCAGGCTGCTAGGAGCTCCTATTTCAGGGATTTGGGGGCCAGTGGCTACTAAAGAGGACAATAAGTACAGAGTGGAGTTTACTCAGTCATCACATTGTGGAAAGATATAGACAACAGCATGGCATGGGAGGTTGAGGAGAGTTCAAGCCCCTGAACCATAGATGGAGAGAATGATGGGGCTCTGAACAGAGGAAAATCAAGACCCACAGGCAGAAGTAAGGGGAGACTCATATTTTTTGAGGGTGGGAGTTGTTAATTTCTAAGGCAGTGTAAAGAGACAGGGCAAGGAAAGAGGCCAGAGTCTGGCCTTTAACAGATGGATCTGTGTTTATTGCCACACACAGTGAGGTACAACCTCTCTTCCTCGGGAAATTGAAGGGTCTGCCAGGGAAAAAAGCTGTCTGTGACCCTGTATAGTGGCAGAGCTAGGAGCTTGGGAGTGAAGAAAATGTTGCAGACTGGGGGAAGTGGGGACTCTTCTTCCTGAAATTGTTTGCCCAAGGTGAGGTAGTGTCTTGGATGACTGGCTGGCTCAGCAGACATTCCTTTCTATGCTGGCCCACAAGACTAAGCAAGGTCATCTTTAATCTCATAGTAATCCTGTTTATAACTCTCCCCAGCATGGTTACACAGTGTTACCATCTAAGGTTCTTGATAGGGTTTGTGTTCTCTCTGCCAGTTTAAAGAATTAAAAGGCAGGAAAGTCTTTAGGTGTGAGAGGGAGCAGTGGAGAAAGCTCTAACACCACAAACAGGAGTAGACCGTGCACACACACACACACACACACACACACACACACACACACAAACAGACACACACACTATAAAGCAAGGGCAAAATTTGGGAAGCTAAAAATCTAGTTTCATTGCAAGGGCTGAGTTTTTTTAAGTCTCTGCAGGGTCTTCCTCCCTTAATTTAGGATTGGTCAGTTTGAGGAAAGATAGGACAGCTGATTGGACCACAAATATTGTGTACCATGTCTTGATCTGACCTTGAATTTATTGATCCAGTCTCTCAGCAGGGGACCTGAAGGTAGAAAAAGTCCACAAGGCCTTTGTTTTAACCTGCCATGCTTTTGTTTCAGGTCAGGAGCAGAGGAAGAAGCCAGCTATCTTAGAAATTTGCCATCTTTATTGTCTAGTCACACTCCCTCGCTCCTGTGTATCTGCCTCCCAGGGAATCTGTCTAACCCCAGGCCTGTCAACAGCAAAAGCCTTCAAACAGCCTCTCGGAAGGCAAGAAACAGGGAAGTGGATAGGAAACAGGACATGTGAGATGTTCTAATTTTCTCAGTAAGAGATACTGGTCCCTGGAAGGCTATTGGTTCTCCGACAGTGTCTTAGTAGAGTGCCTGGTGGTCACTGCAGGTGTTGTGGATCTAACATAACTGTCTCACAATTGTAACTTACAGTCAAGGCAAGCCACAGTTAAAGTCTGTATTTTGTAATCTCTAATGCAAAGTAATTTGCATAATTGATAGAAGGGTAGGTATTGATGAGCTGTGAGTTATTATTCTAATCCAGTGAGTTTTTGTAGATTATTGAGGGGAGAGAACTTAATGGAGTATGAAGAATTAATGACCTAAAAGCCTTAGACACACTGAGAAACTCTGGACAGGAAAGTTGACTTCAATGAGAACATTCATGAGCTGTCAGGATCCAGGAACAGGGCTTTGGCTGCCTTTAGAATTTCCCTCTCAGAGCTCCTCTACTCTTGTCTAGCTTCTATTTAGCAATGTAAACTTAATTTCATCCTGACCCTGTGTTTGATATTGTTGTCAGTGTTGTTGTTGTGTGCGCTGATGTCACACACAGAAGCCATAGCCTCATGCTTTGTATATATGTCCCAGACAACTACACCATTTGTCCTTAATTATTTTCTAATACAGAGAATTTTCTATGCTTTTAGAAGTACAACATTGGTATGTTTTGTTGTGCTTTAGTGAGATATAGTGTGGCCACACAGTTTTCTTCTGCCGTCCTTTATGACTCTCACTAACTGGGTGTCTTCCAGAACACATTAGTCCATTTATGCTGCTTGGTGTCCAAGTAGTTATTAAAATTCACTTCAGAGTCTGCTTCTGTTTATATTAAAGGTACTTTAGGATTTAAATTTTTCAGCAAATTTGAGGATCCTTTTGTTATAAAATTTGCCAACTGAAAATGACTTGATATTTAAATAAATAAATAAATAAAACATTGAATGTATAAGAATCTATAGTGTTCCTTCTAGAATCAAGGCAAAACTCACAGGACACTAAAGATGGCCACTCTGAGGACAGGAACATGTGGTGGTAGTGAGGAGAAATTAAAATGGAAAAGAGCATTCTAAACAGCTACAAATGGGTGCTTCTCTCTATCTTTTGATAATTGAATGGAAAGGAAGACATGACCACACCTAGGTATTGTGGCAGACGAGGGGTTTATTGTAGATATAAAGGAGAGTTCAGCTAGAAGCATCTAGAAGTATCCAGACTGAACCACGTCATGAAAGGAGGCGGAGAGAGGCAAGAGAGGAAGAAGAAAGAGAGCAAGTAGACCAAGAGAGGAGCTGAGACCCAAGAGGCCAAGAAAGGACACTTATTCAGTAGGTGAAAGAGCCAGATGCTTAGAGGAGGTGAAGAAGCAGACTCTAGAATTTGGAGTCAAACATGGGGTATGGCAGGAGAAACAACTGATACATAATTTAGGGGAGTTAAATCAGCAGCTTGGTTCAGTTAGGAGAGAGGTGGAGGCACTTGGAAGGATGCTCTCTTCAACATACCAGTCCCAAGTGTTTCTCTGGAACTGGAAAAAAATACAATGCCTTTCCCTTTTATTTTGATTCAGTACATTATTTCTGGAGTAGCCTCAGCATCTGAATATTGAAGTCACAACCCATTTGAATTTGAATCTTGTTTTTATTGTGCTGTGTACATATAACAGAAACTCTGAACAAAGTATGTTTGTTGGCTATTCATGCCAATTTGAGTGGCAAGAGGGCTTTCTCTGCTGTGCTCACAGACTCCTTGTAAAACTTTTCCCCAGAGATGGGCTGGCCCAGCACCTATACTTCCCTACTGGCCTTAGCTGCCAATCACAACCCGGTGGAAGAGTAACTAGGCTCTGATCTACAGAAAAAACAAACAAACAAACAAAAACAAAAAACCTCCACCAATTCTTAAGCTTGCCCAAAGATCAGGCCACATAATTCCTCCAATCTCAGGCCACCCTGGAAAGCTCTGGCCCATCCTGACCCCCACCTCTCCCCCCCCACCCCCACCCCGGCACGAAACCCTATATAAACCCTGTGTTTGCCCAGTTCTCTGCTTCTCATCCTAGCAGAGGCTGTCACCCTCCTGAGTTTTTCCCTCCCCATAAATCTCTTGGATGAGATTTGTTGTGCAGTGTGACTTGTGGTATTCCTTGGCTCTGGACTGCCAGGACACCTTCCCATCCCAGATGTAAAACTTATGGTATCCTTTTTAGCATTTTGTCACATGGTTCCATACTGAGCAGAAACCAAACTAGCTAACACAATGCAAATTTTATTTAAAATATACATGTATTCTTAGAAACAGACTGAAATTTGTATTCTAACTTTGTGTTATTTAAGTAGACGGCAGCAGGTAGACAGGTGCACACCATTGGTAATTTTGTCTTCATAGACAACACTTTAGTCGTGAACATTAACTCTGTAGCTTTAGCAGTTAGAAGATACAGCTCTCGATCTCCACATCTACAAGTCAGTGAATGTCTCTTGGATTCACTACAAAATATACAGCAGGAGAATATTGGAGCACTACCTACTGTCAGCACCAGAACTCTCACCCTTGGGAGAAAACATTGTAGGAGACCATCTAACTACAGAACTGTAGGGAAAATGAGATTTAGTTCCGATTATTTCCAGGGGAACTTCTTACCTATCAGTATTTCTCATGAAGAACCTACCGGTCATTCCAAAGGCTGACTGGATCTTCCTCTTGATTCAGTGCCTATTTCTGGTTTCATCTATTCACTGCAGTATTTCTTTTAAAAGGCATAGTTACTGTAAGATGGAATGCTTATTTCATCTTGGTGTTTACATTGTGATAAAGATTAATGACAGCTTTCCCCACTCACTATAGAGATACAACTGACCTATAGATTCTAAAGGACACATGTCAGATGTCCTTGGGATCACAGCTTTTGGTTTAGTGTCTAATGCACACCTTGAACTCAGCCTTTGGCTTAGTGCCTGGTGAACACAAGTGCTTAATGTTCGTTGGTAAGCTCAATAAATGTACCTGATTGGCAACCTTGCATTAGAGTTAAATTCTATTTAGCCACACGAAGAACTACGGGATGTAGTGATGATTTTTTTTTCCCACTCCAAGACCTTCTGGTACTAGGATAAAAATTTTTCTTCTGGGCCCTAACAGGAATCTCAGCATAATTCTATCGTGATAACTTTCTTTTGAAATTATTAAAAAGTCTGTAGTGAAGTGTGAAGTATGAGAAAAAAAACTATAAGGTTAATACGTATGTAAATCGTATTAACAGAAATGTTAGAAAGATCAACGAATGTCCTTAATTAAAGCAGTTGAGTCCAGCTTCTCTGTGCTGCTGGTAGGTTGCTTAGCAACTTCGCAACGCTTCCTTATCCGCCGGGATCTTGAGTCCCGCCCCCAGTTCCGCCGCCACGTCCGGCTTCGACTCAGTCGCTACTTCCGCCCGTAACCAGCCAGTGGGGACCTAACGGCCACTCTATTTGATCTCTATTACATTGCCTGACGAAAAATGTGTCAATAAACTATCAAAAGTAGAAGCATATTATTTATCTGCCATTTACACCTCATCCTGATAGATCCACACTCATAATAAAATTTCTAACTGTGGGCTAACGGCCTTCTGTAGCCTGTGAGATCCGGCACAATTTTCAGGCGCTGTGTGGATAGCCTCATTGGAGGGCGACGTGGGCCGCGAAGGCCCCCGCTGCAGGCCATCAAGGAAGCGCGGCGGGTGGCTGGGCGCGGTGTGTGTCAGGCGGTTCCACCATGTAAGTGTCCCTCTCTGTGTCCAGGCCTTAACTCTGTGGCCGGACCTGACCGTAATGCCTTCTTGTTCTCTCCCGCAGGTCGAAGGTGTCCTTTAAAATCACGTTGACGTCGGACCCGCGGCTACCGTACAAAGTGTGAGTGACAGGCAGGGCTGGAGCTGGCCGGGCCTGGCGGGACAGAAGGGGACAGGAGGAGGGGTGCAGCATTTCTGCTGGAGCCAGCGCCCACTCGCAACGCGTTGGGTGGGCCCGTGCAATGGGAAAAACAATGGACAAGGATGGAACTCTTTTATTTGATTTAAAGGTCTTTTCTTGAACCAGCTGTTACCGGAAGTTAAGGAGGACTTCCTAAATCTGGACTTTTGACAGGTCTTAACTACACTGTTAACTTTGGAGTGTGTGTGCGTGTAGACTCAACAACTGGATGCCTAAGTGCTGAACCCCAAGTCACACACACTTCGGTCTTCATAAAAAGTGCTTAGTGGAATTGGGAAATGTGGGTGTAGGGCCTTGTGTCCTTGTTGGGCCCTTCCTTATGCTTCAGCAGTTCAATTGATGGCTAACACGGTTTATCCATCTCATTCTTATTATGATTTTTAAGTAAACCCCTTGAGTTTCTGTAGCTGGAAGTCCTATGCTAACCGGCAAAAGACCAGAATTTCCATAGATTTTATTCATGACCCATTTGGTGGCACCAAGGCCTAGCTACCTGAGCTGATAGCAGCTGTCATCGTTTCCTGTAGCTTTCCACCTGTGATTCATTCAGCTTCGTGACCTGTGGTTCCCTTACCTTTCCATCTCTAAAATGGTCTCCGTATCCCTCACCTCTCCAGTAAGGGCTCATTCTTTTAAACTGTTGCTTTCAGATGGCCACATTCTCTCCCTCCACATGGCTTACTGCAGTATGTCTAATATAATAGCTCTTTTAATCGTTTACCAAGTGGCTTTTTAATCTGTCACTGTTGCCTCCCTAGTGCCGTTCCCACTCACTTCTTGTGCAGATGAAAGTCTGTGGTCTGCCTTTTTAAATCATTCCCTTGTAAGCATCCGGGAATCTGGTAGCCACTTCTCTTGCTTGGAGTATTTTGGTTTCTGAAACACCAGATTTGTGTTTGCTACACTTCTCTGTTCCTGAAGAAAATTACAATAGCACTGGTGAGTTTTATGAAAAACAACAACAACAACAACAACCCTCATGATTAGTCCTCTACTGTACTCTCCAAAATTTTCTTATTTTTCTATTTTCAGAAAGTATTTTTGTTTTATTTCAAATTTTCCACAACTCCTTTTCCTACCATTCAAAAGAAGTCAGAGTTGACTTCTCTCATTTTCATGGAACGTCCATAAACATCTCCCATACCTTTACCATAAAGCACATAGCTACTGTTGGGAAAGCCTATTTCTACAGTCTACCTCTTTTGTTCTGCTCAGGATTAAGGTAGGTTAAGTCAGGACATATTGCTGTGGTTGTTGTGTGTCCCTTGTACTGGATTATGCTCAGCAGTGTGTGAAGATGCTCTGGAAAGAAGAGTGAGGAGGGACAGGACGGTAGGGCAGTGCCAGTGTCAGCACTCCTGAAGCCTAGACCATTCCAGTGAATACACTGCAGCCGAATGAGTTAACTCTTCAGTGCCGTGTGTATATAATGCATGTGTAGCTGTGTGCACGTGTGTGTTGTTGGTTGATGTTCTGCTCAAGGATTTGCAAAATACTACCAAACCTTTGCATTTAAACAAGTGACCATTAGAAGTTTTCTTTATATTCTCTGTTCCAAAAAAGGAACTGAAGGAAAGGAAAACAAGATACATACTTTAGATATTAAGTAACATTTGGAAGGAAAAATGCTAGCACAAAAGAATCATTTACCCTTCTAAAAATCAGTACTATATGGTGTGGATATTGAAGAGGAATAGGTTTAGCCCTATAAATGTTCTATGACAGTTAATATTAAGACCTTGATGGGTTATGTGGTAACAAATAGAAAAGCTAAGCTTTTGGTTTTTCTCTGCTTGAGAGGTATCTTGTTTTTGTACTTAATTAACACCATCTTTAATTTTTTTATTTTAAAAACTTAGATGAGAGGCAATAAAATAGACTGAGGGTATGGAGAAGTTGACCTTGCTGACTGCCATCTCCCTCTGGGCACACTGGCACACCTGTACTCCCAGCATTTGTGAGGCAAAAGCAATCATAATTCTCTGGGTTAGAAGCTAGCTTCTTCTTAAAGACACCTTCTCTTTAAGAAGAGAAAATTCATCTAAGGTCTGCCCATGGTCTGCATTTGTATCAACCTGGGTGGAGCCATGGCTTGGTGGTTTCTTAAGAGCACAGGCTACTTTTGCAGAGGACTAGGTTCAATTCCTAGCACCCACATGATGGTTCACAACTGGCAGTGACTCTAGTTCCAAAGGATCTGATGCCCTCTTCTGGGCTCTGTGAGCACCTCTACACATGTGTACACACATAGACCCAGGCACATATACATAACGTACAATAAACCTTAAACACACACAAACATAAAAAGAAAGAGAAGGTGGAACTCTGCTTGCAGGATGTTGGTTTTCACACAGGGCTGTGGCTCCTGTCTGGACTCTGCTTTTCTAGTGTTTTGTTTTTAGCATCAGTGCACAGAGTGCTTCCTTGAAAACAGACACCCTTCACAGCCCCAAACAAATGTACCCCATTTGCAATGAAATGAACTGTATAAAATTCTTGTTGCAGTCTCAGTGTTCCTGAAAGTACACCTTTCACAGCGGTGCTAAAGTTTGCAGCAGAAGAAGTAAGTGTCTGACAGTGTCTTATGGATGCATTTAGCATGCATGTTTCTGGCTTTTGTCTCTTGTGTATCTGCATGTGCTCTGCCCTTCCCCTCCCTCCTCATTTTCCTGTCGTTCATTACTAGGCTCATGCTAAAGGAGTCACAAGCCCAGGAAAAGTGAATCTGTCTTCTAGTTAGAAAACAATGAGTTGACACATATGTTTAACGCCACAGATGAAAAGTGTAGAGTTTTATTGGAGTGAATGTACCAGGTTTTTTTTCTAAAAGCTAGTTATTATATCCACTTGAATTGGGTATACTAAGTATATATGTGTACTTTTGATAAAAATGTCTAGTTTTTTAAAAACATGTTGGTATTTTCTGTTTTTAAGAAATGAGAGTTTTCTACTTGGAATTATCAGAATTGTTTACAAAGCATTTCTAGGCACAGCACTTGGAAGTGTAGGGTGATCTAGGCCAGTGGCACCAGAGTATGGTTTGAGAGCCTTAAGCTTTCTGATTTAATGGCGGTGTTAGTCACCTGCATGGCATAAAGCTAATCCCTCAGTTCTTTCTCCTCCACTCCAGCCCCAAATCCTGAGTCTGAGTCCCTGTGCTGTGTGCACACCCACGCTGTGTCTAACCCTGTGCTGTGTACTCTAGTAACCCTGCTCCTCTGCTGTTGTTGCTTCTGCTACAGGCTGTTGGATTTAGACTTCAGAGTGATAATACGGGCTGCAGTCTTATTCTTTCATGTTTCCTTGTGAATATGTTGAGTTTTTTTTTCTTTTATTCCTTTTAGTTTAAAGTTCCTGCAGCTACAAGTGCGATTATTACTAATGGTAAGAATTCACCTTAAACCTTAAGCACTGGAGACATTGTTAGTTGAATCCTCAAAACCCGTCGTGTATATTAACATAAACATTACATTAATGGTGAACCTTGCATGGAGGCCACTGTGTATGAAGACTGCTGCTTGGGAAGCTACAGAGTGATCTAGACTGCAAGCAGCTTCCTTTCTGCAGTGTGTGTTTGTGTGTGTGTGTGTGTGTGTGTGTGTGTGTGTGTGTGTGTGTGTGTATGTATGTGTATGTATGTATGTGTTGTATCAGAAAGCACTTTAGAGTATAGAAAGTTAGGTAGGAGTGCAACTTGCCTATAGTGAATAACTGGTGAATGATGAATGTAACTTGCTTATGGTAAATAGGATGCTGGTTGGCAGAGTTGCAGCGTTTTTCCCTTTAGATATATTCAGTTTAAAAAAATTGACTACCTTGGAGCACTGGTAGAAATTCCAGTGGAACTGGCCTTATGAGATAGCAAATCATGAATGAGCTGTGAGAGGAGCACCTGTCCATCTTCTGTGTATAAATTACTGTTGATGGCAAGTGTCCCTGCAGGAGGTTCCACCCAGGGGGAGGGGTTGGGTGCAGTAGCTTGACGGAATTTAGGTATGACTAGATTTCTTTTCTGCGTGTTGTCACATTGAAGAGTGGCCAACTTTCTAAAAAGTTAACAGATTTTCCAGTGGGAAGGTTTAAAACATTTAGAGTGTCACTAGAACATGAATAACATGACCTGTGGCCTCTCATCTTGGAGATTGTCTGCCACCCTGCAGGAGAAATGACTAGTGGCATAAGGTGTTTGTTTCTCAAGCAAGAAGTGTCAGTGTTTACTACGTTAGTAAAATGGGATTAAAAACCCTGTCTTCTGTAGAAAGTACTTAGGATCTATTTGTTGGTGTTCTGGGTTACACAGGATGATTGATCAAAGAAAAGAGCCACTGTGTCCTCAGGCATCTCAACATCAGGGGATCAGCCTCTGAAGAACTGAGTGCTGACAGCTTCCTAGAAGCTCTTCTTATTGTTCCACAAAAGGCACCTTTAGCAAATTAATTTTTACACACCAAAACTTCTAATATGATCTAGGGGTTGTTTTAAAAGACCCATCACCTGAGCAATTCTCAGTCATATGAGATTTCATGGTTTGCTAGGCATGTCTCCAGCCTGTTATGAAAAAGCTCTGAGAATCCTTCAAAAGAGTAACCTCCCAAACCCCAGATAACAGTCAGTGACAAAAGACTACTTTAAAGCTTAGGTGCCGTCAGTCTGGAATTCATGCCAGATACAGTGGCTCTGCTAAAATTCTGCTGTATCTTTTATCTCCTCCTGTGGTGCTTATAGACACATACTCATGGGAGGTGTCCAGACAGGTGACTCACCTAAGAGATTATTGTCTGGTTCTGTTAATGAAGTTGCTCGGCCTTTGCCTGTGCCCATAGCTGCAATATTCTGGCAGATCTCTTGTTGCTGTTAAATTGTTTGAGCTTTAGAAATAACTTACATGATTTATAATTTATTTTTCAGATGGAATAGGAATAAATCCTGCACAGACTGCCGGTGAGTGTCTGCTTGTCTGCCCATTGAAACTGGGTATTTTATTCATTTCAACTAGATAGGATTTTTCAGAAGACAGAGCTGTGTAGCTTATGTGGCAGTCTCCTGTAACTCACTGATAATTGGTTTCATGTTTATATGCTGATGTTCTATGGTTTTCACTACAAGTAAATGGAAGGTGATTAATAATGCTTTAGTAATTGAGAATACTAATGTGTGTAACAAAGACGTCTGAAGGGGAGAGACTGTGTTGCCAAGTACTGACTGCCACTCCTCTTAAAGTGAATTGCTTTAAGTCTGGATATTTCATGGTTAGCATCCAGAAAGTGCCAAAAAGAGTGCTAGCTGCTATTTAAACACCTACAGCCACTGACATCCCAAAGGCTGCTATCACAGGGGAGCTGTGTGAGCATAACCCAGCATGAAATGTTGGCGTCCTGGCCTGCTGGTGGGGAAAAGTGCCTAACATAGTAAAGGTGCTCTTATCTGTGGGAAGACTGCAGTTCTCCAGTGCATTCTTTGGGCTGCTGTTCTAACTGTAAGACTTTGAAGCTATGCTATTTAATATAATGTAGCCTCACTCTTGAACAGTACTTGGCTTCTAAACAATTGTATTTGGAAGATTTTGATTTATAAAAATTACAGATCACTGAAAATCACAAATCTAGCCAATGAAGAGTGATTTACAATTGCAGATTTTTGTTGCCACCATCAATCTTCTTGAGTATATACTTCAAATTAAAAGTTTATTTATGGAAAATTGTGAAGCACTGTATTACTAATCCCGTGTGATCTGGGAGTAGATAGTTTTATTTTTTTGATTAGAAGTTTTTGTTAGCTTATATCAGTTAGAACCCTTGCTTCCTCTCGCTTGTTGCCCTTTAGGTCAGCCTCTAAACTGAGTTATGTGTGTCATTGAGCTTGATTATGATATCATCAGGCAATCAAGCCCAAGTGTCAGAATAGCTCAGTGGCCTCCTCTGCCCTTGTATTGACTGTTTTCCTATTGGTGGCACCATTACTTGGTGTTACGTACTGTGTTTTCTAGCATGCCAGTGGCTAGTGTGCCTTGCCATGTAAACATTTGTTGATCTATGAGGGTGGAAGAGAAGTGGGGGGCAGAGCTTAGAATGGCTACCATCTGTGATGAAACCAGGGCATCCTCCCTGCCTTTGATGCATCATTTGCTGGGTGACAATGTTATTTTTCCTCTTTAGACGCCTAACTTCATGTTTTTGTCTTGTTTGTATAGGGAATGTTTTTCTGAAGCATGGCTCAGAGCTGCGAATCATTCCTAGAGACCGAGTTGGAAGCTGCTAATATATGCTTCTTGGAATACACAGCCTTTCAGAATAAATACTGGTATTTGTTGTTGCTGTACAATTGAAATCAGGCATTCACAATACAATGAAAGCACCGAGAATCCATGGAACAGGGAAAGTTGATGCTTGTCCCTTCTTGTTCATTTTTCTCATGGAAAGAGAGAATGCCTTTGAGTGGAGGTACCACAGCACAGGTCACACCGTGGTGACTGCTGCCTCACCAGGAGAGAGTTACCTCTGTAATAAATGGACTGTGCTTTAAAACAAAAACAGCAAAACTGGAGGAAGAGTGCTGATTCTTTTCAGGAGCATTTGTAAAATTAAAATTCACAGAATCGGATGTATTTTCTAATTTTAAAATTTAAAAGGATAATTGATCATAGAGGCATTTATTTGGCTTGACAGCATCTCCTAGTTAGATTTTTAAATTATATAATTCGTGATGAACTTAATAGACATTTGAATGAACAGTTAAATTTATATAAAACCAAACATTAAATTATAGGATCTAACCATTATAAGTTGCTATTGTGCATCAAATAGCTTCGATAACAGAGATCTTGTGAAATCAAGTGTGTCATGGTGGGAACTGACAGTACCACAAAAGCACCCTTAGCTATATTATGAATTCCTTGATAAATAATAAAGCTCTAAGTCAGAAATCCTTAAACCATTCTTTTTGAGAATTCCATTTTTGAGCAGCATCCAAAAGTATTGTTGCAGAGATGATCTGAAGCATCGAAGGAGTGTCCTTAATGAAGAGGGAACTTTAAAGAAGCTGTTAGCATTAGTCACAAGTGGATAAAGAACCAGGGGAGCAAAAATAGCCAGGCTCTTCCCAGAAGAGCGGAGGAAGTGAGGAGAATCAGGAGGCTGGCAGTGTCCAAAGGCAGGAGAATTCCGAGGACAGAGCTGCAGCCGGGCTGGAAAAGTGTGAAAGGGAGAAGAGTGCTGGGCACAGGGTCAGAAGGTAGCTGCACACGCTTCAAGACTCACATAAGACTTCAGGGCTGGGACCCTGTGCCCAGTACTCTTCTTCAGAATGAAGGAGATTACCAACTCCCCAGAGTCATCCTCTATACGCAGACACCCAGATGTGAGCCAGTCCCTCCCACAATAACCATTTGCCTTTACATAGGAAGTCCATGTCTGGCACATGTTTCAGGATGAATAAAATGCTGACAGTGACTGAGAGCTTGGCAGCTCTGCTTTAGTGGGTGAACTCTTTGGAGGTGAGGGTCTGTTACATGCTCCATAGAGCTAGAGATACAAGTTCTCAATAAATATTTACTGAATTCATGAATAATAACTTCAGGACCAATTTTTATCTTGTGTCTCATAGTCCCTTCTACAGGGCCTTAGTTGATTGGGAAATGGGGAGCTTGTAAGATAATTAAGGGTTGGCATCTGAAGGGATATGTTAGTAGATGAAGGAATTGTCCACGGGTTTGTGCAGCATGTTCTGAGGTTCTGAATTATGTAGCAATACCCAGCTCATGTGTGCTGGGGTATTAAGTTTATGTCTAGTGCCCAGAGACCTTATTCCTTATAATATTAGGCTTCTGGTAACCAGATATTTAAAATATTTGCCACCTAATTTTGCTTCCTATTAAACTTCTTCCATTCTGCCTTTGCACAAAATTCTGCTTGTCAGTAATGTTTATACAGTCCTACAGTATAAAATGATTTACCTAACACAACAGTTCTTTGATTTGAAAATAGTCTTGAAAATATTTTACTCAGAAACTAGATAATTTGTTATTAAATAAATGTGATCTATAAGTTCTTTGTGCAGAACGTTTTAGGCATAGTATTTAAATGTCCATAATTAATACTGTAGGAAAATACATTTTGTTACACTGTAAATCATGGCTGCCTATATTTTACTATCAGACTTACTAGCCAGCATACCTGTTGAGCCAGATTATTTATACTCTTTTTGTAAATGCAAAGATAAAAGGTAAGTCATGAAAAATAAATGTATATTTCTAAATATCAGTCCTTTACACAGAATAAGAGAACTTCTGGTGGTCCCAGTCCTGAGTGGTGAACAGAGTGAAGCTAGGAAATTAGATCTCCTGACTTCTGAAGTCATCCTTCGGATTCTCGCTCAGGCATGAGGACCTCTCTAAGCAGGTCTGGGGGTTGCATGTGCTGCTTGAGTGTTAGCACCATAACAGCCTTTCCAACCTTGAGAGCAGGACCAAGGCGAAGGTCAGAGTACCTGGAATCTTGGGCATTCCTTTAATCTGCTTGATTCTGGAGTCATCTGATAGAGCACAAAGATAAAAGATGCTGAGATTTAGTCACTGCTGGAAAACTCTTTACAATCCAAGTCAGTGGATTTTGGATGCTCTATTTCTTAGGTTTTGTTGCTATTTGAAGATGTATATAAATAAGTCCAAGGGAGTTGGTGCAGCCAATGAAGGTGTTCCCTTACAGTAACTTGAGTTCCGTCCCTGGGACCTGCATGGTGGGAGGAGAGAAGTGACCTCCACATTCACATTATGATTATATATATATATATATATATATATATATATATATATATATATATACACACACACACACATACATATATATGTATATGTGTGTATATATATATATATATATGCGCACACACATATGTAAAAACATTTTAAGCTACTATATGTCTGCCCAAGAGATATTGGGCAAACGTTTGTAGATTGGAAGCATCAAAATACTATCAAGGAGCAATTCTAGGCCCTTACTGTCCCCAAGGTTATTTATAAAGCTAGGTAAAATTATGTGCATAGTTGTTTTTAAGATCTATTGACCTAGGGCCAGACAAATGGCTCAGTGGTTAAGAGTGCCTCCTGCTCTTTCAGAGGACCAAGGTTTATTCCAAAAACCCACATAGTAGCTCACAACCATCTGTAACTCCATTTCCATGGGATCCATTGCCCTCTTCCGGCCTCTGTAAATGTTCACATGCTTGCAAACAACACTTATGTACACAAAAAATTAGAAAAAAAAATGGTAAAAGTCTTCTGAACTTCAAATGTGAAGAATGGTGTAACATATAACTTGTTGAACAGGTGCTAAGTGGTTTCCATTCACTGGAAGGATTAAGAAAAGTGTGCCTTTAAGCCAGGCTTTGCCTTTGAGGCTCCATATAATCTGGAGAAATCTTTGTATCTGCTTTTTGCAGATTACTAATTTGCATTGAATTATATATTTTAAAAAATGAAACAAGTTCCTCAACATGCTGAAAATGTCTAGTAATGAATGACAATCCTTTGAATACATAGTGTGATATGGATAGGGGACACTTCTGTCTTTATCAGGCTTGGAGACACTTACATAATCCCAGCAGTAGGGCTGTAAGATCAAGGGCAGCCTGGGCTGTGCAGCAAAACTGCCTCTAAACACAAAGATGTGTAGAAAAACAGTGTCAGGAACTGGAGTTCTGCTCAACCAGAGTCTACCATCTGTCCAAGAGGCCTTCCTGGGCTGGAGTTTGTGCATGCGTAGCTGTGACTGCTGCCCTCATGGTTTACTTCTAAAGCTGTACCTAGCGACCGAGGCTGTTTAGTCCTCTGCTGTGCCACACCGATTCTGACACGTCCTTGCCTTCACTTCCCCACCTGTGAGTCTAGGAAACCCGTGTCCTGAGGATAAGAAGCCTCTCTGCTTCCAAGCAAATTAGGACTTGAGTCACTTCTTTTTTGTGGAATAGTTATTAAAGCCAGAATTATTTGTCTCAAACTATGAGTTTTACTTTTTTTTTTAAACCTTTTTTTTTTTTTTTTTTTTTTTTTTTTTTTGGTTTTTTTGAGACAGGGTTTCTCTTGTGTAGTCCTGGCTGTCCTGATACTCACTCTGTAGACCAGGCTGGCCTCGAACTCAGAAATCCACCTGCCTCTGCCTCAAACTATGAGTTTTATAAGTCCAATATCATGGTTTGAATTTGGCTCAGATATTCAAATGCTTAGTCACTGGGCACTATTTAAGAAGAACAAGAAAGTGTGACCTTGTTGTGGTTACTGGGTTGTGTTGTGAGATTCTTAAAGCCCACAGCAGACCCAGTCTCTCTCATGCTGTCTCCACTCATGCTCTCACCCTTTCACTCACCTTCTACCTGTGGATCAGGATGTAGCTCTCAGCTACTCAACAGCACCATGCCTTCTGCAAACCATGTTTTCCACCATGATAATGGACCAAACCTGAAAATGTAAGCAACCCCTGATTGAATGCTGTCTCCTGTAAGAGTTGATTTAGTCATGCTGTCACTTCACAGCAATAGAACAGTGACTAAGACAAATATTGCCAAAATTGGGTTTCAAAATTTAATTGCCAATAACAAGTACTTCGTAAAGAAACAGATGAAAACTTTGAAAATTGCAACTATTTCTGCATCATCAGTATTTGATTAGCATATCCATAGTCCCCACAGTTACCAGCTACTTGCCTTGAAAATTTTATCATTTCCAGTCTCCATTTCAGTGAGAATATTCATTTATGTAACAGTCATTTGAAAAGGTTTGTGGCCCTGTTGCCTGATTTTTTTTTTTTTTTTTTTTTTTTGCATAGAGTTATGATCTTGTTAAATACAAAAGAACAGCCAAGGTTCACAGACAAATAGAGAGCCAGTTTTGGGCATAAATCTCTGGTTCTCTGGCAAAACTCATTTGAAATGTAAAAGCTGTTATTGAGAGCATATCGTGATGATACATCATGTCAATATTTGTTTAGCTGCCTAGCAGGTTTAATAAATCAGTTCTTAAATGTACAGTTCACAGTTGATGAGCTGTTACAGAAATAGGCTCTGCAGTCTGTGTTGTCAGCACCACAAACATTTTGACAAGTATCGAGATGCTCGAGTCTCTACATATTTTCATTTTGATGTTTTGTAGATAAATATATGGACAGATTAAGGCTTTTCCATTTTTAGATATCCACATTGTCTAAGGATGAAACGAGGTGGATTACCAAAGAAACGGTAGAGATGGTCTCATGTCGTGGTTGGCTACATATAGCCAAACAGATGTAGCTTCTCAGAAGTGATGAGGTCTTATCATTAGACACTCGAAGTCTGAGCTGTGGCTGTGTCACAGTCTGGAAAGAGTATGCCACATATCCTGATTTAATTTTTAAATGGATCCACTGTTTACCTGTGAGAGTGAGTATAGTGTGTGTTTCAGAGTGATATTTATTTATAGAGGGACTCTAAAATGTACTCTATCTCATTTTTCTTAGGTTATATATTTTTAAATATTTTTAAATAGTATATCCCTAGACATTTAAAAATGTTAAGTAGGATTTGAAGACATAGCATCCTTGTTATAAACAAAGACGTAAATATAAAATTCTGACCTGCCCTGTGTCTTCTGCTCCCCACTTTCCTTCCCAGCCCCACATCTGAAAGAAGTCTCTTGCTGTGGGAAGCTGCTTAAGGACTTCCCAGAATGCACTTCATTTGTCCCTCTGGCAGTACATTTGATAGTCAGCTATGTCAGGGTTGGGCTTCACAGCCTCACCTCATCAGGTTGTCTAAACAGTATTTCTGATTTCTGTCTTTATCAGATACATCTTTTTAAAAATTTTATATGTATGACTTCTTGCATGTATGTATGTGTACCATATGCCTGCCTGGTAACTATGGAGGCCAGGAAAGTACATCAGATCCTCTGGAACTGGAGTTACAGATGGTTGTGAGCCATCATGTATATTCTAAGACTCAAACCCTGGTCCTCTAGAAGAGCAGCCATTGTTCTTTACCATTGATCTATCTCTCCAGCTCCTGCCTATGTTCTTTGTAAACCCTAACTCTGATGTTTGTTCTGATTCGATAGTCTTCCATTGTTTTACCTGACTTCCATATTGTATAGAAGATTTAAATTGACCTGTGCAACCCTAGAGATTGAAGAGCATCCTTGACTTAAGTGCAGTTGTTGCCAGAGATCATTCTAGGGTCTTTGTATATGGGAACCACTTGCCTGAAATCTCATGAGACAACAAAATGTGCAGGTTCACCTGCTAGGGTAACAAGTACCCCTATGTTCAAATAACTCACATCTTGGTTGAATGTATTAATATTAACTTTGGAGGGTCATGCAGCCATTATCAAGTGAATATAATGGTGTATGTCACAGGGATTAAAGGACCACAAAGATCAGTGGAAATAGTTCATGAAGGACTTGAAGAAAAGACATGCAGAAAAGTATTGATATATAGTAAGGCTACTACAGTTTCCTCAGGTATGTACGCTGTCAGCTTGCATCAGAGTGGAAAGTGTTCAAGCCTTTGGGGGGATTTTAGGCTAGAGAGAAGAACAGTGAAGGATAGCACCATGTCCAGGCTATGGTTTTTAAAAGTTATGGTATATCATTTTCAGTTTAGATGAGAAACATATCCAACCCTAGATGATAAGAAGTGCCCTCTTCTCACTATGGGGAACTGTGGTGTTTCCTTTTGGAAATGCAGGCTACCTTATTGAAACACTCCTCTTAGTGTGACGAGGTATGTGTGTAAACTTTCTGAACCTGTTCAACCTCCTGCACTGCAGTGTTGCTTTCTATACACAGCAGGTTAGAGGAACGTCAGTTCAAGGGGTGTGAAGGAGCCAGGGGCCGTGGAAAGCAGTTGGTGAATTAAAATCGTGGTCTGTAGGAACAAGACTGGGTGATGTGGGACTAGTTACGGCAATTATGTTAGAAGACATGATGAACTGTCCTAGAGTGTGGGTCCCACGTCCTGCATATCTGAGTTTAACCAACCACAGATCATATTGCTTGGGGGGAAAAGCAGTTATATGCACAGCTTTCCTCCCTTTACTGCCCAACCAATGATGTGTAGCTATCATATAGCAGTTACATTGTTAGTGTCAGGAATCTGGACGTGACTTAGAAAGTATACTGGATAATGGGAATGGGCTATCTACAATTACTTTCCATTTTTATATAAGGACCTAACTCTAGGTTGGAGTCATCAAGAGCTGAGCTATAAAGAAAGCAGCTAGCCAGCAGCATGACCACAGAGATTGTAGGACATCACTCATAATGTAATGAGATAGGTGACATCATGACTATGAGGCCTCACTGTAACTTGAGTGTGAAATGTCCTCCAGAAGGTTATGTAGCTGATACTCCATCCACAGACACTGGTGCTGTATGGGAAGCTGTTCAGGATTTGGGACATGGGGTCTAACTGCTGGAAGTAAGTCATTAGGGGTGAGCCTTGGAAAATTAAGCCTGTTACTGCTTGTAGCATGCAAACTCTGCTTCCTGTTCTAATTGCCCTAGGATGAAGTCGGCCACACACCTTTGTCAATGGAGAACTGCCCTTGCTGAAATCACCCTCTGGAAACATGAATCAAAATAACTCTTAAGTTGTTTCTGTCAGACATTTTGTCATGGCAGAGGAGAAGGTAACTAATAAAGATCTCAGTACTATTTGTGCTTGAAGTGAGCACATAAAAACACTCCATAGCTTAAAGGAGTTGAGACTTCTGGCAGACATTAGTGAGTATCCATGGATCATGGAATTGCCCCCTCACATGGATAGATCTGATCAAGTGCAAGGGTCACAGGTGAATCACAAGCACGAGGCTGAAGTAGCTTTTAGTTTTTCTTAGAAAAGCTGAAGAAATTATCTCAGTCTCATCTTAGTACTTCTTTGAAGGTAAAGATGCCCCCAACCTAATGGATTTTACTAGGGGGGAGGGGCGGACTGCAACCTTGGAATAAGGATGGAGAGCAAGGCGTTACAGGCTTCTGCGACCCCTCAAAGAGTCCTGACCTGCCTACTGCATGAGGCAATTGATCTAAAATGGCTCCCAGCACACCAGTGAGCTAGTAAAAAGGAACCGAGGGCAGGGTGGGGACCACTTCCCCTTCTTAATGGAAGTCCTCACAGGTGATGATACCCCCACCCCAACTCTTTCTGAGTTACCTCATTAGGCAGGGCTTTCATTGGGGCATGGTGATGGTGTGGTGAGTTAAGATTGGACGAGAATTTAGGGACTTGAGATTGCCTCAAACATTGTATATAAGCTTATGTGCTGGGCAGATGCTGGTCTCCAGAGTCGGATTCATTATCTGACTCCATCCCCCTCTCACCCCTCATTCTAGATCCTGCTCTCACATATTATCATCTCTGAAAACAGAACACAGAAAACTTCAGTATCGCTTTTGAGCTTAGAGGAAAAAATCCATAACAAAATTAATCCAAACATATCCAGCAATGTGTTCCTAAAAATCTATACTGTGACCAAGCAGGTCCATACAGAGGGTATTCTGTATACAAAGATGACTCAATATTTTAAAAATAGTTTATATAATACACAGTGACAGGATGAAGAGAAGAAATCTGTGGCCCTAACAATTGACACTTAAAATATATTTGAAAATCATGTTAACATCGATTCATGATGATAATGATTTTAAAAAAAATTCAGAACCATTGGAATAGAGAATTATTTTCTAAACTTGTTATAAAGTAACTATAAAACCCTACAGTTGATAGTAAATTGAATAATGAGATTATAGATGCTTTTTGCTTGAGGCTATGCAGAATCTTTACCCTTCAATATCTATTTAACTCACTTCGTAAATTCTATCAAAGGCAAAAAGGCAAGATAAAGAAAAAGATGTTCTCGGTTTGGGAAGGAGAAAGCCCGTACAGGATTCTGAGGTGATGGCAAGTACTGCAGCACCACCTTACCCCTCACCCCTCACCCCTCACCCCACCCTTGATGATGCTGAGGGAAACCTTAGAATTAGCAGAGAGGGGATTCAAAGTCAAAATGTGAGAAAGCTTTTTAATGCTACTTACTAAGGACACCTAGAACTTCTCATAGTGAGAAATCCTGCCTTTTAAATAGATTGTCTTAGAGCTCTCTAGCCTCTGCTTGGAAGAAGTATTTATTCTAAAATGTTTTGATCAGTATTCTAAGGTTTAGCCAAGTATGGAAGGTGCCTAAAAATATTTGCTGGTCTTTAAAGCATGGTAAATGAGCCACAAAGCCATTACAGAAATGGTAGCTGTCATAATCCCTCCTTTCACCACTAGTTGCAAAAAATAAAGACTGTTATTCCTGGGTTATTATGTAATCTTTATTTATTTGTCTGTTTTGATATGGCCATCACTTCTTCTATTCTGAACCTTGAGTATGAAGACTCATAAAATGGCGGTCACAGTGTGTTTCTTCCTAGAGAACTATTACACATGAACACTAATACTTAATGGGCTTCTTACAATGTTCCAAGCTCTATGTTAAGTTTTCCATCCATATTTAATCATCAGAACAATCTCTCTGAGTCCTATAATTTTTTTTGCCAATGCTACACAGCTACTCAGCAGCAAAATCACTCTCAGAGCTTGCGTAGACAGGCACTTTGCATTCTTTCAGATCATCAGCCAGCTTCTCCTGTTGAGACCCACCAGGAAGTTGCCTGTTCTGAGAATACAGGAAGCTCTTGCCTCCCTCCTTGTCACCCTTGTTCACATATTTCTCCTTTTCTTATTTCCTTGCCTTTGCCTACTCTGTGATACTGCCATACACCAGAATTCATGAATAATGAGCGGAGAGGCTTCGGCCACTGAAAGGCTGTGTTTGTAGGGTAACTTAGCTTCATGCTTTTTTATTATATGTTGCTATAGCATTCAAACGATACATGTGTCTGGACTGTTTTCCATACCATAAAGCACCCAACAAAGGTGCAAAGGGCTCCCTTCATTACAAAATATCATACACCCAAAATATCCTCCAAGGAGCAAACTGTAAACAGAGCCTTCTAGAGTTTATAGAGGCTTCACAGTAAACGAAAACTGAAGTAACAGAGCCGATTTTTTTTTTTTTGAGGTTGAAGTGGGTTTATTTTTCTCCTGTCTGCTTTTATATCATTCTAAATACATGCAAAGAATAAAGTCAGTTCTAGGTCAAGGAACAAACAACACAATAAACAAAAATAGTCAAGGAACAAACAAGGCAATAAACAAAGTTCCATGGTATTCAGGGACTTATCAGGATGATCAAAATCTTGAGCCTACTTCCTTGTCCTGGCCCAATGTCAAATTTTTGCCAAATATCTAGAAGCAGCCCCAAGAGCTGTCCACACTGGGTGATGTGTGTTTTTGGCATTTCACCCAGAAGGCTGTTGTTATTATACTGATACAAAACTTCAGGTATGTTTTTGACATGAACATATATTTTTAGGTCTGTGCTAAGGGTGGCATAGATAACTCATTGTAGCTCTTACATTTAACCGTTTGAGAGATTGCCAAAGGCAGCCACTTTACTTTGAAATCCCACCCCCAATGTAACAGAGAGCCCTAACCTTCACCAGGCCGCTTCTCAAGCTCTCTCACTTGCCTCTCTCTTTAGCTGTCTTAGCAGGTGTGTGTAAAAGTGCCACAGTATGGTTTCAATTTTGCATTCGCTGATGGACAGTGATGTTAAGCATCTTTTTGAGTATTTATTCAAATCCTTTGTCCATTTCCAAAATTGTTTATCTTTTTATTGTAGAATCAAAGTACTCCATCTATTCTGGACACTCAATCTTTATCAAATATGGATTTGTAAATATACATACATACATACATACATACATACACACAGCCATATTTTATGTATGTGAGTACACTGTAGCTGTCTTCAGACACACCAGAAGAGGTCATTGATCCCATTACAAATGATTGTGAGGCACCATGTGGGTGCTGGGAATTGAACTCAGTACCTCTGGAAGAGCATTCAGTGCTCTTAACAGCTGAGCCATCAGTCTCCTATGAATATTATTTTGACCTGTGGTTCGCTTTATTCCTTTACTTTCTTTGTAACATTTTTTGACACACAACAGATTCCCTCCTCCCAGAGAGATAGGGTCTCACTATGTAGCTCTGGATGTCCTAGAGCTCACTATGTAGACCAGGCTGGCCTCAAACTCACAGAGCTTCACCTGCCTCTGCCTCCTGAGTGCTGGGATTAATGGTGTGCCTACCACAGCTCAGCTCAGAATTTTATCTTTACGAATTGCTGTCACCACACTTTCTCTGCCTCTCATCTGGTGCCTCTGTTTCTCCTCTGTCTTCTTTGATATAGGATTGCCTATGGTGCCTTTGCTATCCTGCATTGTTTCTTTTTTTTTATTTATTTAAAACACTTTGTTTATCAATATTTGTATAAACACATATACCTATACATGCATACATATATACATACACATATAAATGATAATCAAACAATAAAATGCATTCAAAAAGTATGGGGGGGTTGGGAAGAGTGGGAGGAAGGAGAGAAATGGGAAAGTTAGGTAAATATAGTGTTCATATATGAAATTCTCAAAAAGGAATCCAGTTTTTCAAAATGTTCAACAGACCAACCAGCACTTCACAATATGAAAGCAAATATGACCTACAACCATGTTGAAGGACACCTCAACTCACTACAAACTTTGAAGTTCAAAATAAGATCAATAAAAAATTATTTCACCCAGCATGCTAACACAAACCACAATAACGTTTTATAATTCAAAGTATTTCTGAGAACAAGAAAATAGATTGTCAGGAACTAAGTCAGCAGAACCAGGGGTACACTGTGTGTTAATTTTTGTTTGTTTGTTTGTTTGTTTGTTTGTTTGTTTTTATCAAATCATAATTTTTACTTTTTAACATAGGGGTTATAAACACAAAAATGCAGAATGTGGGGAAGGGGATGACACAGGAACATAGATGTTCAGAGGGAGTACAAATAGCAGAGCTGATTTTAGGTTCATCTCCACTTCTTAAAGACATCTTAAAATAGAAGAGTTGGGGGGAAAAAAACCCAACAACAACAACTGCCACTAAAAGCTTTCTTTTGAGAAAATCTGGGCAGGAAAAAAAAAAAAAAAAAGGCTTGGGCAGAAAAAAAAAAAGCCTTTATAAAATGAAGATCCAACTTGCCTCTCCAAATAATCACTATCTTCCTGTCTGGAGGTTCCAGGCACAAGGTAATTGCCTCTCAGTGCTACTTTGTTACCCATGATCTGAATAAACCACTCTCAGAAGCCCCTGGGAGCAGTCCCCCAGGAGTCCTTCAGGGAGCCTCGGAACTGTAATTTCCTCCAGACACTCTGAGCAAATTACATTCTTTCTTGAGCTCTAAACTTGATAATTAGATGAGTTCAGTTAAAGTTAAAAATACAGTGAAGTAGAACATTGTCCTTTGCCAGTTGTCAACCTGGGTTGGCGACAGAATGGAGGGGACCTCAGAGACCAAACAAAGTTTTGGGGGCAAGACTCTCATTTCACATTTTGGCAATCGGATGGTGTGTGTGTGTGTGTGTGTGTGTGTGTGTGTGTGTACAGTTATCTTTTTTTTTGTATTATAATCTGTTGGTGTATTTACTTAGTGGCTCTTGAAAGGGGAAGAATGAAGTACACATCAAGTAATTGGTAGGATTTCACCTCTCGTGCTTGTTTGACAGCAATGCTAATATTACTTGCCCTCAATCACAGAAGGGAAGGCATAGAAATGCTTCAGTGTAACAAAACAATGTTTTAATTTGTCCTTAGTTGTAACAGCCAGTTTAGCTTAGTATAATAAAATACTACGGATTAGATGCCTTAGCACATTTTATTACATTTATTATTTATTTATTTATTTATTTATTTATCACAATGATGATGGTGATATGTGTGAGAACACATACGCATGTGCCATGGTATATGTATGTGGAGCTCAGAGAACAACCGTGTGAGGTTGGTTCACTACATGAACTACATTCACTACATGGCATTTTTATGGGTTGTAGGTATGAAGCTCATGTCAGTCTTGCATTGTTACCCATTGCGATGTCGCTCAGGACCAGCAACAAATACTCCTCAGTGTTCTGCTTGCTGGTAAGTCCACAACCCATCCAGATCCTAGCAGATTAGATTTTGGAAGGTTCCTTGGTTTGCTGTGAGTGTCCTTCTATGGCAGAAAGCCGAGGGGTTCAAAGGGGTTGAGGGGTTGAAATATTGCTAAATCTCCTCTTAGAAGGGCAGCAATCCCCTTGAGGAGTACAATGGTTCCAGAAGCCACATCACCCAGCATCAGGTTACAGGGTAGGATTTCAGCATATGAATACAGTGGGTAGAGGAAACACAGTCATTCATTCCATAAGGTTTCTTTATGTAGCCTGGGCTGGCCTTGAATTTATAGTCCCCACGACTCAGCCTTGCAGGGGGTGGGATCACAGTCCTACACTACTATGCTCCTCTGTGGAGCCTATTTTACCAAGACTATAACTTCATGTACCAGGTTTCTGCTCTTTTCATTTACCTCCCAAAGGCATTGTTTTGCTTTGTTTAACACTACTACAGCACAGCAAATTTGGAAGAGGCACTAACATTCAACCTGCAAATATAGTGTTATGCTGATAAAGTCTAAAGTAGACCATCAGCACCCCTACCACGCTTCTCTGTAGTCTACACTGCCGACCTCCTAGCATGCAAGCATTTCCCCATCTGACTCACTAATGAGTGAATGGGTGCCAGCTAAACCATATTCTGTATTTTAGAATAGAGTGGTGCCATCCTTCACAGATAAGTGCTGGGCAAAGATACAGCTACTTTTGTTATTTGTGTCATGTAACCTCTATCTATACTTCATGTCTGCATGAAAGAAAAAAATCTGACCTTAAAGGGCAGACGATGTTAGAAAAAGAGGTGTCTGTGTTTCTGTCTAGTATACACGGTTTTTTTTTTATTAATTTCAGAACATTAAATGAATATTTATTTTTAACTTTCTGTTCTTACTTTGATTTAACAAAGACACTTCCATTTTGCTTGAAGCAAGCATTTATTTTCATTGTTTCTGATCTGCCTGCTGTCTCTGTCCTTGCTTCACTTTCTTGGATGAGCCATACAAGTCACTAGAATGTGGGCTAGTTAGCTAACAGCTGAGCCTGGTCTGTATGTCTGTCTTAGGGTTTTACTGCTGTGAGCAGACACTATGACCAAGTAACTCTTATAAAGGACTTTTGAATTGGGGCTGGCTTACAGGTTCAGAGGTTCAGTCCATTATCATCAAGGTGGGAGCATGGCTGCATCTAGGCAGGCATGGTGCAGGAGGAGCTGAGAATTCTTCATCTGAAGGCCACTAGGAGAAGATTGGCTTCCAGGCAGCTAGGATGAGGGTCTTAAAGCCTATGGCCACTGTGACACACTTCCTCCAACAAGTCCACACCTACTCCAACAAGGTCACACCTCCAAATAGAACCACTCCCTGGGCCAAGAATATTCAAACCATCACAGTGTCCATTCATTAACCTGGCAGGAGACCAGACAGAAGAACATGCTAAATCACAGGAACCAAACAGAACAAAGATTTCAGAGGGTTTTATGAGCAATGTAACAGCTCCAGCAGACCAGCACAGCCCTCTGCCTCCATCTTCTGCCAGACAGTCTGTTTTAGAGACAGGAGAAAAGAATTCTAGAACATGTGTACATGTGTGTTCTATATGTTCAGAGTATGCAAAGATGAACAAGGAACTTGGTGACATCATGGCTCTCCTCACCTCCTCTGGGGAGCCACAGAACAGGTAAAGATCTTGTTTCCCTTGGTGCATTGTGTGTGGCCAGGGCACATGGTTTATATCTAGTGTCATATTGCACACAGTAATAGGCACAGTATGTTGAACTGTGTGTGGTCATATCAATCTCAAACTTTTGTGTGTTTCTCAGCATGTACTTGGTTACACCATGTGTATGCAGTACACATGGAGGCCAGAAGAGGGCATCAAATCCCCTGGAACTGGAGTTACAGATGGTTGTGAACCTCCATGTGGGTGCTGGGAAATGAACCCTGGTCCTCTGCAAGAGCAGCCAGTGCTCTAACCTCTGAGCCACCTCCAGCACTCAATACCAATTTAAAATATTAATTTTGAGCTGTCATTCTCATCTTCTCTTGCTGTTCTAGAAATTTCCCTCAGATTAGGTGGAAATGTTTTTAACATGCATAGTTACAGTGTTAGCAACACTCTTGCAATTAGATGAGAAAAGAAGACCACTTTATTGGTGAATATTCATATCAAAGGAATTTGGATGGCTTCTTGAAACATGTTCAAACCCCAAAGAAATGAAAAAATGAGAGAGGGAGAGAGAAAGAGAGAGAGAGAGAGAGAGAGAGAGAGAGAGCGAGAGAGAGAGACTAGAATCCTAACCTCGCCAGAGACAAAGTAATTCAATGAGGTACCATCCTCCACCCAAATGACAGTGGTGAAGATAAGAAGAGAATTCTGAGCACTGACAAAGGTATGTGCTTGGGACCCATCATACAGGACAGAGATGGCTAAAGTGACACATTATATCACCATGGCTGCTAAGTTGTGTTATGTAAAATCAGATGTCCTTTCAGCCAGCAGCTCCCATTGGGGTTCATGTCTACTGGAAGTGGTCAGAGATGTCTAAACTGAAATTATGATATTATTTTCAAAACTAAAAGAAAATCAATATCGGTAACATAAATGTCCCACAGCAAAAATTCAGTTGTTTAAGTATGGTATAGAAAAGATAACCACACTGAATAATGTTCATAATATGATATTAAATTAAATTAAAATAGAATATAAGGTGGCATATTTAATATTTAGCTTATTTTGTTAATGAGTATTACTTTTAAATATTTACCAACTGGGTGAGTTTTATTTTTTATATTCAAGTTAAATTGAGTATAACTCATCTGTGTGTATTTGACCTTTAGTTTTAAAAGAGTTGCTGATATCAAATATTCAAACTCAGAAGAAAAAAAAAGGTCATGGGGAATATATTAAGATTTCAGAGACAGTGAATGTTTAATGCATTACCTCTAAATATTTATCCAGCAGTAAAAGGCCACATCCTCTCCTTCTTCTTTCAATTTTCTGAACAGATTCTAATATTTCAAGTCTTTGTCAGGTCTCACATCATCTACGGCTTTTACAAACCTCTGCATCCCGCCCTTCAACCCATTCCTCTGAGAGTGGGTTTCTCTATTAGTTGCTTTGTTGAAACCAGAGTAACTGATTTAAAAAAAAAAAAAACCAAAACAAAAGCAAAGGAGGAATTTTGTACTTTGGTTCTCACAAGTGAGGAAGATTTCAGATTCAAACAGTGATGTGTTCCTGTTATAGTTACTGACTAGGGTTTTGTTTTTGTTTTTAAGTAAAGGAAGCAGAAAACAAGCAAAGTGTTTAATATCTTGCTACAGTTGCCAATTGAGTCAAGACTGCCCACTCAAGGAAGCTGACATCAGAGCTTGCATTCATTGCTTTTCTGCTGGTTTTCTCTTGTATCTTTAACTTCTGGTCCAACGATCTTGCCAGAGAAATGATGGAATGCTTAGCTGTCAGAGTAATGCCTTGCTACCCCAGCTTCATTCCGTGGGGCCCACTATTGCTGGTTCTTCCATGGCACTCTGGAGTGAAAACAACTTTAGTAACATGCCTATTAGACTATTGATTCCAAGCTTCTACCCACACCTGTCTCAGTGGCCACAGAGATGATGCTCTCCAGTATACCTTATAAGGAAAGTATTTTTTCCAGTAGTCACTCAGAATGGCAGCTTCTGTAAAAATAGCACTTATCTTATTCTGGGCTAAATGTGAGGTTTGTTGAGAATATATACTTTGGGGGGAGACCTTCTCCCTAGAGAACAAGAACTAACTCTGAACCTTGCCCTTGCCAAGAATATCTGTTGCTTTAGACAAGTTTAATCAATACTGAGTCCATGATCATAAAGTATAATCAATAAAAATCAGGTTTTATTACCATTCACACACCTATGTGTGATATTGAGATAATTGTGATATTGAGAGTCTTTTAGTAGTTCTGGCTGAGTGTTCTTACTGGAGATCTGAATCCCTGGGTGAACTCATCACATTAAAGCCTACATCCTGGGACTAATCAGCCCACACTTATTAAGGAAAATATTGGAAATGAATAGCTAGCCAAGTTCACTCTTTTTAGGAGTGAACTGCAGTAAATGGAGAGGGTTGCAGTGCTTGCCTAAAGCACATTTTATTAAGTTGTGCATCACAGAAGCAGTTACATTCTGACCATAGTGTGATGATTTAATTCTTCACACAAGTCCTATCGACAGACTGAGGCAGTATTAACTCATCAGAGAACTTTCCAGCTTGGACCTGGGCAGCATCAACTCCTCAGAGAACTTCTCGGCTCACAGGTGGCTGTGAATTTCTTTTCCCTCCTCTCCCCATTGTTTTCACATATAACTTCATAGGTCATAAAACTCAAATTTTTTTCACAAATATTGGCTTTGTCTCAAGGGATCTGATGCCTTTTTCTTGACCTCTCTGGGCTCCTATACACATGTGGTGCACATAAACTCAAGCAAACACACACACACACACACACACACACACACACACATACACACTTAAAATACTTTATAAAAAGAATGGCAACAAGTACACTAAAGATATCAGGTGCATTCTGAAATACCCTTGGCTAAATTAGCCAAGAAATAATGTGTAGATGTTCAAAACCTGCTGACTTGGGGGTCAGTACAGAGTTGGCATTTCATTTTAGCTATGCCCTTCCTGGCATTCTCTTTCTCTGTAATTAGTGATTAACCAACATTGTCCATTGAAGTGTTTAAAATCCTAATTACTTGGTAGATTTAATGTATTTGTGATTAACTCAGAGTCCCCAATAATGTATTGATGTCACATTAAGAAAAGCACTTCCCCTTAGGGTCTTTAAAGCAGACTGAGCCCACATTTAGGTTCTGTTCATCCTCTCCATCTCATCCTGTATCTGTCCATTATATGAGTCTGAATCTGTGCCTGTCAGAAGGCTGTCTTGTGAATCTGTCCCCCTGTCTGTTCCTAATTAAGGACTTTGCTTTCTCTTTTATTGAACAGAGCAGAAAGCATCACATGGGGGAAGTAATGGAGAACTTTAGAGAAATCTTTAACAAGGGATTAAGTCACTGACTTCAACTGACCCAGGCAAACAATATCACAAACATCACTGTTTATCAAAGAGTGTCTATATGTTGCCTTTAACATTTATGGTGCAAAATTATCTCTAAGGCTGCTTTCACCCTATTTGCTGTTTCCAGAAAATAATTGTGATGGCACACATTTACTATGTCCCAGGTGAGGGGCACAGAGAATACATAATTTAAGGTTACAGCTATGCGAGCAGATCCCGGGCAGCAGCTCTGCTCCCAATCTCACAGATCCCAGAGGAAGCGGGCCTCCCAGGAGCTCTAACCCGGGCAGTATCTTAGAATTGTATATTACAGAATACACAGCCTTGGTGTATCGACTCATCAAGCAAGCTGAGCAGACCTGCTCGAACCTCTGATGTCCTGGAATTCCAGATGGATGCAGTGAAAACACATCATCAGAGGCTTATCAATTTACTCTCACTTCTGCTCCTCTTCTAATATCTCAACACCTATAATCAGGTTGAAGAAGTTAATGAAGAGTCAGCTCCTCGATTCCCTAGGCTTGGGGACTGAGGTGGTTAATATTGGGCTGACTTTCTAGGGAAAAGTAGTGGTTTTGTTAGAACAGGGTGGATTAACTAGGATTTATTGCATAGCCATAACCTATTGGTAGAAATAAGTATAATTGTTATTAAGATGAAGTTATAATTTCTTAAATGGTAGAAAATTTACTTTGATTTCAAATTTAAGGTTTTCATTGGTATGAGCTTCTTATTAATATAAAAATGAGATTAATATTGTTACTCTCATAGGCATTGTGCCTATATAACACATCTAGGAATACAAGGCTTAGACCCAGTCCTTCTTTAACTTTTCTAATTGATTTGAGATGGTTAGCCTGTGAGTTAAGGGCCTATAGCAAATTCATGGCTCTGAGTTTATTGTTAGGGTGTTTTCTATATTTTATTTAGAAATAGCTGAGAGGAGTTAACAGCCAACAGTCCAGATTGCCTTACATGAATAGTTGGTTTTCAAAACGTCAGAAGTCCACAGAATTGACATTACAAACATTTCTGTATTAATGTTCATTTTGATTAGAGACCTGTCTGCTCCTGACAGCTTCCTGTCTTGGATTCTAAGAAGAAATTGAGCATCTTTGGAGTTATTTCAGTTGTGGTGAGACAGCCACTAGGCAAGAATTGCCTCTTTCCATGTACAGACAAATTACTGTCCAGAAAAGAACACACTTGCAGAATAGTCAACTGATTATATCTGCCAAGACAGAATAATCAGCCCTTAATAATTCTGCATCACTAAGGTCTGTCAGATGATCCTGGGCCAGAAGGCTGAAGATGGGATGTTCCAACTTTTCGTAGTATAGGAACTGTCCAGGTGTTCAGCAGTTTCTATAAATTGGCTTAGTTTTAGAAGCTATGCTTTGTGCTTCCCATAACTTCAGTTAACTTAGTCATTCTGGATTTTTGACAAGGTTGAAAACTTATAGTCTCATAGCCAATCCTGGCTATTTACTTTGAGAGAAAAGATTTGAGAGGATGGTTTTCAGCTGACATTCATTCTAATGCCAAGAAAAAAAAAGCCAAGTTCAGAACTAAGTCTGTTAGTTAGGAGGGATGACAGAGGTTCTGGTTAGTCAACAAAATGTTGTACTGAGTATTAGGTCTATCTTGTACCTTACTGACATAAATTGGTATAGTTATGCTCTAACTGTATTTTAGGAAAAAGTTTTATTTTAACGGGAAGGGTGATATGTAGGAGGAGCTAAGGTGGGAGGAGTAAGGAGAGGAAGAGGAGGAGTAAGGAGAGGAGGAGGAGAAGGAGAGGAGGAGCTAGGTGACGAGAGAGAGGAAGGTAGGACATGGAGGCAGATGTTCGAGTGTCTCCACCAGTCAAAGATAGTTGATATATCTAGGTTGGGTATTGGGTTAGAAGGGGGGATGGAATAGAGGTTTTCTAGGGAGGGGAAAAGGGGAAAGGAGATAACATCTGAAATGTAAATAAAATATCCAATAAAAATTAAAAAAAAAAAAGATTACAGCTATGCATTAGCTTAGGCAGTAAAACTTGATCACATGGTAATCCAAGGCAAGTAAGGTTGATTCTCGTTCTCTAAAAGGCTAGGTAAACAGTCTGAGTACACAGTAGGACAGCAGTCTTAAATCTTAAATGACCTCAATGTGTACTATTATTATGGTTGTGAGATCCAGCAAAAGTTCCAGTCTTTTATCATCATATTGCATTTGCCACAATGACCCATGAAGAATATGATCCTAATATAGTTTATGGTAAGTCATCCCATCAATAATTGAGCAAGAATCTTTTTGAATATGTTTGTATTTAGGGAAGAAAAGGTCAGTAGAGAGTTTTCTTTTAAATCAATCCCTCTAACATTTTTACTGCAGTCAAATTGCTACTATGAATTGTTGTGTAATTTTTGTTGATAACTGGGTTGGCTGTTGCTTCTGAATACTTATATATATTAAGTCAATATCAAATATTGGCAATGTGAACAACATATTTTCACCTTACTAGTACTAAAATTACCCAAACTCAGAGTGTTCCAATTCTGTGGATGTTTTATTAGTCAAGATTTTAACTGACTGGAAAAAAAATTAGAAGTACTTGGAGTTAAAGGAGATGACAATTACTTTCTACTGAAACCTTTATGTTTATTTCTTTCTCAAATTCATGGAGGCTATATCATTTCACTAGTCCACTACCTTACTGCTCCTACAGCATTGGACTTCTATAGGCATATCACTTCATAGACAAAAGTGACCGTCAAAGTTCCAGAAATTCTGATCTTATTCTTGCTAAAAGGAAGAAAAATGGTTTTTTCTCTCTCTTTCTTTTTCTATTTGAATTTCACTGCTTGTTTTGTGTCAAGATCACTTAGAAAGTCAGCAGGCAGGAAAATATGCTTTGGAAGGTTTTATGTTGGATAGCCATATGTATAACTTAAAAGGGAAATCCTGTGATGATTAAAATGAATGATCCAGGTGTGGTGATGTGGTAAATGCCTTTAATTTCAGAATTCTAGAGGCAGATGGATCTCTGTGAGTTCAAAGCCGGCTTGGTCTACATAACAAGTTATAGGAGATTCAGGGCCATATAGAGACACCCTGTTTCAAAACAATCAAAATCAAAACAATAAAAAAAAAAAAAAAAAAGACAAGAGTGAGCCCATGCAAAGGATCTGCTTTCAGTATCTGGAAATAGCGTGTCATGTCTTGAAAATGACAGTGCTGGCTGGACTCCAGGCCTTCTGGTACATTGCAGTATGCCTCCATATGATTAAGAAGAAAAGAGTCTGCATGCTGTCTTCATGTTCACCATTTAGACCAAGAGTCCCTGCCCACTGGCTGTCACTTTGTCAGAATTTCTTTGATGTAATCTTTGCAGAAATGTCACTTACAGTTCCACCATGAAAAGTCTGCACCAAAAGTCTTTCTGTGTAGTTATACTCCAAATTTTTCTCTTAGCGTCACAGAGTCTGATGGCTAACTGTCTTCTTCGTAAAGAAGAACTACAAGCACCAAAGAGCATTTGTGAAATGATGTAACTTCTGCCTCCCAGGGTAAGGCTTAACAAGGAGGGAGGGACTAGTATTTTTATTTTTAAGGGATAGTACATCTGTTAGCATTTTGTCTAAGCTCTGCCTACAGTTACCTGGCAACAGACAGGTATGCTCCACCCCACAATTACCTGGCAATAGCCAAGTATGTCTGACTCACTATAAAAGGGGCTGCTCCCCCCACTCCCTCTCTCTTGCTCTTACCTTCTTGCTTCTGTTCTTTTCTCTCTCCCCTTTTCCTCTTTCTCCCCATTTCCCTCCCCCGCTTGCTCCACGTGCTCATGGCCAGCCTCTACTTCTCTATTCCTCCTCTCTCTTTCTCTCTCTCTTTCTCTCTCTCTCTTTCTTCCTTTTTCTGTCTCTACTACCCACTCAACTCCTTTCTCCATGCCATGACCCTGAATAAAGTCTATTCTATACTATACCATCAGGTAGCTAGTCCCTCAGGGAGAAGTGATGCCTCAGCATGGGCCCACAGAGGCCCTTACCCCACACTTTACCACACATCCACAAAACACATTCTCTCTCTCCTTTATCTTTTTATAAATACAACAACATCTACAAAGCTACTCTTGCACTCAAGCTTAGCTTAGGGACCATTGCAAAAGATAGAGTGGAATGATTATTAGAACCAGAGGACCAGGGAGTTTTCTGTGAGATTGTGTCTCCTAAAAATGTCAGAAGCTATATCTGTAAAGTCTCACTAAATGAAACTTTAAAATGGCTGCCTGAACATGGAGCTGAGCAAAGACAACACCATTAGACATTCCAGAAAGGATAGTGGAAAGACCACAGGCCTCACCCTTTTACAAAGAACCACAAGCAACTAAAAAAATGCTGAGACTGAGAGAAATCACATTCCCCACAGAATGCAAGTAGTCATCTACGAAAATGTACATATGGGAACAATATACAGACAGAGCAGATTGTATTTAGGAAAGTATATGTGTGCACACATGCACATTCATGTAATGTGTAACAAAAATTATTTTTTTAAAGGGGCGATGAACTTGTAAGAGATCAAGGAGGGGTATAGGGAATGGTTTGGAGGGAGGAAGGGGGAGGAGGAAATGATGTAATTATTATACTATTGAAAATAAAATGTATAATAATTAAAAAAATAAATATCATAAATAGTAACTAATCCCAAGCCAAAGAAGAGTCTTGTCCTGTGTCTGCTGTCATTGTCATTGAGATTCACCTTAAAAATCAAGAATAAGGTAGACAAGATTCCAGTTTGCAAGTTAGTATTTTAACTTTGTTTAAGAGAGAGATGACTTCTAGAGCATTTTAATACTAAGATGTATAAAATTTTGATGTGGAGGTTGGAATAGTTTCCTCTGTGGAAGACTGTAAGCACAAATGTGTCCACCAAAACCTTATCAGGATCACATTAAAATGACCAAACACCTCCATTTATACTTTCAACCTGGGTGTGTAAGACTCTAGGGAACAGAGCCTTAGTTTACCAGAGACCCCTTGAGTGAATCATGTGGAAATGAGAATTGCTGCAAAAAGCAAGAGGAATTTTAATGTTCCAATGCATTCAGGTCGTCCTGCATCTGAAGGAGAGGCGGCAACCCCAGGCAGCCCATTTGGTCAGTTTTTATACAGTTTAAGGGGTGGACTAGAAAAACAGTGACTAGGCACAATATAATTGGCAGAATAGTGTGACTTTTAAACTTACTGGTCTTTAGGGAATGAGGTGGCAAGGACTTCCCTTGTCTGTAGGTGACAAGAGTTGGTCAGTCCTGGAATGATCTGGAATGTGTCTACTACTCTGGGCCTTCCCCACCTGCAGGTGGGTTCCTTCCACTATGGTCTGAGGAACGTTAACTGGCCTCTCCCATCTGGCAAGTGTCCCATGACCTTTCCAAAATTCCTGAACTGACCAGAAATGTTAATTAGCCTCTCCCTTGGGGAAGAGGCAGGGACAAGTGTTCTAAAGTTCCTCTTCAGGTGTCCCAGAAATAAACAAGTATTGAAGGAATTAAAAGTCTTGATTAATGGGGAAAGGGGATTTATTTCAATGCAGTTAGCAGAGTTTGGTAGATTGAAATGGGGAAAGACCTAAATGCCTATTTCTGGATATACAAAGTGACAGCAAGGAAATAAAGTCTGCCTCTTGGCTCAGAGAGTTACAAGTGACGTTAACCTGAGGAAGAGAAACAGATTCCAAAGTGCAGACCTTTTTTATGACCCTGGAGGTCCTCACAGCTTAAGTGCACATAGGGCTTGTTCAAACACAGATATGAGCCCCTAAACCCCAGTGCTTCCAACCCATCACACCAGGCTACCAGGCTGAGGTTTAAATTGGCCTTTTAAATTTTTAAGTCTCTGGGTGATATTGATAGATATCAATATCTAATATCAATATCTAATCATAGTCTGGGACTATTATTTAGAACCTCTACAGTACAGAGTGAAAGACCCCTAAGAGGGGAGACCTTTACTCTAGTCTTGGGATATCACAGCCACCCAATAACTCACAAGACACCAATCTCAATGCAAACAGCAAGAGGCTTTATTTCGGGAATCAGCTAGCTGAGGTCGAGACTCATAATGAGGAGTGTCAACCTCATTATGCAGAATGTGAGGGGTATTTAAAGGAAAAAAACACAAACCAGGGGGTGAGGAGGAATATCAGTGGAAAGTGCCAGCCCATCATTTAGTCAGTCATGTGGGGAACACCCTGTACATGCTTTTCTCAGGAATTTAATCTTTCTTGACTACTTTGTGGTTAGCCAGTTCTTAGAACCTAGAGCTCGTGAACCAGCTGACCTGCATTCTTGGTTCTGCCTTTTTGTGGTCAGCTAAGTTCCTGGAACATAGCTGGCCTGCCTCCACTTTATCACTAGGGGTCTCAAAAAGTTTCTATTCCTTTCAAACACAGTTGCCCACATACACATACATTCACATACATAATAAAGTGAAATTGCAAAAGGAACAAATCTATATAACTCTAGATTCACATTTAGTTCTTACAAGAGCATTCATTTAAACCAGAATTCTTCCCATCCAAATAGTTGTGTGCCTTTGCTACCATCAGGGAAAGATAATATTTAGAGCCTGCCTACATCTCTGGAAAGACAGGCTGACAGTGGTACACAGTTCACCCAAATGCTTAATCTGCAACTACCCATACAGCCAAGTTCCAGAAAGTCCAAAGCATCAATAAATTAATCATCACGCTTGACTTCGATTGATTTAGCTTTCTGTATCAATCCAAACTTATCCCATAGACAGAGCCTTACTTTCTGGTAACAATTCAGATTGAGATGGCACCAACTATCTGCCATAGTAGATAGGTGACACTATTGTGCCAAGCCGGATGTGGCCTTGGTGGGAACAAAGTGACATGGTTTCTGCCCATGGGACAGGGCCATGGTGTGAGCCTCCATGAATGCTGATGACTGCTGTGGGTGTAAGGCTTGTTTGTGTAATAATGTACATATTTCTGGAACCAGTACTAGCAATGGAGGACTCTTCTGGAGGAATGTCCTCCCAGTTGACACTAATGACTCCATAATAATTAGAAACAGCACAAATTCAGGAATTGAGGATGTGGCTATGTCTAGACAAAACTTTAAAACACTAGGACCTTCAGGACAGCCCTTAATGCTAAAGGAAAGAGCTCTAAATACCTGAGTTTGAAAACATATGATCTCTCAACTATGCAAAAAAAAATAAGCATGCAATATGAATTATATGAGGGACTTCAACAAATCTAAAGGAACAGAAGCAGCCATGCTGTGAGACAACTTGTCAGGAAGACACTAAGGAAGGAGATGAAGAAATTTAGGGAGTGGTGATCACAGGAGATCCCACCTAGGTAAGTTTTTTGTTTATGCTTACAAAGGCAGATGGAGTTCAGAGTTTGGGATTAGCCTAGGACAGAGTAAGCGTAGGCACAAGAGTAGTGGAAATGGTAATCTCTGGGTAGGGTTCCACTCAACTAGCTTGTCCTCTGTGCATAACAGAGGCAGGCGAATCTCTGAATTCTTTTGCAATGTTAAGAGAAAATGCGTGCTCACTGTCTACTAAGAATCAAAGGGCTAGGTCACAGGATGGTGATTCATAGAATAATCAAAAGGAAACCTGGAATAAATGAATGAATTGATATGTAAATAAAAAACTGCTCATTTGGTCTGCATGAGAGGAACTAGAAGAAAGTGATAGCAGTTCCTTTTTAGAATTTTCTCTAGAGAGAGCTGAGCTGTCAGGAGATCTCTGGAGGGCGAAGACAACTCTTCAAGAATTTTTTCTAACAGGATTTCTGACTTGGTTGGAAGATCCAATAATTTTTATAGCAGCTTTTCTGACTTTGGTCAGAAAACCCATGAGCTATCCAGAGAGCTTTTAGAACTTTTACTTAGCAGAGAGAGCTGTCTCACTAGAGAATTTTTTAGAATAGCTGTCTAAAGCAGAGCAGAACACACACACACACACACACACACACACACACAGAGTGTGAGAGAGAGAAACTGTTTCTCTTTATATACAAGCTTTGCTTTGCATTCGCTAACTCAGATAAATTATTTCAGACTAAAGACTCGATGATTTCTCATTTAAAAGTCTGATATTTTTGTGCTTCAGGACAGTGTCTCAGGTGGTGCTAGAAATGTGCAGAACCATTAGTCTTAAAAGCATCTTCAAGATAAAAGCATGATACTGTATTATGCATGATGATGAAGAAAATGAAAACTTCAAAGAAAATAGGATGGGAATCTGACTCTGAAATTGACTTCACACAAAAGAACACTCGTTCCTGAGAGAGGGTGGGGGGCTAGGCATATCTGTTTGTGCCAGATAACCAAATTATCTACTACTGTGGTCAAATAAACACTGAATTTTGAAATTTTGATGATGTGAGGTGGAGAGCTGAACTGGCTGCAGTGTGCCACGGTCCTATAAATATGGAAGTTAATTGTCCAAGGGGTTAGTAGATCACAAACGCAACCGTGATCGTATTCATTAGTAATAATTCATCACATCCCAAGGTATGAAGACCAGGTCTGTGAATAATAAAACCCTACCACTTCCAGATATATGGTAGTGTGTACAAATCTCAGCCCATCCTTGCCTAGGTGATGGTGTGTTTAACACAGCATAGGTAGTAGTCGAGTAGTCATAGACAAGAGACCCTCTCTCTGTCTCTCTTTGTCTCTCTCTCTCTCTCTGTGTCTTTCTCTTTCTCCCTCCCCTCCCCGTCTTTCTCTCTCTCTCTGTCTTTCTCTCTCTCTGAGATTGGGAAAACATTTCCTCCTACTTGTCAGAATAGATAGGTGATGCTATCGCTTTATGTGATGCCTCTGGCATGTCCCACTTGCTCCCAGTGAGTTTGGTGTTTCTGACATGTACCATTTACTGCTTATCACTTAAGGTCACCTCTCTCAAGATACTTAAAATAAATATTTTGTTTTGAATTTTAGAATTTTTTTCTGAGACAGAGATTCCTTTGTTTATTTCTGGTTGTCTTAGAACTAGATCTGTAGATCAGACTGGCCTAGAACTCAGAGATCTGCCTGCCTCTGCCTCCCAAGTGCTGGGATTAAGACATGTGCCACCACTGATTGACAATTTTCTGAATTAGCAAAATGGTAGAGAAGACAGAGTTGAGGGTCTGTATGTATACACCATGTAACAGTTTCCTCTGTGTTGTGTGTGCCTTACAGCTGATCTGAGAGGAGTCTAGAACCATGCATTTCAGCTGATCTGAGAGGAGACTGGAACCCTGCATTACAGCTGATCTAAGAGGAATCTGGAACCCTACATTGCAGCTGATCTAAGAGGAATCTGGAACCCTACATTGCAGCTGATCTGAGAGGAGTCTGGAACCCTACATTGCAGCTGATCTGAGAGGAGTCTGGAACTTTCCATCTAGATGTCT
Source organism: Rhabdomys pumilio (assembly GCA_030674055.1). NCBI lineage: Eukaryota > Metazoa > Chordata > Mammalia > Rodentia > Muridae > Rhabdomys > Rhabdomys pumilio. The sequence goes on from JANHMN010000001.1 coordinate 93,582,443, forward strand.
GGGCCTATCTATCTATGTGTTCTGGATGTGGGAGTAACAGCAGCACCACATATCAGTTGCTAGTTTGAGCACCTAGACTCTGTTATGAATGTATATGACATGCCGAGTAAGGGTTATAACCAGCCCTTCATCCCAATAACATGTCTGATGACTCTAAATGATGAGACACATGGCAAGGATAAAGACCACCATGGCAGTCAGGTTGGCTCCCTCTGTGGTATAAAAAAAATAGTTATTTCATTTAAAGTAGTTCTACATGAGATAGCGTAAAAAGGAATACTTACTTCATATAAACAAGATTGCCGAGAGCCTGATTTTGCACAGATCCTATGTGTTCACTCCAGTAGATATTATTTCCCACCCCCAGACAAGGGAGATGCACCGTCTGCTGAGCTGGACACCCAATGTGTCATCATATGAGGGCTTAGTGTGGTTGGTGTGCGTGACCATAGTGAACTCAGCCTTGGTAAAGGTAAGACATCTTAGATCCCCTGGTTCACGAGACCCACCCCAGAACCTGGACTTGTTACAGAACCCTCCCTATTTTCTGCTATGATGTAAAAGCCTTCCAGTGAGTACACAGGTCAATGGGGTCACATTCACGTACTTTTCCCAGGATTCAATAGGGCTCACCAAGCTTTACAGCATGCATACGATGGCAGGTTATACAAGGTGTAATGACTTAGATTTCTACTTAATAGAATTATGGTAAATGCCTTAGGCCTCAGGGACTGAGCTAAAGGCTCAAAACTGTGAACCCTTAGAAATGGCATGGAGGTAGAAGCTGTAATTTTGTATGCAGACAAAATCCCTGCCCTTTGTGATAAGCATATCTTATCAAGTCCTTGAGAGTATTTACTGCAGTCTTTCTCTTGAGTCTAATAGCCAGACTAGTGGTAACTAGCAGAGCATCATACTGTGTGACAGAAAATAAATATAAAGGGTCCCCGTGGGTTATGTTATGGCAGAGAGATATGCCCTGGGTTAAAACAGCCAAAGTGTCCCTTGGATGAAAACAGCATACTTCCGATACAGTTCCAATTAACAGAGGAGCTTAATTTGTCAAAAAATGGTAGTTACGCAGTAAATCGCAAGACCAGAGCTGATTCACATCAGTAAAGAAAATGATTTTGTGCTTGGGGAGGAGCCACCTTGGTGCACTGTTGGCCACTGTCATTATCTCAGACCCATTTGTCTTTGCACAGGCCACACAGGCAATGCGGATCTGTGAAGAGTCAGCACCAGCATCCCCTGTCCTTCACGCTTCACACAGAGACACGGGGCTACTTTTGATTTACCGTTTATATCGAGAGACACTATTCCAGAGGCTTCTTGGCTTTTTCCACTAAATAGCTCTAGCTTCATGCTTTGAAAAATCTCTTGGAGATTCAGAAATAATGAATGGGAGAATTCCAAATGTACAGAGTACAGCTAAGATCCAGGAGACCTACTGTGAGAAAGACAGAAACTAAAACTCCAGGTACCCTTACATTGTCTCCAGCTGAGAGATTGCTGTGGCCTTCAAGGTCCTCAGGGAGTAGAGGAGCAATCCATAGAAGTGTGCATATTCCTGCAGGTGGCTACAGAAAGAGGTCCTCTTCCGTGGCTTGTTGCATCATCTTAATGTTTTTTAAATGAATCCACCTGTCTTTTTCTTCCCACACAGGGTTCCATTCTGAGCATGCGTGCGCAGTGGATCAACTGTTCCAAAGCTAAGACTTTGCTATGGTTGACTCAAAAAAACAAGTCTATTTACTTAAGAGGCATGCCTGGTCCCTTTAGCATAACAAATAAATCATTCCAAACTATGCTGGTGCTGCGGCTTCAGCTGACAAACCACATCTACATTTCCTCTTGAGATGAACCCTTATTCTCCAGCATCTGCCACTCTGCTAAGCGGTCACCACCGCCGAAATAAAAAGGTGCATTTCTATGAAGCATCCCCCACTGCCTTTCCATCAGGCAACAAAACCTAACTACTGTGGTTATACTGGCGTACTCTCGCTGCTATTGTCGAGGTAGAACCCTTAAATCCTTCCCAGTTAGTAAAAGGATAAGGAGACAGTTTTAAATCTCAGTGTTTCTCCGCCTTAAAAAAAACCTTTTTCTATTGGTATCTCAAGTTCATTTAATAGATTCATCAGTTCAGATCAAATCTCTAACTGGACAGACTCTCCAGTTAGTTCGCTTAAGTCAAGGAAGTGGAACATATGATATGTTTTCCCTCTTGGTTTGTTTCCTATATAAAACGCCCAGGTAACTGCAACTCTAACACCACATGCTTTTTGGGACAATCCTGGAAGTGCACTGTCTGAGCAAGAAGCATAGCTACCCTTAACAGTCCCTGTGCTGAGCGCTAGCAGCTGCAGCAGCTGTGCGTCTCCTTGAGTAGTTCTGAGAAAAACACGGCTTCTGTGATTTATGCTTCCTTGCATACTATGCTATTGTGCTTGTGAAATGATATAAACAATGGCTTTTGAAAACGATTCAAAGATGCTTGAACAGAAAAAAAGTCTATTCACCATGGGATGCAGGGTTGAAATATTGGGCTTTGTAAAATGCATTATCCTAATCCTGTGTATTCTTTTGTTACGGCTTATTTCCCTGTCAGGGGCTGAAATCGCTGCACTGACGTTTCTCACAGGGGTGGCTTCTGCTGGTAACTGTGCACCAACTGCTTTCTTTCTTTTTATTTCCATTACGTGTCAGTTGCCATATTATTAAAGTGCCATGGTACATCATACATCCATCAGTGTATAATGGCTTCCTCTGCCCCAACTTACTTCTTGCCTTGTTTTTTTGTTTTGTTTCATATAATTTTTCCTATATCTTTTTGTCTTGCTGGTAGCTTATGAGTCTTCCTTTTTTACATTTCAATGCAGTCAGTATGGAAGAAGTCCACAGCTGAATTTAATGTTTTAAAAGCTGTATGACAGTATTGGCCTCTAAAAGAGAAAATCTGTCTGTTTCCATTCAGTATACTGATTCATTTAAATAGATCCCTTTACCTTACTTAATTTGAAAAACTAAATTATATAATACACTAAAATTGTTCAACAGAAAATTGAAAATTTATTATAGCAATTGTATTACAGTATAATTTAAAGTGTAGACAATTGCAATGCCTAAGCAAAAGTAGGGGAAACAGGAAAATAAGAAATGAAGAATAAAAGATCTTTATTTCTCCCTTTCAAACGCTAGGACTGCTCAGACTGGGGGATACCTTCTGCCTTTACATATTGTTAGGCAACACTGGGCTCAGACTGTCCCAGTATTTTGCTTCATTTAACTAACATTACTGTGTTTCTCCATATTATTACCTATCCACCACCAACAGGCTGGTCAAAACCAAGGCCTTGTGCACATCAGACCTGTACTTTACACCCCAGTCTGAGCTACACCCCAGCCTGAGCTACACCCCAGCTCTATAAGGAAATACTGTTTTGTTTTGCTTATTTTACTAATTTGTAGTTCATGAAACTGTGAGGTCTTTGCTGGCATTTATTATTGTAAATACAGCTTTCAGGCCTTTAAATTATTTTCTTAGACTCCAGAAATAGCATCGTTCTAAGACAACAACAAAAAATGGTTCTGTCTGTGGTTCTAGGATCGCATCTACTTTCGCACACTCCCCACTGCTAACCCCAGGGAGTTTCTGGACATGGTATTTGACATATTATGCATGGCCCTTTCTCAAGACAGAGAGCCAGCTCATATTCTTAACGTAGTGAAACTGAGGTCAAATATTCAATTTGGTTTCAACCTGAACAAAGCCTCAGCCTTTTGTCCACTCTTTTGAATCAGTTCCCACACAGTGTCTTGTGAACTCACGAAGAAGACCACAGAGAAAATGAGTAATTGAATTATTCCTATGAAAGTCACAGTGCTAAAACAGATAAAGTAAAATTATTTTGCATGCAAGAGGATGTCTTTATTTTAAAAAAAGAATTGATTCTTCCAGAATTATTTTTGAAAGAGAACAAAATGGAGCAGTGTGCCAAGTGAAAGTTGCATGTTGTTTCTGTCAGACCAAAGACATTGCTAATATTGTGATTCTTTTCTAGATTATCTGTCTACAACTTAAAATAGTAAAAATGTAGGAACCTATGCTTTTAGTTCAAGTCAGGTCAGGTTCACCATGCTTCCCAAATTCAGCAGGCATCTCTAATACATATGAGATTCATACTAGTCAGTTATTGACCATAGAATAAACTAAAAACTGTCAATATGGCATATTTGTTAAAATTAAAGTTAGAATATATAAATAAATACATGTTGGTTTTGAGGATGATGGTTTTCCCCCAAACATCTCTCCAAATATGATGAATGGAGAAAACAGAATTTGGACAAGCAGTAAGGTGACTGATCAAAACATCTGAAAATGAAAAAGAAAAATGCTACTAAGAATAAACACAGAGGCAGCCCTCAAACATTCAAATAAACCACTTTCACACTTAGTGCATCCTGGGACTGTGCTTATATCACTGATAAAGAACCCTGGATGGGGGAAAGAGAAAACACAAGTATTATTGTTGGCAGAAATTTCAGCTTTGACCTGATAGCCATTGTGTGAGAGAATTTGGATTCAAGATTTTCCAAATCACAGTGTTTGTAAGCACATTAGCATCCCCTCTGGAATTCTTTTAAAAAAATCTGTGTCTTAGAAGTGCAAATTAGATCCAGCACATAAGATATTCAGCAGGATAAAGGCAACTCAAAGCAGAGCATCCGAACAACAAATTATCATTTTTGCATACTTTGACTCCATGGTTCTCAGCTGATGTAAAAAGACATGTCAAAAATAACCACACAGACAAGTCCATTGAAGCTGTTTTCATAGCAAACTAAAACTGGAAATGATTTAAATTTCTACCAACTTCTGGTGTATTCACACAAGTGATTTCAATAATAATAAAGGCGCATGCAACATCACTGAATGTGAATGGGAAGAGACCAGCCCAAGAGAGCACATGGAACCTGATTGTGCTTATAGCAAGTTCCAATCTGGCGAAGCCAAGATGTCTGGATAGTGATTAGAAGGAAGATGTATGGTGGGTGAGAGTTTCAACTGTAGAGGAGTAAGAACACAATAGAATTTCCTTATTCTTAAGCAAGTTTGTAGGCATATATAAAATATGTGGCACTTTGCATCTCCTGTGTATAAATAGTTTGGGGCCACTAAGATGGCTGGCCCAGTGGGAAGAAGTTCTCACAAGGCTGATGTACTTAGGCTTATTTCCAAAACCCATAGGGGAAAGAGGGAACCAACTCCTGAGAGTTGAACTTTGACCTCAACAGTCACACAATACCACCTTGCACACATGCACACACACACGCATGCACCCATAAAATTAAAGTTAGGATGTATAAATAAACACATAATGGTATAGGTATGTATATTATATATAGTTAGAGCACCTATTGTATACAGACTTTTACAATTAAAATGGATATGCTAAATGTATTTAAATTATACTTCAACTAATTGTTATTTATGTAAAGAACATTTTAGTCGATATTAGCAGGCAGGCATTTATCATGGCTCACTGTATGATAGGGTGCAGTCTCATCTATGTAGCATGTTAGTTCCTGGGAATGTATGTTGTGATGTCAGAGAAAATACCTTGTGGATACAGAACACAAAGCTCACATTTATAAAGGGCTTAGCCCAGCAAACAATAGATACCATGCCACAAAATTTGCACAACAATCCCAAGGACTGCATGAGCGGTGTCAGGATTCATGGAGGGGTTTGTGCATCTTCTAGCCTGGGCACATGGTTGCTCTGTAGCCATATAAACATTGGGGAGATGGAAAGCATTTTATGATCCCTCTGTCTTTACTGACTTATGGAGTCTTGTTATCTTTCCCATAAGGAAAATTGGAAACAACGTACTTTCCTGTCTCCTGTTCTATTTTCTTGAACTTTATACAGGGGTAGGAGCACATAACAATAAAAGCCAGAGAGATTCAGGACTGTGGCTCTCATTGCTCGCACTAGAAACTTTAAAGGTGAGATCTGAGCATCCATTCTTCAATTGGCTCAGCGAAGGCAGTGCTGCTAAGGGGTTAGATCTATCTTTTGGTCGTCATCTTGTGGTCCTATGTAGTAAAAATAGCTAGACAAACTTTCATCTATTTGTAGTATGAGATATTGGGAAGGTTATGAAGAGGTTATAGAAAAACATCCATTTGTTAATTTCCATTGTAAACAATCAAGTCACTGGTCATTAATGTTTCAAAATACGTGATAATTTACCCCCCGAACAGAGCTTACAGGAGTGATAATCCACATTTTCAGTTGGATTATGGTTTTGTTGTTTTCTTCTTGAGATTCAGTAGTTCTTCCCAAGAGCAGCATTGGGAGTGAATATTCACAACCTAGTCTATTTTACTAAAAATTAAAAAAATAATAATAAATGAAGAGAAGATTTAGTGGTCTTAGTGGGTCTAAGATAATAATCCTGTACCTAGGTTAATGTATTTGAATTGAATATGACCTGAGCCATGTATTCTTTTTCACAAAGCATTTATTCAGTTTACTCTGATGCTAACAGAAGCTTATATCTTGCCATTGAAGAAAAGATCTGAGTGGATGGTTTTTAGCTGACATTCATTCTAAAGCCAAGGGGAAAAATAAAGCCAGATTCAAAACTAAGTGTTTTAGTTAGGAGAGATGACAGAGGTTCTGGTTAGTCATCAAAATGATGGACTGGGTATTAGGACTATCTTGCACCTCACTGATACAAATAGGCATAATTATGCTCTTATTGTATTATGAGAGAAAAGTTTTGTTTTTGTTTTTTTTTAACAGGAAGGGTGATATGTAGGAGGAGCTAAGGGGGAAGAAGTACCAAAAGGAAGAGAAGGAGTAAGGAGAGGAGAAGAAGAAGGAGAGGAGAAGCTAGATGATGAGAGAGAGGAAGAGTGAGAAAGAGGGGGGGAGGGGACTGGAGACAGATGTTCATGTGTCTCCACCAGTCAAAGATAGATTATATATCCAAGTTGGGTATTGGGTTACACTTCTGATTGAGCATTACCAAACTTATAAAGCCTTTGATTAACAGTTTAAAAAAATTGTATAAAAGCAAAAAGGAAAGGGGGTATGGGATAGGGGTTTTTTACGGAGGGGGAATGGGGAAAGGGGATGGCATCTGAAATGTAAGTAAAATATCCAATAAAAAGAAAAAAAAAAGAAGCTTATATCTTGCCATTGAACTCCCAGCTAGCCCTAATCACCGAGTTAATTTTGTAGTCCAGAGTGAAGGCAGCTCAACAATTTGTCAACAGAAATCACGATTCAGGATCAGGACACTTCAGCAACGAAGTTCTACCTTTGCCAAGAGGATGGCATCTGGGAATTCTGTGTTTCACAGCCAACACCTGGTAACAATGGATCTGCAGCCATCCATGCCTGCAGTCACTGCATTTTTCCTTCAGTTTTGCAGCAAACTTTATGAGCCTCACCTTCCAGATTTATTATGACCTTTGCATTTTTTGCTTTTAGAACTTTGATCTTTCATTAGAGCTTTGATCTTAGTCACACAGACATGTCCTTGCCTTCAAAAAATAATGACAGCATTTTTTTTATTCTGTTCAATGTTAAGTCCATGGGAAGACTATCCCATGAATGAGAACTGGATGAGGCAATGTAGAATAGTATGTTGTATATAGATGGGCAAGCTATAAAGGGTGATTACACAGAGCTGTTGTGTGATGACATTGCCCAGGGGAGGATCTTTGCTTTATATATAATAATTAGTACTGGTCATGTCATTGTTGTCTAAATACATTTGGCATAATTCCATAGGAACAATTCAAAATGTGAACATATGTGGTGGTTTTTTTCTTTCTTGGAGAGATGGCTCAGCCCTGAAGTGTACTTGATGCTTTTGCAGAGGACCTGTGTTTGGTCTGCAGAACGCATGCCAGTAACTCAAAATTACCCCTAAGTCCAGCTCTGGGAGATTGAATGGCCTCTTCTAGCCTCTGAGGCCACCTTCAAGTCACATACACATACATGTAAAATGAAAATATTTTTTAAAATACCAGTCATACACATAAAATGAAAATATTTTTGAAGACTCTAAGGTTTTATGTGGTTTTGTGGTTTGTTTTTGTTTGTTTGTTTGTTTGTTTGTTTGTTTAGATATCTACTACCTAGAGCAGAGGTGAGTTGGACATGGTTTTCTGACCTCCATCATCTGGCCCACTCAGCTTGAGAAGATTTTTGGGACTAGGAACATTCAGTTTAAACCTCTCCCCCACTAACACTTCCCCTATTTACCAGTAGAGTCCACTTGGGGTACAGCCAGCCTAGGTGAGTTGCTCTGTCCCCTGACCTTCATCATCTGGCCCACCGCTATCCATTACTACTTTGGGTCCCCAGGAGCATTCAACTTAGAACCTTCTCCAGCCAATACCCTGCCAAATGGGTCCACCTCGGGTACAACTAGCAAAGATGAGTTCTGTACTGCTCCCCGAGATCCATTGTCAGGGTCTGTCACCCTCCCCAAGGTGTCCTGCTAGCATCAGGAACATCCAGCCAACGCCATGGACAACCAGATGGCTAAAAGACAGCATAAAAACACAATCAACAAGAGCTAGATCCGGAGCCCAGCTGTCCTGCTACAGCCAACCCTGGATATCCTAACACAGCTGAAGCACAAGAAGATGACCTTATTTTCAATCTAATAAAAATGATAGAGGACTTTAAAGAAGAGATTAATAAATCACTTAAACAAATACAGGAAAAAACAATCAAACAGGTGAAAGAAATGCATAAAATTGTCTAAGACCTAAAAATGGAAATAGAAATAATAAAGAAAATATAAACCGAGGGAATCTTAGAGCTGAAAAACCTAGGCAAGAGAATTGTTACTACAGATTCAAGCATCATCAACAGATAGAAGAGAGACTCTCAGGCATTGAAGACATGATTTCTCAGGCATTGAAGACATGATTGAAGAAATCAATAGATCAGTCAAAGAAATGCTAAATCTATAGAGTTCATGACACAAACATCCAAGAAATCTGGGAAACTATGAAAAAACCAAACTTAAGAATAATACAAATAGAAGAAGGAGAAGATTCTTAACTAAAAGGCCCAAATAATATTTTCAACAAAATCATAGAAGAAAATTTCCCCAACTTAATGAGCAAGATGCCTAAATACATGCAAGAAGTCTACAGAACAACAAATAGATTGGACCAGAAAAGAAAATCCTCCTGCCACATAATACTAATTAAAATACTAAATGTACAGAACAAAGAATATTAAAAGCTGCAAGGAAAAATGGACAAATAACATATAAAGCCAGGCTTATTAGAGCTATACCAGAATTCTTAACAGAGACTATAAAAGCCAAGAGGGCCTGGGCAGATGGCTTGGAGAGTCTAAGAAATGTCAGCTCAGACTACTATACCCAGCAACACTTCCAATCACCATAGATGGAGAAAACAAATATTCCACGACAAAACCAAATTTAAACATCTATCCTCAAATCTCATCCCTATAGAAGGTACTGGAAGGAAAACTCCAAGCCAGTGGGACTAATTACACCCAAGAAAACACAGAAAATAATAACTTCTCACCAGCAAACCAAAGGAAGGGAAGTGTGTGCATATGTGCACACACACAAACACACACATACACACACAACCACCACTACAACTACCACCACAACCACCACCACCACCATCACAAACATCAAAATAACAGAAATTAATAATCACTAGTTATTAATATCTCTCAATATAATGGACTCAATTTTTTAAATAAAAAGACACAGACTAACAGAACAGATGTTTAAATAGGATCTTTTGTTATACCTACATACAAGAAACACACCTCGACAACAAAGATAGACATTACCTCAGAGTAAAAGGCTGGAAAATGGTTTACCTGGTGAATAGACTCAAGGAGAAAGCTGGAGTAGTCATTTTGATATCTAATAAAATAAACTTTCAATCAAATTTAATCAAAAGAGATGGAGAGGGACACTTCATACTCATCAAAGAAAAATCCCAAGATAACATCTCAAATTTGAATATCTAAGCCCCAAATGCAAGAGCACCCACATTCTTAAAAGAAACATTAATAAAACTTAAATTCACACATTGTGCCCCACACATTAATAGTGGGAGACTTCAACACCTGACTCTCACAAATGGACAGATTATCTAGAGAGAAACTAAACAGAGAAATGAGGAAACTAACAGAGGTTGTGAATCAAATGGACCTAACAGATATCTATAGAACATTTTACCCAAACACAAAAGAATATACCTTCCTCTCAGCATCTCATAGAACCTTCTACAAAATTGAGCATGTACTTGGTCACAAATGAAACCTCAACAGATTTTTAAAATTTTCAAATAACCCCTTGTATCTTATCCTACCACCATGGATTAAAGTTGGAAATCAACAAACCTAGAACCAACGGAAAGCCTACAAACTCATAGAAACTGAACAACACTCTACTGAATGACCACTGGGTCATGGAAGAAATAAGAAAGAAATTAAAGACTTTCTAGAATTCAATGAAAATGATGGCACAACATACCCAAACTTAGCAGACACAATGAAAGCACTGCTAAGAGGAAAGTTCATAGCACTAAGTGTTTCCATAAAAAGCTTGGAGAGATCTCATACTAGCAACTTAAAAGCAAACCTTAAAGTTCTATAACAAAAAGAAGCAAAACACTCAAGAGGAATAGATGGCAGGAAATAATCAAAATTAGGATTGAAATCAATAAATTAGAAACAAAGAGAACAATAGAAAGAATCAACAAAACCAAGAACTGGTTCTTTGAGAAAATCAACAAGATGGACAAACCCTTAGCCAAACTAACTAAAAGGCACAGAGATAGTATCCAAGTCAACAAAATTAGAAATGAATAGGGGACATAACAACAGACACTGAGGAAATCTAAAGAATCATTAGGTCTTACTTCAAAATCCTGTACTCCACAAATTGGAAAATCTAAACAAAATGGACAATTTTATTAATAGATACCACTTAAGAAAGTTAAATCAAGGTCAGGTATACCATTGAAATACTCCTATAGAAATAAAAGCAGTCATTAAAAGTCTCTCTCTCTCTCAAAAAAATAAAAGCCAGAGCCAGATTGTTTTAGCAGAGAATTCTACTAGACTTTCAAAGAAGAGCTAATTCCAATACTCCTTGAACTATCACACAAAATAGAAACAGAAGGAACATTGCCAAACTCATTCTATGAGGCCACATTCACCCTGATACCTAAATCACACAAAGAACCACAAAGAGAGAATTTCAGACCAATTTCCCTTATAGAGATTGATGTAAAAAAATACTCAATAAAATACTCACAAACCCAATCCAAGAACACATCAAAAACATTATTCACCATGATCAAGTAGTCTTCATCCCAGGGATGATGGGATAGTTCAATATACAAAATTCCATCAATGTAATCCACCATATAAACAAACTGGAAGCAGAAGCAGAAGCAGAAGCAGAAGCAGAAGCAGAAGCAGAAGCAGAAGCAGAAGCAGAAGCAGAAGTACAGAAAGCAGAAAGCAAAAAAAGCAGAAAGCTGAAAGCAAAGCAGAAAGCAGAAGAAGCAGAAGAAGCAGAAGAAGCAGAAGAAGCGGAAGCAGGAAGCAGGAAGAAGAGGAAGAAGAAGAAGAAGAAGAAGAAGAAGAAGAAGAAGAAGAAGAAGAAGAAGAAGAAGAAGAAGAAGAAGAAAGAAGAAGGAAGAAGAAAAGAAAGAAAGAAAGAAAGAAAGAAAGAAAGAAAGAAAGAAAGAAAGAGAAAGAAAGAAGGCAAAGAGGAAGAGGAGGAGGAAACATAATCATTTCTGTGATGGTTTGTATATGCTTGGCCCAGGGAATGGCACTATTTAGAGATGTGGCCTTGTTGGAGTAGGTGTGACCTTATTGGAGTATGTGTGTCACTGTGGACAAGGGCTTTAATACCCTCATCCTTGCTGCCTGGAAGCCAGTCTTCTCCTAGCAGTCTTCAGATCTAGCAGCCCTCAGATAAAGATGCAAAACTCTCAGTTCCTCCTGCACCGTACCTGTCTGGACACTGCCATGCTCTCTCCTTGAAGATAATGGACTAAACCTCTGAGCCTAATTAAATATAAGCCAGCCATAATTAAATATTGTCCTTATAAGAGCTGCCTTGGTCATGGTGTCTGTTCACAGCAGTAAAACTCTTTAAGACAATTTTACTAGATGCTGAAAAAACCTTTGATGAAATCCACCACCCATTCATTTTAAAAATCTTAGAGAGATCAGGGATACAAGGTCCATACCTAAACATAATAAAGGCAATATACAGCAAACTAATAGCCAATATCAAATTAAACAAAGAGAAACTTAAAGCAATTTCACTAAAAGGAAAAATACAGGACTTCCCATTCTGTCTGTCTATTCAACATAATACTTGAAGTCCTCACTAGGGCAGTAATACAACTAAAGGAGATTAAGCCAGTATAAATTGGAAAAAAAAAGAAATATTGGTATTGACAGATGATATGATAGTATACATAAGTGACCACCAATAGTTCTACCAGAGAACTCCCACAGCTGATAAACACCTTTATCAAAGGTGGCTGGATACAAAATTAACTCAAAGAAATTCATAGCCCTCCTTTATACAAACAATAAATGGGTTGAGAAAGAAATTAAAGAAATAACACTCTTCACAATAGCCACAAATGTAAAACATCTTGGTGTAACTCTAACTAAGCAAGTGAAAGACCAGTATAATAAGAACTTCAAGTCTCTGAAGAAAGAAAGTGAGGAAGATATCAGAAGTTGGAAAAATTTCCCATGCTCACGGATCTATAGGAGTAACATAGTGAAAATGTCCATCTTACAAAGCAATCTACAGATTCAGTGTGGTTTCCATCAAAATTCAGTACTTTATACGTCTTGAAAGAGTAATTCTCGACTTCATATGAAAAAACAAAGGATAACTAAAACAATTCTGTACAATAAAAGAAATTCTGGAGATATCATCATCCCTGATCTCAACCTTGTACTGCAGAGCAGTGTAATAAAACCCACATGGTAGTGGCATAAAAACAAGCATGTTGATCAATAGAATACAATTAAAGACCTAGAGATAAACCCACACACCTAAGGGCACTTGATTTTTTGACAAAGTAGGCAAAACCATACAATGGGGAAAAAAGAGAGCATCTTCAACAAATGGTGCTTGTCTAACTGGATGTCTGCATGTAGAAGAATGCAAATAGACCCATATTTATCACCCTGCACAAAATTCGGGGCCAAGTGGATCAAAGATCTCAACATAAAACCAAACTAAATCTGATAAAACAGAAAGTGAAGAATATGCTTGAACTCTCTGGCATAGGAGACAAATTCCTGTAGCATCCTCCATTGCTGGTGCGAGTACAAACTTTTACAACCAATTAGAAATCAATTTGGTAGTTTCTCAGAAAATTGGGGATAGTTTTACCCCCAAAACCAGTTATACCACTCCTGGGCATGTATCCAAAAAATGCTCCACTATACCACAAGGACATCTGCTCAGCTGTGTTCATAGCAGCTCTATCCATAATAGGCAGAAACTGGAAACAGCTGAAGAATGGATAAAGAAAATGAGGTTCATTTACAGAATGGACTACTGCTCAGTGATTAAAAACAAAGACATCATGAAATTTGCAGGCAAATGAATGGAACTAGAAAACATCCTGAGTGTAGTAACTCAGACCCAGAAAAACACTCATCATATGTACTCGCAAGTGGACATTAGCCATAAAGTACAGGATAATCATGCTACAATCCACATCCCCAAAGCAACCAAAGGAAGGCCCAAGGGAGGAGGTTTTAACCTCTCTCAAAAAGAGAAATAAAATAGACAATGGAGTTAAATGGACAGAGGGAATTGGGTAGGAAAGGAACGGGGATGGGGATTGAAGAAGGGGTTTGGAGAGGGCTGAGAGAGAATAGAAATCAGTGTGAGGATTTTCTGGGACTAACTGGAGACCTGAATGGGGTAGGCTCCTTGGAATATATGGGGTGACCCTAGCTGAGACTCCTAGAAGCAGAGGATATGGAGATTGAATGTCACCTCCTATAGCCAGGCAGGACTTCCAGTGGAGGAGGAAGACATCCACCCATCCACAAAACCTTCAACCCAAAATTTGTCTTACCAACAAGATGCTGCACAGGGGTAAAGAGAGCAGAGACTAAGGGAACAATCAACCAATGACTGGCCTAACTTGAGGCTCATCCCATGGAAGAGAGCTGACCTCTGACACTGTTAATGATGCTTTGTTATGCTTGTAGAAATGGGCCTAGCATAACTGACTCCTGAGAGACTTCATCCAGTTCCCGATGAAAACAGATGCAGAGACCACACAGCCAAGCATCTGGCAGAGCTTGAGAAGTTGGGTGTAAGAGTGGAGGAATAGGATTGAGGGAGCTAGAGGGGTCAAGGGCATCACAGGAAGACCTACAGGGTCAACTAACCTGGGTCCATGAGGGCTCACAGAGACTGGACCAACAGCCAAAGAGCAGGGGTTGGACCTAGACCCACTACACATTTGTAGCAGATATGAAGCTTGGTCTTCATGTAGGTCTCCTAACAATTGGAGATGGTGGGATGTCTCTGACTCTGTTGCCTGTCATTGGATCCTCTTTCTCCAGCTGGACTGCCTGGTTGGACCCCAATGGGAGAAGATGTGTTTAGACCTGCTATGACTTGATGTCCTAGGGTAGGTAGTACCCAAAGTGGGCTTCCCCTTCTCTGAGGAGAAAAGGAGGAGGTAGCTGGGGGAGGGATTTGTAAAGGTGGGACTGGGAGGAGGGAGGAGCTGTGACTGGGATGTAAAGTGAATACATAAATTAATAAATTAGTGAAAAACTTCCACTACCTAATCTCAACTTGGTTAGTAATTTCTTTTCCATATATGCATTCATATATATTTTATTTTCATGTATATTCATATACATATATTATTTTTCATATACATACTCATATATATGAAATCCAGAGTTCTTACATTCTTGAGTTTCAGAGAGTTAATGCCCTCTTCTGGCCTCTGAGGGACTGCACACATGTGGTGCACCTACATGTCAGCAACACACTCATACAAATCAATGAAAAATAAATTATTTAAAAATAAACATAAAACAAGTATATCCTGTATAATTAGACAAAGTCAATACAGCCATTTATTTAAAAATATGCTTTGGGGTTGCATGCATTAATCCATTAAATGACTTATTTATAAAGGTTGTTGTGTATATAAGTATGAATAATAACATTCTTACACCTAGGGTCTAACAGAGATAGAGTTTGGGACAAAGACTTGGACAAAGGAAGACTCGAAGTGATACAGTAAATACTAATATACTGATCTACAGGGTGCCATGGAAACACAGAGAAGAGAGCCCAATGCCTCGAGGGATAGAAGACAAGCTACTCCTGGCACTGGATTTGGACTTTTGAGAGAATGAGAAGACTTGGGAAGGAATTGCAGGCCATCAGGAAGATACTAACCAGACAGAAAAGCTGAAAGAAGATTGAGTAGATGGTAAAGAAATCACATGCTAAAGGTACTGTGCGGAAAATCCAGAGCAGCGGGAGCCAAGATCAGGGAGGAGGTGAATCTTAGGTCAGAGAGGGTTGTATTCCTGCATGAGCTGAGGAGGTGTAATTTGTCCTAAAAGCAAGCCCAACAATGCTTTTAGTTCCCCGGAATGTTTCAGTACATTTTAATAAAGAAACCGCTTCTTGCATTTGTTTGGATCAAGTTCTTTTCCTGACAGGTCAGGCAGTCTGCTACCACCCACTCAGGAACAGATTGTGCCAATACCTAATAATGGTCCGCCCACATGGACTTTTAAAATCAGTGTGATTATGAGACTGTAGCTTGTTCATGTTTGTAATGAATTTGGTCTCTGGTTTTAATCAAATGATAAATGAGAAACTAATTGCAGATTGTCTAGAAATACCCACGAATCTTAAATTGTCTTTTAACAAAAATGCTTTGAAAATTCTATTTTGTTTTGAGTCAAACTGGGGCTGTTTTTATAAAACATCAAGTGTTGTACACCTGCATTTTCTATTTGGTAGATGCCACCTGCTGAAGGGCTCGCTCTTCACACTTAGTCTATCCATGGTGCTAAATGTTGGTAAGCTGACAAATCTAATGGGTTCTATGACAAAAGATGTTTGGTGGTGTATTCTTCTTGGACTCTACATGTAAATTTAGCACCAGGTAGACTTCTATGACCCAAAGTCAGTTGAACGTACAACATGTAAAGAAATAACCAAATGTTTCAGGGGAATATGTTCACTCATACAAAAGCAAGAGAGAGGATCCTCCCCCCCACCCCCCGCCACACACACACACACACACACACCGTCCTTACCACCACCATGTTTCAGGATACTTGATCACACTGTGAGCCCTGAGATTGTGAACTGTAAAAGCCTTTTTCTAATATGATATGGCTCAGCCTTTGATTCCAGAACTTTCTGTTTACTATAATCAAGTACTTGTGGTGTATTTTAACCAATCCTAGGTCAAGATGCTAAGCAAGCAACCAGCTGACAGGGATCGAACATAAGTAAACAGAAAGGAGCGTCTTTGAGTTGAAGGGTATTTAAGACAGCATGGAGAAGGAGAAAGAACCTTTTCCTTCTGGAATGTTGGTAGAGTAGGAAGGTCAGCTGGGTACTTTCTCTGCCTCTCTGAGCTAGCCAGCTTTCACCCCAACATCTGGTTCCTGGGTCTTTATTGGTAAAATCGAACTGCTGGGATTTTTGTTTTTTAAAAACAACACCACCACTAATATTTTCTAAAACTGAAGATATTAAAATTGGTCTGTTCCTGTTCTAACACAGGTATTCACTCTGAGAGACAATTCCACAGAAGAATAAGCAAGGTGACTATATCATGAAGACTCCCAAATTCGGGAGACCCTTACTCAAGTCTCGGGAAGTCGCGAACACCCACAAACTCCAAGACACCGTACCTGGATGCAATCAGCAGAGGTTTATTAGGGAAGAGAGCTGGCAGTCAGCGTTCAAACTGCACACTCGTGCACGAGTACAGTTTGACCCCGAGTGGTGCACTAAGGAGCTTTTTATAGTAGGGGGTAGGGAAAGGAAGGAATTTTCGCGCGGTTACACATGATTGGTTGTATTTTCACACGGTTACACATGATTGGTTGTTTTATAAATTTTGAACTCAGCAAGCTGTAACACTGGAAAAGACCTCAAGGGGTTGGAGGGGTAACCAAGATCAGTGGAAAGTTAGTTAGTTCTTGGAACCACCCAGATGACTTGCATCTTTCTTTGTCAGGAATGTGTCTTCCTGCTTTGGGCTTTCCCCACCCATAGGTGGGTTCTTTTCCCTGAGGCTTGAGGAATGTTAATACTCTTCCCAGGATGTATCCCAGGGCAGTGAAGGCCTGAAATCTTACATTCAGTTCTGCCTTCTTGGAACTAGTGAGCCTGTATATATTTTATAAAATGGTCTTTATAATTTTTCACTCTACAATCAAAAGTAGCAGAAGCACACAGATAGAGCCTGTGTGGTGTGATGAGATTTGATGTAAGTGTTCCTGCATGCATGCATGTGTGTGTGTGCATGTGTGCACGCGTGTGTATTCCAGTTAATTCCTGCACAACTCAAAAAGCTAAGATAACTCTTATAAGAGTCTCACAATGGAAGTTAGAACGTCTGAAAAGGAGTAAACATGTAGTAAACATGTTTTTAAAATCATAATTTAGACAAGATTTACACACAGTTAAGACAATGGAGTTGAGGATATTTTGATATTTACATTACAATAGTCTTGGAGAAATGGAAAGCAAACTTCTCGGATTTAACAGGGTTTTAAATAAAAGCACATAGTATCCATAGAACACAAGGTGATCTCTTTAATGTCATCTGGCTTCTATCTTTTCTCTATAACTACATATACTGTAAGATCATTTTGCTTTATGGTAAATTTCTTTTTAAGAAAGACTAAGGGCATAGCTCCACAAAGAGAGATGCAAAGCCAGCTGTGGTGGTGTCCATCTGAATTCCTGGTGTCACAGGCCCCAAGACCTAATGGAAGTGCCATTCAGGCTATAAAACTCAGCACACAAACTTAGCACTAAGACAGGCTGAATCCATGACAGGCTTCAAATTGGCAGTTCAGGAGACTAGGCCTAAATCTCTGTTTCCAAGAACTAGGCAAATCTAGGAAAGTCAGTTACTGAAAACAAAACAAAACAAAACAAACAAAAACAACAACAACAAAAAAAAAAAAACAAAAAAAAAAAACCAGGCTTCAGTCAGACAGTAAGAAACTTCCTGCCATCAGAAGCTGCCAAGCTACCTGGCCTGAGGCAAGGGCAATGGGTCAGCAACAGTTTCTAGACTTCCTCAGAGACTTCCCCAGCAACAGTTTCCAGCAACCCTCCACCCCCAACACACACACCCCAGCAATGGTTCTGGGATGTCCCTAGAGATAGAGCCAACAGATTAAGATAAAGGTCACCTACCCCTCTCTGGAATTCCCCAGATGTGCTTTAAATTGGGACTGTGAGCTCACTTGGGCACCTCCGTGTTAGTAGATGATAGACCCCAGCATGCTGGACTTCTGCAGAATGAAACGCTCTTTGCTTTTGCATACTATTTGAGTCCAGGGTATCATCAGCGAATTATGAACCCTTACAGTACCACCTGCCAAAACTAAAACAAAGACTTAATTCATCAAGTCTATGTAGTTATGGGAAAGTCTTGCTTTTTAGCTTCTGTAGTTTGGTTCTCACAAACTGTTCTTGTTAACTTTAGTATGTCAACCCAAAACAATGTTTCTGTGCTTAAAAACCTACTTCAAAAAAGGCTTGGGGTTATGCTGGGATGGCAAACACCCAGTTTAGTCACTGGTGGCTAATCAAGGCTTTCTATTGGCTCAAAGCCATGCCCAGGAAGTCTTCTCTGGTGAATACCCCATACCAATTCTGGAATCAGGAATGTCTTGTCACCTTGAGGCTTTCCAGGTCTACTTGTGTAGACCAAACATAAAGCAAGGGTTTTGTTCAGTGGAGAAAGTGTTTGCTTTGAAAGAGTAAGACCTAAGTTTCAAACTTATTACCCACATAAAAGCCTTACATGGCTGCGTGCCACTAAAATTTAATCCCAGCACTGGGTGACTAAGACAGAAGGATTCCTAGGGCTCCCTGACCAGTCAGTCTAGCAGACATAATAAACTCCACGTTCAATGAGAGAGACCTGTTATCAAAAAGCTGTCCTCAGGAGCTGGTAGAGTTCCAGGCGTGGTGACACACCCCTTTAATCCCAGTGCTCAGAAAGCAGTATCAGGCAGATCTCTATGGTTTTGAGGTAAGTCTGGTCAGCATAATGAGTTCCAGGACAGTCACTGTAACATAGTGGGACACTGTTACAAAAGAAATAATGATAATAACAAAGTAGTAGAGGAACAACTGAGGAAGACTTTCTAACATCAAGTTCCGACCTCTACACTCACCTGAAAGTGCACACACACACACACACACACACACACACACACACACACACCACTAGAACCAAATGTATATGGAAAGCATTCAGGAGACACACATACATTCAGAGGATACTGGATTCTTCTAAAGCATGACTGTATGAATAAACATAGTACTATATGAATATCTTATATGCATGTGCATATAGCAGCATTATAAGCTGCTATAACAGAAGACCTTAGACTAGGTAATTTACAAGTAGAAATTTTCTGCTCCAGTTTCTGACAGCTAGAAAGTCCAACTTCAAAGCAGCACTACATGGTTCAGGCCTTCTTACTTACTGTTTCCTCCTGCTTCCCAGTCAGAAGGGCCAACCCAGCTCCTTAGCCCTTTTCGTGATGTGCTAGTCTATTCATGAGCTTGGACCTTTGTGATCCAATCATATTCCTAGGACCCACTGCTTAAAACCACCACCTGGAGCTTGGGGTTCAACCTAGAGATTTTAACAGGACACAATCATTCGCCCTCAGTGATCCTAAAGAACTAGAAAAAGTTGGCATTTTCCTGCTGAATCTTCACCACCTACAATTAGTCTCACTGTCTATTAAATATTCAAGGCAATTCATCGGGCATGAAAACAGCAGGTGAAATTTATACAGACCAGTTTTATGTTCTGTTTGATTCTGTAAATGCCAATGACTTGTTCACCATAGAATGTATATATTACACAGAGGGCCAATGCAAGTAAGACTCAAGCTGTATTTAGGAAAGAATCAGGGCTCACTTATGCAAGTTAACACAGGAGGGTGTCTGCTCACTTTTGTTCATTATAAAAAAAACTATCTGTTCTGCATTTGAAGGTTGTGAAGTGGTTTTATATCTGACCTGAGCAGTTGTAGTCACAGAGGAGCCATTTCTGAGGCTAGGGTTTTGGAAAATATTTACATTCAGCAGGAAAATATGAAGAGCCAGCCCAGCTAGCTGCATGCCACACCAGGGCACAGTGGACGGTAATAGAAATTTTCTTTCTCTGTAGAAGCCACTAGAAATTTATCCTTGCTCTAGAAGCTCAGTAATAGACAATGTTCAACCCAGAGCAAAGCATGAATTCTCAGAATCTCCAGAGCCACCTAAAGGAGCCCTAATCCTGCATTTGGTCTTCATTAGCTGTTCCAGGATGTATCCCTGTTCCTCTGTTATCTCTGGTGTCCTGATCTTTGGTGGGTTTTGACCTGTATTTCTCAAAAAGCATCTACTGTGTGTTTTTTGTTTTGTTTGGGGGGTTTTGGTAGTGTTGTTGTTGTTTGGGTCTTTTGTTGTTTCTGTTTCTTTTTTTATATTTTGCTTTGTATCCTTAAAGTTTAATTTTTAACCAGTGAGCTAATGCAGATGTCTTAATCAAGGTTTCTATTTCTGTGACAAAATACCATGAAGAAAAAGCAAATTAGGGAGGAAAGGGTTTATTCAGCTTACACTTTCAGATCTATAGTCCATCTCTGGAAGAAGTCAGGACAGGAGCTCAAGCAGGGAAAAACATGGAGGCAGGAGCTGATTCAGAGGACATGGAGGTGCTCTGCTGTTGAATTTAGGTTTTGTTCTTTCTCCCAGCCTCATGCTCCCAGAAATAAGACTTAGACTCAAAATATATTTACAAGTAGCTTGGCCATATAGCTAGGTTCTTCTCTGACTAGATATAACTTAAAATACCCCATTTATTCTAGCCTATATTTTGCCGTGTGGCTGGTAACCTGTGCTCAGGTACCATGTCCATCTTCCTGGTAAATATCCTACCTGGCTCTATTCCGGAATCCTTTCTCTCTCCTACATGTCCCACCTCGATTTCCTGCCTAAGCCATAGGCCATATGCTTTTTAATTGACAGGTGATGTATCCATCCAGTACACAAGATAATCTCTCTAACATGCTGCTTACTGGTTTCCCATGACTTCCTTAACCTGCTTTTTTATAAGACCCAGGACCACCAGCTAGGGATGGTGCCACCCACAAAGGGCTGGGCCCTCCCCCACTGATCACTAGTTGAGAAAATGCCTTACACCTGGATCTCATGAAGGCATATTCTTTCAATTGAAGCTCTTTCCTCTCTGGTGACTCTAGCTTGTGTCAAGTTGACACACAAAACCAGCCGATACAGCAGACATTTTGAATTTCATACCAATTCAAAGCATATTTTAAAAATAGTTGATTAAGGTTGAAGTGGTCCCCCACAGGATACAAGGCAGCAGAATGGAAACTGAGAGATGTTATCTTTCTCCTTGATGTTATATTTTTTAAATAAAAATAAAATAGTCTTAAAGTATAAAATATGAGTTATTCAAAGTGCTCAGCATCTAATTTTTTTTTTATTTTGAGTAATTTTGTGACTATGATTAGCAAATAAGCTTTTCCTTTTTTCCCCCTTGGATCAGATGTAAAACAACTAAAGTAAATGAGAATCTCTTTGCAATCTCCCTATTCACTGCAGCTGACAGAGAGAGGGACCGTGCGGATGAATGACTTAATCACTAAGGGCCATGGACTCTTAAGTGGGCACCTTTTGATGGAAAAGGGGAAATGAAAACACTACGATTTATAACTCCTAGTTGAAGCCCCTCAGGCTCTCTGCCAGCTTGTGCAGGCTTCTGTTTCAAACTGTATTTGCAAGGGTTATGTTCCAAACCCATTCTTTCTTAGAGCCATTAAACATGGCAGCTGGTGTGATTTCCAAGAGCCTAAGGTTTCACTCAACTGTGGGACTAAGAAAAGCAAGACTGTGGGAGAGAGAGAGAGAGAGAGAGAGAGAGAGAGAGAGAGAGAGAGAGAGAGAGCGCAATGAGGCTGTGGACCTCAAGTGGGCATTCATCAGCATCTACTTCAGTTTCTGATTAGTGGTGTGAGGTTGCCAAATTTCTTGCTCTGTTTTGTCTGTCAGTGGGAGCCCTTAAAATCACAAAACACAAAACACAAGGCCGTGTAAAACAAGGTGTAGAAGAAAATGTAAAGCTAAAACAAACAGTTGGAGGTAAATCTAGAAGTTTCTTGCAGAGTGCATGAGCTCACAGATAAGCACTAGACAACCAAAACTGTTAAACATGTAGGCTGTTTTCTTTAATGGAAGACACTGATACCCGTTTTCCATCCAGAAGGCTGGGAATGGATGTGTTCATACCTAATTATCTTTGCTGTTCTGGAAAGCCAGCCCTCAGCAAGTCCTCCAGAATCCTGAGCACTGTCTCTCGGTCAACAGAACCCATCCTCATGAGAGAGGTTCATGTCCTGAGCACTGTCTCTCGGTCAATAGAATCCATCCTTAAGCTTATTACAAACGCTTCCTCCCTAAGCCCTGTTTCTCTATCAATACAACCCATTCTTGTGCAGAATGTCACAATTGTTATACTAAAGAAAAATTTACATTCTTTATAATTATATTTTATATAGATATAATAAATATAATATAAACTATAAAAATAATAAAACATGTAATAAAAATATGACTATATAATATACTATAATTTATAAATTATTATTATTTATTACTAGCATTGTTGGGGACAGTGCACCTGTAGAGTTCAGAGGACAAGTTGGGACAGCTGGATCTCTCCCACCATGTCTACATAGGTTCTGAGGGTGGAACTCAGCTGACCAATTTTTCATTGCAAGCAGCTTTACTTGCCTGGCCTTCTTTTTACAAGCGACTATTCAGTTGTTCTTCACAGCACTGGCTGAGAGGATTTTGTGTGCTCTGTTGTTACCGCCTTTGCCCTTACACATACCATCAGCTGCCTGTATACATGAGGCTGTGTTTTGACCCTCTTCTTTGTTCCATCGGCACATGGCGCTTGACCATGCATCTTTAAATGGCATCTTGAACTTGTCACTGAAGATACGCAGCAAGGAGCTGACCCCTCCCCCTCCCCCTGGAGAACTTTGGGCATCACTGCCCTCTGTCTGACAGCACATACTCTGAGCTATTGATTGGCAAGTTCACTGACCATCTTAGAACCAGTTACAGGAACAGGAATTCACGTCGGAGTCTGGCAACTGCAGCTTACGACTTGTGATATTCTAAAGTTTTAAAGTTAACACTCTGATGTTAACTTTATCTTTCAAATATGAATTCTTCTCAGTTCAGAGTAAAATTCTCCTTTTGACATTCCAACATCAGTGACTAGTTAACACATTTCTGGTAACACAATATTATTAATGCCTCTTCCTTGATAACCAATTAAAATGATGTTATATGGTGTCATTTCTTATTATCTTGTTTTTCAAGTATCAGAAATAGCATAGCAACTTAGACTGATTCACTATGTTTAGTCACTTAAACTCCATAAATATAAAATTAAAAAATGGCAATTTTATTAGAAATTATGGCAGAAACAGTTTTCAAAGATTATTTTCTGATGCAATTATTAAAACTACATAGTATAAATTTATATGATGGAAAGTTTTTAACTACTTTAAAGTGCTCCTGCACATTGGATCAATCCTCTTACACTTTACAAAAATACATAAGTGTTTGAAAAATAAATTCTGTGAGATAAATGTGTTGTTGGGGTAGACACATTGACCGTTTATGTATTTATTTGACTTTCATACCGAACATTTTAAAAGCCTAGGAAATTTCAGGCTTGAAAATAAGACTTGATCTTTAAAAATATTCCTTATCCCCTTTGAATTTCAAATAGATAAATCATAAAAAATTTGGAGCCAATTCCCCCCAAAGTGTTCTTAACAGCTTGATTGAGATGTCATTCACATGCCACCCAATTTACACATTTAAAGTATACAATTTGCTGGTTTCTAGCATATTCACACAATTCTATAGCCACCACCACAGTCAATTTTAGAACACTTTTTGACACTTCTTTAAAACAAACAAACAAACAAGCAACAAGAAGCTCAACCCAAAGCTGCCATTCATAACTGCCCTCAAACCTTCAGCCATCCACAGCTGTTCTTGTCTTTGCCTACAGATTTTCCTGTGGGCATTTCCTATAGATCATGCAGTACAGACAGCATAGGGTCTTTTCTGGATAACTTCTTTTTGCTCAGTCAATACATTATCTCATGGGGTTTTTTGTTTGTTTGTTTGGTTGGTTGGTTGGT
Source organism: Rhabdomys pumilio (assembly GCA_030674055.1). Classification (NCBI taxonomy): domain Eukaryota; kingdom Metazoa; phylum Chordata; class Mammalia; order Rodentia; family Muridae; genus Rhabdomys; species Rhabdomys pumilio. The sequence continues at coordinate 93,607,035 of JANHMN010000001.1, forward strand.
TGGTTGGTTGGTTGGGTTTTTTTTGTAGGAGAAGGACAGTTGGGTCATGAGATAGATGTTCAGATTTAATTGTGCCAAACTGTTTTCTAATGTGAATAACACTTTCTGGATCCACATGAGCAATTTATCAGAGTTCTAGTTTGCTCATGCTCTGTCAACACTTGTTATTGTCAAGATTTTGTATAGACAATCCTATAGGTAAGGAGCTACATTTTACGACTATTTTGAGTCCGTTCTCTGGTGCCTGGTAATGCTGGGCACTCTTCCACGAGCTTGTCTGCTGTTTCTTTAGGGAAAGGTCTGTTCTGAGTCTTTGATCAACTTGTAATAGATTTGTTTCATTCCAGAGATATAACGGTTCTTTCTATTTCCTAGATTCAAGTTTAGATACAAGTTTGATACGCAATTTCTTGACTTTAATGTCTGTCAAACTGCTCATTGTTTTTACTTTCTCAATAGAATTTTTGATACATTAAAAAGCTTCACTATCCTGAAATGAATTTATCTGCTACTTTCTTTCTAGTGTACTCTCCTGGTTCAATAACTAGATTTTTATCTAGCTGATGACACCCATTTACTGTTCTCTTTTATTTTTGTGCTTCATAATTTTACCGTCCACATTTGTGTATCTAATGTATTTTGAGTTCATTTGTGTTTGTGGCATACAAGACCAGCTGCCTTCTTTGGTCTGTTTCTGACTGCTTAGTGAAAACACTGTTCTTTCACCTATTGGCTTATCCTGGGTTTCCATAAGTCACATGACTGATGACACAGAGAGACTCTGGGTCTTTGCCCTCCATTGACCTGCAGGCTTTCCTATTGTCGGTCACTGTTCTGACACCTGCAGTTCAACAGCAAGTTCGAATATCAGAAAGGGCGAGCTCTAGTCTCCTCCTCCCCAGTATTTCAGCTGTTTCTATGTTCTGTATTTTCCCATGATTCTCTACAAATGATTTAAGTTCACTTCATACGAAAATAGATGCAACATTTGGATACTTGTTGTTCCAGGAAAAGGGCACGGTTGTTCCTAGGATTTATCTGAAGAGTGCTTGGTCTGCTGCCATCTCCAGTGGAGAGCAGTGAGTGCCATTTCTGTCCTGCTGGGATTCGAGTCACAGTGTTCAAGGAATCAGAATTGATTTCCAGGCAATTGATCTGGTTCATTTTACCTATATTAACTCCATTTGAGCCTCCTGGTCCTTGTTAAACTTTATCAAGCTAGGTTGTGCTTTCCAGACTCTATGGGGTGTGTGTGTGTGTGTGTGTGTGTGTGTGTGTGTGTGTGTGTGTGTGTATGTGTGTGTGTGTGTGTATTGTGTACCTGAGTGTGTGCTCACCAAGGTTATGCAGGTGTCTTCAAAGACCAGAAGAGGGCATTGAGTTCTCTGGATCTGAAGTTACAGATGCTTTTGATTCACATGATGTTGGCACTGAAACCAGAACCCAGGTCTCTACAAGGATGGGAAGTTCTCTTAACCACCTAGCAATCTCTCCAGCCTTGACTCCTTTTGTTTATTAGCAACTAAATTCACTGATGTGGCTAAAATCACAGTTTTCTTTGGGCTATACTAAATGCATAACTGAGATTCATGATTATGGATATTTAATAGGACTTTGTTTTATGGATTTCTTTTGTGGATTTTGTTTTACGTTGTTTCAACTAATGGGAAACAATATTATCTCTTTGAAAAGGTTCCTATAATAATAAAGCAATTATTTTAAATGACCTGTTCCTTTTCAACATATCAGTATGAAAGATGGGGTAGCTGTCCACAGGCAGCAAAGTAGAGTCATTGTTTGAAATACTCAAAAGATAGATTTTCCCCCTCTCTCTTTATAAAACACTGTGCTGAAGGCTGTCTTGTCTTTGCTTTTTTGTTAGATCATATGAGGACTGGTTGTTTTGTGGCTTGGAGCAGTGCTTCAGATTAGAAGCCAAGTTGTCTTCTCTCTCTCTCTCTCTTTCTCTCTCTCTCTCTCTCCCTCTCTCTCTCCCTCTCTCTCTCTCTCTATCTATCTTTCTCTCTCTCTCTTTTCCAAGACAGGGTTCTCTCTGTATAGCTCTGGCTGTCCTGGAACTCACTCTGTAGACCAGGCTGGCCTCAAACTCAGAAACCTGTCTGCCTCTGCCTCCCAAGTGCTGGGATTATAGGCATGCTCCACCACCACCCGGTGCAAGTTGTCTTTTTAAGTGAGGACTTACACAATAGCCTGTGGTCACACTGGCCAATACCTCTTTAACAAGCCCATGGATGACTGTGATCTCAGCCTCACAGATGACAGGACACAGTGCAGTCAAACCCAAGAACTTGTCTTTCCTGTGAAATGTGTGTATTTTGGTAGATAATGCAAGTGTTATGGTATTTTACTTCTCTTAAAATGCTCTTTGTAAATCCTGTTAGAGATAAATCATACATACAGAATAACACTTGCTCATTTTATAGCAGGAAGCATGGCCACTGGCAGTGCTCTGAATTATGGTCTTTTTCCTTTGTGCAGTTCTATTTATACCAATCTCCACTGCATATTATCTGTCTGTCTGTCTGTCTGTCTGTCTGTCTGTCTGTCTATCATCTATGTATATGAATTTCTTCATTATGTCTTATCTTATTCTTTGGTGTAATAATTCTAGAGGAATGCTGATAACAGTATTTTTCTCCTGTTTTCATTTGAGCAAGAATGTTTCTGCCATCCATCTTATGCATCAGGCTTTGTACTGGCTAATTCCCATCCTCATGTCGCATGCTATGTGTCTTTGTGTATGTGGTGGGATTATATTTACAGAGCGGTGTTACATTTGGTCGATCCATTTATTTATGAGCACTTACAACTGAAATTCAGCACTGTGTTTTATCGACTTTCCAGCAATTTCTCTTTATAGTGTTCTGTCAACTATAAAAATATACTTCATGATATCGAACCATTTTCTTCATTCTTGATTTTAACCCATTTGATCATAGAATAGCACTGAACTTTTGTTAACAATTTTATGGTGTCAGACAACTGCATATTTATAAAACGCATACTCTGATGAGTCCTGGATGACGTCTTCACCAGAAAAACGTTCTACTGGGTGTAAGGTAGCATCACAATATGGATTTCTTTTCTTGGTAACAGGAGCATGTATGTATTTTGTTCCCTTACACTGTATCAAGTTTTTTTTTCTGAAAATACTTTTGCATTGAGTAGTTGTTCTATGTATAACGTTTAAAAACTCATTCAAATGTCTGGTTCAAAGTACTCTCTGTGGGATATGATTCTCTGTTTATAGTTGGTTTCTAAAATTTTTCTTACCTGAATCACTCAAAAGGACAATTTTTGGAAATATCTGTCAACATTTTAAAAGGTTGTCAGTGCTCTCTCATTCTTTCAGGAGTTCACATTCACTTGATGGGATGTTGGAATTGTGTGCCTTGAGGTCTTTCTGCTAGAAGGCACCTGAGGAGCAAGGCCTTCTGGGAGCTCTGTAACCACCATGGACAGCCCTGACAAGGAAAAGCCACTCCTGAGTCTTTACCTAGCTTTCACTTCTTGTGTCTCTATCTGCTGAAACCCTTTCAGCTCATTTTATCTTTGGCAGCCTTCCAGTTTTGAAGGGTGTTTTTGTTGTGTCAAATGTGGCAACTAATAGGTCTGTTTTGTTTTTTCTGCTGCCTAAATGTACTTTTGTGGTTTGTTGTCTTGCATAGTCTCTGACCAGAAGTCTACTTCTCTATTCTTATCTTTGTCTCAGTCTCATTTTGCCCCTTTTCCCCCTTGTTTATGTCAAAGGAACTTCCTCCTTCTTTTAAAAATTTATTTTGATTATGTTAAATTACTGTGTATGTGCGTATCTGCATGTGGTACATGAACACGAGTGTAAAAGGGAGGCCAGAGGCACCAAATCCCCCAAGAACTGGTATTAGAGACAATGATGAGCCAACCCACCTGACCTGGATGCTGAGAACTAAACTGGAGCTTCTGGAAGGACATCAAGTACTCTTGCATGCTGAACCATTTCCAGTCTCTTCCCTAATTCTTTCTAGAATACCAGTGTTAATTAAAGAGTTTGCATATGTGAAACATAACTCCATTCTATAGTGGAATTAATTGTTTGTGCTTGTTTGTTTTGTTTTCCCTCTAAGAACAAGAGGCGGCAGCCATGTTTGCAGACACTGATTTGTTTACTTTGAGTAAAAAAATCACATTGTTTCTGAGACTTGATCTCTCCATTCAAGAAGGGAGATGTTTAATCTTTATCCTCTGCACTGATTCAAATTTTAAATATGCAATATATTTACTAACTAAGCAGTAAACACAGCTTACAGTGTATCAGAAACTTGTCTTCCGAAATGTATCAGTCTTCTAAGGAACTCACTTCAAGGCAAAGAAAAGGTGAAGCGGGACTGAGAACCACACCAGGGCTACCCACAGAGTTCCGATGAGCTGTGGGAAGACGCAGCAGCCCACTGCCAAAAGCATCTGCTATTGACATTTAGCTAAGAGCTGGGCAGTGTGAAACCTGCCTCTTAGCCAATCACAGAAAGGAGAAAGGACAAAGCATTCACTTGATTCTCCTGTGACTACCTTTGCTCTATGCCAAATTTTTCCCTGAAGAGAAACTCCACTAACCCTTCCAAATAGCTCTCCCTAAGCTGTAGAAGAAACCAGACAATGGAACACGTGATGTGGTGTTTCATCTAAACTGGGATACATCTGAGTGTCCAGGGCTGCACTCTGCCACTGTGGTGGCTGAGATGCTGTTGGAGAGCTGAGGTTCTCCCAGACATATGATGCCAAGAGGTCAAGGTGATTGTAAGACAGGTCAACCCCTGGCTGGAGATGGCTCAGTGGCTAAGCGCACTGACTTAACTGTTCTTCTAGAAATCCTGAGTTCAATTTCCAGCAACTACATGGTGGCTCACAACAATCTGTAATGGAATCCAATGACCTCTTCTGGTGTGTCTGAAGAGAGCAGCTATGTACTTACATGCATAAAATAAATGAATCTTTAGAAAAAAAAGCCAGAAAGACAGGTCAACACCACTGGCTCCAGTTGATACTCACTGATGAGTGGCCATTTAAAAACATGTAAGCAAAAGGGGGATGCTCATGGGGCATTTGGGAGCTGATTCAGTATGAGCTGGTTCCCAGCAGCCACATGGCAGTTAACTGCTGATTAAATTGGTAATGCTGACACAAGGCCATCTTCTGGCTTCTGCAGTCACCTGTATGCGTTGATATACATGCATGTACCCAGGCACACAGACGACATGCAAAAAGGTGTACATAAATAAGCAAAGTCAAAAATGAATTTCATACTGATTTTTTTCTAAATATACGCAATTGTTATACTGTATTATAATTATGCTAAAATATCTTATTAGCAAGGAGCTATTTTGTACAATAGAAGTTTGAAATGTCTTTACAGAACCATCAAAGTGATGATAGAAGGAATTACGTTATACACGCAAATTTAAAGTTCAGCAGGGGACACTGGACTTCGGACATGGAGCTCAGGCCATCAGGTCATCAGGTCATCAACACTGTTGAAAGCCATAAGCTGGAGTGAGGGGTCATTCTTGCTACTGTGTGTGGGAGGCTTGGTCCATCCTGGCAGGAAAGATATGACAGAGCAGCGACATTCAGCCTGCAGTAGGCCAGGAGCCAAGGAAAGGGAAGGTAAGCACTCAACTGACCTTTCCTCTTTCCCTTGCATTCCACCTAGACCCTCACTGTCAGATCACATTCCTAATGAGTGCTAATCCTTTGCTAATCCTCCCCCCACCCTCCCCTCACCTTCACATTCCCACCCAGTAACAAACACAGTCATAGATCTGCCTCATCTGGTCTCAGTGGAAACACCCCTCACCCCCCCCAAACCTTCACCCTCTGCCCACCCACCCCCACCACCCACCTCCGCATATGCCTCATCTGGTCTCAGTGATTCTAAATCCAGTCAAACTGACCATAAAGGCTATCATAAGCATCTACTCAGTACCCAAAAATGTTTCTGAATCCTGCTGACACAGAGTAGCTTGTTCTCAACCTGTGGGTCATGTCTCTTTGGGGGCTGGGGGCGTGTCCAATGACCCTTTCACAGGGGTTGTCTAAGGCCATCAGAAAACATAGATATTTACATTGCAATTCATAGCAGTAGCCAAATTACAGTTACGAGTAGTAACAAAAATAATTTTATGGTTGAGGCCACCACAACACGAGGCACTGTGTGAAAGGGTCCCCACTTTAGGAAGGGTAAGAATCACTGACCTAGGAGCTCATGACTTGAAAGTGGAGGAGAGTGCAGAGGGGGAAGGAGGTTGTGATGGGCAAAGCTGAGTGCTAAGGTGGAGAGCATGATGTAAAGAAAGTGTGCTCTGTGAAACCTTTTCTCCAGCCGCGCTCAGACACAGAATCAGACAAACAGAATTACTAAGAATGGTGTGTAAGCTAGGTAGGAGTTTGGAGTGATTGAAATTCAAAGGAGAAGGCAGTTTGATTTGTGAATCCTTAACTGCCCTGGGGTAGAGGCCATAAAAGAATATATAAATTAGAAAAATAAATGGAAAGCTGTTATAGGAGATCAAATGCGTTAAGCATCAACTTGAGAAGATGGAGCTCGTGATATTGAAAGCCAGAAATTAATGGTCTAAGAATAGAATGATTGGAACTGAAATTCTAGGTATGATATAATTATTGAAGTGGTGAGGTGAGATGGAAAACAAAAGAAAATCTTATGAAAGCATGAATTAGAATATCCAGAACCCAGATTCTAGGCAGTTGCTAATATCAGGAGTTCTATGGCAGGTCCCAACACTCAACAAAAGTGTAAGTCGTATGCATGCAGCTAACCAAACACACACACTTTTACATATAAGCCAAGTTGTCCCCAAAGTACATAACCAGTATTCAGCAGAATGCTAGAAGCTTCTATTTGCATAGTCTTGAGACAAGGCTCCCTTTAGATTCCAGAAGGGGAAAATTATATTCATCATTCCATTGTAGTTAGAATTTGTATCTAATTAAATTAAGGAACAGATTGACTAGCTTAACATATTCCAATGTTCATATGGCATTGAAAATCCTTTGGTTGGCAGCTGTGTAAATCAGCAGGAAGCCAGGCAGAGTCAGGGAGGAAATGAATATTTAGAAGTGGAAATAGCAGTGCTATTTCTAAATGCCCCTTGCTGCTGGCTTACATGGAGACACTGGTAAATAAGGCATGATTTTAATAAAGCATTACTAGATTATTAAAATATGATAGTAATTAAAACATCTTATTTTCAATGTGTTTTCATTTTAAACTTTCCTATCCCCTTTTCAATTTTACGTAGTTGAACACATTAAAGAAATTGGACACATTTTAGGAGTCTGGCTCTCTCCTTCCATCATGAGTTCCAGGGATCAAACAGATTGTTAGACTCAGTGGCAGGTGCCTTTACCCACTGAGCCATCCCACTCTCCCCAGCGTTTTGTAAATTCATGAATGAAATAGACTCACCGTAAATTCTCCACTGGATATTTTACTCTTCAGTGGTTTCCCAAATTGAACAATACTATTGTTTTACATTTGGTTTCTATTTTATTTCCTAATAATGTATTTCCAAAATATACTAGCTAGGAGATGACATCATGCAGATCTGTTTATTTTTTGCTTTTTAAAAATTTGTTTATTTAGATTTTTGTTTATATTTATTTTTTCTCAGAACATTCTTAGTTTGCTTTTGTTTATTTGTGTATTTTGTTTTAGAGCATCCAAGGTATGTGAATGGTAAAATGAAACAGTTACCATATCCTGATACAATGTTTCATTATTCTCGGTTTTGGGCTGTCTTAGTGTTCCATTGCTGTGAAGAGGCACCATGACTGCTAAAGGAAAACATTTAATTGGGGCCGTCTTGCAGTTTCAAGATTTTGTCCATTCTCATCATGGTTGCATGCAGGCAGGCATAGCACTGGAGACGTAACTGAAAGTTCAATATCTGCATCTACAGACAGCAGGAAGAAAGAGTCACTGAGTGTGGCTTGAACTCTTGAAACCTCAAAACCCAACCCCACTTCCTCCAGCAAGGCCACACCTCCTGATCCTTTCAACAAGTGTTACTCCTTAAGCATTTAAATATGTGAACAGGGGCCATTCTTCTTCAAACCACCACACAGGCTACTGGGACTTTTAAACATATGATTCTGTCAGGTTTTATCCCTTCAATCCCTCTTTATTTTGTCCAGTTTCCCATGTCTCCTGATTGTATTCTGAACTGATTTTTACCAGTCATATTCAAACATAAAAGTTATGTGTATGCTTCTTCCTGTAATTATCAAGAAAAGCCTTTCCCTCACCTTGGGAGCCAGCAAGGAGACAAGAACACCAAGTTCAATTGCGACTGTAGATCAGCTCCAAAAACATTTTCAAAATGGGAGGAAATTCCATCAGACGTCAAATATTTTTCTAAAAACAATTTAAACGATGAGTCTGTCATTAAACAAAATGTCACAAATATTGCTTATTGATCTTTATGAAATGCCAGAGGAATGTAGTATTAATCTAGTTTTTATGCTGTTCACAAAGGAGAAACACCAATCCCTTCAGCTTGAAAATAGGTGGAAATCTCTCAAGAATAATATCATTAATTTAGATGACAATTTACAAATTCTCTGAGGAGTCTCTCACGTTGGAAAACCAGGTAAGAATTAGGTTTCTAATTTTGCATGTCAGCCCCAGTGGCTCTTAGCATGTCTCTTCCATCTTGCAAGAGAAATTGATTTTCTAACATCTGTTGTCTCTGAGGTCTCAGCTCCCATCATTTCTAATCCAATTTGAATTATTTGTGTGATTTATTGTGGTTCATGTGTTTCCTCTCTGTCCAGTTGGGTTTGCTTTTATTCCCATTGGCTAGCTCTTGACATTTTTGTGGGAATTGACTGTGGGGTGAGTGATTGGCAGGGCTTTGTGCTAAACCAGGTGCAATTGTTTGTAATGAGGGTAAATTCTCTCAGCTCCACTTTTCTTGCATTTGAAACTCCCAAGTCAAAGAAATAGAGAATGTTCTCCATGGTGGAATTTATTTTCTTTAAAAGGGCAGTGTTGGTGAGAGAAGAGTACAAGGGACACTGCTGTGACCGACTGTGACATGCCCTCTCTCTCTCCAGACATGCCCAATGTTATGAACTTGGCCATGGTGTAAACTCAGTACCACTCCCACCTCCTCAGTCTGCAGGGTGGCGTCTGCAGGGCCATCTCTCAACAGGACCTGATGCCTCTCTTTATTTTCTCAGCTAGTTCATCTTTTCTTTTTCAATTACACCCAGATGGGTGAGTCACAAGCTTATAATTTTCTTCTTCTTGGCCCTTAAAGGCTCCTTAGGAGCTATTTCTCTCTACACCTGTACTTTTCATTGAATATAAATGGGCTTTAGAATCTATAAATAACCCAATCGACACTGTGGGCCACCTTCAATTACTGACAAGCTGCTGTTCTTGAGGTGTTCACACTGAGCCTACATGCTGTTGGCATCAGCAAATCGTTCTCTTTTAATTTACTCAGGATGTATATATTCTTTGTGCTATTCACTTGGAAGTTTTGAAAATAGGAAAAAGAAAGAAAGAAAGAAAGAAAGAAAGAAAGAAAGAAAGAAAGAGGGAAAGAAAGAAAGCAGAAAGATGCGGATCCTTGGGATCCTCTGCAAGGAACATCAGCAAATGGCATTTACCTGCTTCTTAGAATGGAGGTTGCTAAGTAGACAACGAGGACATTGCTCTTAATCTATTGTTTGTACAGGAACAATTTTTATGAGTGGTATATGTATACTTTTTACATTTTTATTCTGACTTTTGACGATTTTTAATATTGCTAGAGGAAGTATCAAAACTGTCTAATTCAACTTAACTTGGAAATCATGGAAAGACGCAGTTATCTAATGGGACAGCCTTGTTGAGATTTAGAGGGCTCTTTCATTTTAAACTTCTTAATGAAGAGCCTCTAAATAAACAATTACTATGTAATTGTATCTGATTTCTAGCATAAATAGACTAATTTCTAACAAATATCTAATTTGGGGCATTATATTTTGTTAACAAAACTTGGGAAGATTCACTCCAACTGGTTAATTTCAACCAGTATTTGGTAGGCATTTTTATAGATAAAATAAAATTGAAAGAAACAGTAGCAATTTGCTTGCAGAAAAAGCAGCACATTGTAACCAAATATGAGAAACAGCCACTGACAGTTATGCCAAAAATCAAAGCAAATTCTGGAAGAGAGAATAAAAATTACTTAAAGGGGTACATGCCATCCCTGCACACATCATCAGAAAGAGCAGGCACCAGGGTCAGGGAGCGATCCATAGGCAGGCAGGCCAGTGTGAACTCTCAGGCTAGTGTCATTCCCGAGTTTATAAAGCTTCCTAAGTTTATCTTAATGTGAAATATACTTCAGTATAACTTATATAGAAAAGACCATAACTTCAACATATCCTAGATGCTATGAAAAGAACAAAACATATTTTTCATAAATGCTAAGGTACTGACTTTTCTTTATATGATAATTTGTTCTAGGAATCTAGAAAAATAAAACTGAGAATTGTACTGTTTCACCACAAATACATTTTCCTCTGAATTGCAAATGATATCTACTGAAATAAAATCTGAATATAAGGAACATGGAGAGTACATAGGCTGTGGTTTCTGAGGTTCGTTCTAACATGTGCAATGCATTAATATTCCAAGACTGATCCTTCAGTACTCCAGTAACTGGTAAAAGACTGCTCTCCAGTTCTTGTCTTCTTGAAGAATTCAGTGATGAGACACAGTCAGTTTAAACAGAGCTTTAGTGAGCCTGAGGTAAAGTGCCCTATAAAAGGTGGGCAGTAGCATACTGGGGTCTGTGCTATAGATTCTAATGTATATGTATGATGCACAGAGGATATGTGGGGGTAAGATAAATCCTTCTGCCAGAAACCAGCTCCTGCTACCACAAGATTCAGATCCTGAGACCAGGAAGGGGTGTCGGCAAAAGCAAAGGCACTGACCACCTGTTACCTTTCAAGCAAGTGGCCCAAAATAGCTCAAAGAGTCTTTATTTATACAATCAAAATCCTACTTGCTCGAACAGTAGCATCATAGGTTATTTTATTCAAAGAAATCATATTATAAAAGCTCCATCATTACAAAAATCTCTCAATAGTTTCCCTTCCTCCATCCCCACTCCCACTGGGTCAATCACCCCCTAACCTTATTTTATACTACAAAGCACAATTTCAGCAAGCCCAAAATAAATGTCTAGCCAGGCATGTCCTGATAGCAAATGCATTTACAGTTATGCAAGGTGAGACAGATTAAACATTTGTGGGTACAAGTCCAGTCATCAGATAGCACCCCTGTCATAATATTTCTTAATTGCAGACAGAGACATGTCCATTGTACCAAGAAATCTTTCCTAATATGCATCTGATACCATCTCTCCAAGAGCTGTTTTTAAATTTCTATTGATCAGATGTAGCTTCCCTATTTTCTAAGTCTCTGTTGACATAGCGTCCTCATATTAATTTTCTGCCTATCAGATATATCCTCCTTAGAACAGTTATGCAAGCAGTACCCACTGCTCTCCACAACTGCCACAGGCTCACTCAGTGTGACTGTAGCTGTTTCTCTAGGGACATGATTACGTGTCCCAAAATACCCCAGATTAATGGTCACATCTGGAGGATCAATTGAGTCAGAATCAAAGGGAGGAAGGTTTTACCCTTGTAAAGAGTATTGAGAAAAACATAGAGTCATCCACAGGGCTTTCAGCCTGCATGATCCCAGTCTTACTTGCCTGTGACCAACAGAGTGAAACTAAATTTTGCTCTGAGTATAGACAGCATAGCAAAGGCGAGAAGAGTTTGTAGCACACAAGATCTAGGAAATAAGCAGAGAATCCACCAAAATTCGCATGTCCTTGACAAGTGGGAAGTTTCCACTGACCTTGCCATAGTAGACTCTCAAGGGACTCCATGAGTCTTGCCGCATTAGAGTCCCATCAGTAAAACACTCATATGCTGCTCCCCGCAGATGCTGTGTGGCCACTGCCACCGAATTCCCTCCCAAGTATAGTGGACCAGATTTCCATATTAAAGTGTTTCTTCCCATTATCCCCTCAAAAAGCCCACAATGATTATAAGGTGAAAGCCAACATTCAAATTATATTGTAACAATGCTATAATTTTTTGGGTATGCAGACCCTTCATCAGTGCAAATGTGGGGGAGCAAATAAATCTCCTGGCATCTTAACTCATGATATAAGGGGAACAACCCAACAACAGCTTCCATGATATTTTCTCTATTACCCATAGACATAAGCACCCAGGGGGAGCTACTTCTTTGATGACCTCATCTGGACTTCTGGTCTACCCAAGTACCATTCATCTTCATTCTAGCAGCTATGGGATTGATTCATACCGTAATGATTTTTCTTCTCATGGAAAGGATGGATAAATAAATTGTTGAAGAAAAATAATTTTTTAATAAAAGGAGGATTTTTTTCTTAAGAATAAAAAATTTTAAAGTCTAAACACAATGCCTGCCTATAAGAATAGAAACAAAAACTTTCACCTAGAAAATATGTATTTTTGGAATTGGATAAATATTTTGAAATTGGTCAATGAAAATATGAAACTTTTTCTCCAGATGAAATATTTTGACTTTCTTCTCAGGAATGTTGAAATGATTTAAAAAAAAAATCAAGTTCTGTTTTCTAGATGTCAGAGTTGATGGTTCTTCCCTTCAGATGAATTGTTGTGTTCAGAGTAAAAGCCAAGAAAACTCATCAGAAGTTTAAACATTAAAGCTTTGTTTTCTGGCTGAGGCAGCCAGTTTGTGATCTGAACCACATCCCAGAAATGAGACTGTACATTTTAATAGGATGGGAACACAAAGCAAGGGGAGTTGGGGTGGGCTGTTGCATTGACCAGTCATATTTTGACACAAGGAGTTAATGTTAACATTGATGACTGAGCCTTATCCAGGTCACCTGGTTTCAGGGATCTTGGGTCAGCTTTTGCAGTCGGATCCCCTCCTGGACTCTGACCTGGAATCTAGAATTATAAGGGAACAAAGAAGTGGGCAAGCAGCACATAGTCAATCAAGTCAAGACAGGCAGCACAGCATCTTCCCTCTTCACATTCTTTACTGGTTAACAGACAAACATGAAACATCTGAAGAAGCAGGAGAAGAGTTGAGCTCTGTGGCCTGGACACATGACTTCTGTTCTGGTACTGACAGCAAGGTAGATCTTGTTCCTGATATGTATAAACTCAGGAAACCACGTTCTAACATTATGAGAGGTATCATTCAGAAATATCATTAATGTTTTCCACTTTGATGATTCTTATCCTAAACAACTGACTTTTTATGTATTCTATAAGAACTAATCTGAACCTATTCTTCATCATCGAGTAAGCTATCTATACAAATTACATCCCAAATTTAGAAACACAAAAAGCTAACTTGATTCTATGTTGTAAGATTTGTAATGGATTTCTAGCTTGTCTAATGCTGCCATGGACACAGGGGGAGGCATATGCACCTTCAATTTTTGGATATCACCCAAAGTGGGGAATAACTGTGTCATAAACTAATTCAATTTGAGTCTCTAAAATGCATTTTCTCTCTCTCTCTCTCTTTCTTTTTAATAAAATACACAGACTCTGGCATGTTGCTATAGCAACACAAAAGAACTAATAGACAACTTACATGTTTAGGGAATTAAAGGAATTTTGCAACAAAATCTGCTTACAGTGAGCACAATACTCTCATCTGGAGGGAAGCCTGTTAATTTAACCAATATTAGAAATAAATATTGTGATCTGTAGTTATTCTGTTTAATGTGAAAAAAATCCACACTTTTTCTGAAAAGAAGAAGAACGGTGGAGCAGGAATTTGTTTAAATTGTCCTCCAGCATACAAGGCAAAATCAGCTAATGCAGAAATCATGATTCTGTCCCCTTGAAGAAAGGCTAAGAAAAGACAGTAAAAATCAGGGCTCTAAATGTTCCCTTCTTTCCTTCCCACTCTGAAAACTCAGTGTACATTATTATCTCCTTTGTTTATACTAAACCAAGAAAGATAGACAGGCTAGTTTTTAAATATAAACTATAACTGCTTTTAATTGCACCCTTTAATTAAGTCTGGCTTATGTCTGGAAACAATAAGTTATATCAAAGAAAAATGGCTTCTCTCACCTGTAAGAAACCTTGTGTGTAAAGAAAATTATGGCTTTGAGTCTCATTCTCTAAAGCACCATTCAAGTTAAAGCCTCCAGCAAAGCAAACACATCCACCAGGGCTGGAGCCCAGAGTCTCTATCGTATCTGAATACAAGAACTGAAAGTCTCTCTCCTGAGATGACTGAGGTTTAATGAGGTGTTAGTTGCAGAAGTCTTGCTCTCCTGTGTGTCCATGTTTGTAAAGATATGACTATATCAAGGTTCTGACTCAACAGGACCTAACTTTATCCTTTAGACATAAGTTGTATTTTTAGTATGAGAACTGAATATTTTAGTATGTTAACTGTAAAGATAGTTTATCTTGATGTTTTTGCCCAAAGGATTTTTCATATGTGGATGTCTCAGCTACCCAGTTTGAGAGAGAAGATGCTGAAATTCATGCATGAAGAGCTTTGTCTCACTGTTAATCCCCTTAAAAGGCTACTGGAGCAGAGGTTCTCACCAGTGTGTGGTATATTCATGTTAGCCCAGGATTCACGAGGCTAGAGCAGGGAGACTGATTTCAAGGCCAGTCTGGGCTATGTAGATAGATTGACCCTTTCTCAGAATGAAAAGTAGAAGAAAAGGAGGCAGAGGAAGAAACAGAATTAACTGGAATTGGAGGTTCTGAACCATATGTGGATATTGGAATTTACTTTTAAAACATCTCCAAGGTCTAGGACTCACCTCCAAGGGTGTGTTGGTTAAATAATCCAGAGCTGTATTCTAGAAATAAATGGATCTCTGTTTGCTTGTTTCACTTTTTTCTGTGTATGTGTATGTATGTGTGCATGTGTTGTTTGTAAGTGTGTGAACATGTGGATGTGGCTATGTGGACACATATACTCATGTGTGTATATATGGAAGCTAGGGGTCCATGTAAAGTGTCTTCCTCTGTAGTTGTCTTTTGTGGGGAGGGGCACATTATATGGGGATTCAAGAATATGCTGAACCACAGAAAGAAACAAGAGGCTGGTGGGTCACAGCACAGTAAGACGCAATAACTTTCTGTTCATTTCAAACAGCTACAGAAAAGACCTTTGAAAGTGTCCACCATAAAGAAATGTTAATGCCACATGTAGACTGATTTCAATATTAAGTAATACATACATTATTGAAGATAACACACTATCTCATTCACGTCTACATTTTCTTGTTTTATGCACCACTCAAATGTAGTTTAAAACATTCAAGGAAAGAAAAAAATAAATTGCCATCAACCTAAAAAAAAAAAAAAAGCAGGTAAGTAATGTTATTCTAAAACCTACCTAAAGAAATACAATTCACTAATGTCTTGACCTTAGCACAGAGACGATCATGTCAAAAATATTTACAGTGTTTAAGGTCTTCATTAGTTTATAGCACCAGTAGAAATAATTATGTGTTTTATAGAAAATAATACTGAAATAAATGAACTGTCTCACAGTAGATTTAGAAGCGTAAAAAGCTTACTAAAGAAAGTTCCATTTACTCCACATGTTCCCGTTGGGAATGTATTGTACATTAATCATTAAAATCAAATACTGATGACCTTTTACTAAGAAGTCTGTGTTGTATGCAAATATGTGTTGTTTTATGTAGGTTCTCCTGTTCTAGGAATGAGAACAAAGTGGAACCAGCACCTCATATATCTCTCTAAGCTCAACACTGCCCCCAGAATTTTTGTGTTTGACAGCCTTTGCAGTCTTACAAAGCATGGTGAGGTATTCTGTATAACTTCCCTCAGTTTTGACTCTTTTGCTATTTGAGAAAAGAGTTATGGGGTGGAAAGGCAAGCTACACAGAAATGCCACTCACATCATATCAAAGGCATTTGCTGTCCACAAGGCTTAGACTTGAGCACAGGTGTTTGTGGGAGTTTCCTCTTGACAGTCATCCCTTCTTCCTGCCCATGACCTTTGGAAGGCAGTTAACACGCTGGGATAGGGAATGACATTTAAAATACTTGAATTTCTTCAGCGCAAGAATTTTATCTGTTCTCCTTCACTGTTTGTTTAGTTAGTACTTAGCCTGAATTTCAAATCACAGATATGCATTTTCTGCTTTGACCATTCCACACCAGCATGACTCCTTGATAAATATCTGACAGTTCTGTTATCTTTGGTATATCCTAGGACTCCCATTGCAGCTGATGCCTTACCTTCGCAGATCTCCCCTCGGAGGAGTGCCACAGGACTCTGAGCCTACACATGTTGCTAGGCTTCAGTTGCTGCCCAAAGTCTCTCAATTTTGCATCTTTCATGCCTACACATAGTCATCACCTTAATTGCCAAGTTCTGCTGCAAGCTCCAACCTCTTGGACAATAGAGTCCTTGGACTCTGAAGGAACACTTCCCTATTGTCATGAATTGCAGGAGGTTTCACTTCAGTGGCCTGAGCTTTGACAGCCACTCCCACCCCCCACCCACACTTCTCTTCAGTGCTAGCCTGACAAGTGCACAGACACTTAGCTAAAATTTCATACGAACAGCTCTCAATGGACTACAGAGTCTTTATTTCATTCTGAATCCTCATGAGCCATATCTCCATGGTCCACGTTCCTCTCAGTGATCCTGTCTTCCGATACTCTGGAATGAGTATTATTGTCTCTGTAGGAAAACATCAACTAAACTCTTTTTAAGATTATTTGTAGACCAACTGAGCTGTGTTTGTGGCAGAAGTTCCAGCTGCAGGCCTCAGGCCTCTGTGTGTCTCATGTTACCACTAAGGGCCATATCTGGGCCCAAGATCCTGCTGCAGCCAGGACCTATGTTATTGTCTATGACTCCTGTTTCCACTGCAGGTCATGTGAATGTCCGAGGTCTGTGATGCTGTCTGAAGCCATGTTGATGTCCATGGGTCCTGCTGCCACCAGAGGTCACTCTCATCTGAGTGGCCTATACTGCCATCTGAAACTATGGTGATGTCTGGGTCCATGCTGCTGCCAATGGCCAAGTCTGGGTTTGTGGTCCTACTGCTGCTAGGAGAGGAGTCATGTTCATGGTCTGTGCTGTCCTCAGAAACCCAGTGGAGGCCCACTATCCATGCTCCCACTGACTGTGAAGAGCAAGGAGGCTACTTTTGCTGTGATCTCAATGACTGTAGCTGCACAGTTGAGAGCAGGGGACATGGAAGTCTTCTGTGAGAACCCCTCCTCTCACTTCCACCCCAAAGTAACGTTCTAGACAGGAAGCCATCAAAGAGAACTCTTTTAAAGTGTGATAAGGATGCTGAAGTGTAACTCTCCACAACTGATGGCTTCTGGAGGGGGTGTGGGATTGGAAGAACAAAGTTCTATTTAAGGGGCAGGCCATGAGAATTTGGCTATGCTCCAGGGTGTATATAGACAATACAAATTGGACTTGGAGGGTTTTTTTCTAACTTTTTAATCTTAATTTTTATTTTTACTTTTTTAGAGCAGGGGTCACATGCATGGGGAGCAGACATAGAAGGACTGGGAAGTAAGTATAATCATAGTATATAATGTGAAAGTCCCAGAGAATCAATAAAAATGTTATGTTAAATGAAATAAAACAGAACTGCTACATAACTTACTACTAAATAAGTATGTGATACGAGTGTTCTGGTAAAGTAAAATCCCTGTGCTATGTAAAAAAGAAAAAGTGTGTTTGTGGGGATAACATATGATAGTGGGTTTCCATGTGGCTTTTTGGACATCCTGCGATAGTTAGCCATTTACTTTCTTGAACCTCTCTTTTCCACACTTTCTATTCTGTTTTATTGTTGTTTTCAGCAACACACTCTTTTTTTGGCTAATTTTTTTATGCACATTGCTGACTTTACCATCTAGGTTACTTATTTCCTTATCATGTTCATTTGCTGGTTTGTCATCCTTTTTGACATGTTGGATCATTTGTGCAGTTAAGCCTGTGAATTCTGCATCAGGTGTGTTGGCCATGTTAATACCTTTGGCATCAATGACTGGAGAGTTACGATCTTTTAGAAGAGTCAAGTAGCCCTGATTTTTCACATTGTGTGTGTGTGTGTGTGTGTGTGTGTGTGTGTGTGTGTGTGTGTGT